>CAKAOJ020000108.1:380000-705000 GCA_916701645.2 Sebastolobus alascanus | reverse complement strand
TGTCCTTCCTTGTAAACTGTCAGTTTACAGCTCCTCCGAGGATGCAAACCGTACGTGAATGGAGCTGGAAGCTGTTCTGATGCTAGACGCCAATGAAGAAGGCTGAAACTTTTGGCTGATCTGTGGTCTGCTATCTACCACTGCAACTTTCTGACAGGATCCAAATGTCACACACACACAAACACACGCTCATTACTCATTCTAGTAAAGGTTAAACCACCCCATGAGTATGACCAGTGACATTGTTCATCACTCATCTCTGGCAGTGTGTGTGTGTGTGTGTGTGTGTGTGTGTGTGTGTGTGTGTGTGTGTGTGTGTGTGTGTGTGTGTGTGTGTGTGTGTGTGTGTGTGTGTGTGTGTGTGTGTGAGTGTGTGTGTGCCCATATTTGTAGCCAATCTGCCATATGTGACATGTTCTGGATTGTTGCTAAGAGACAAACATGCCGAAGGGCATGTAGGAGGAGACTGCGCGTTGCCACCTGCTTTCAGAACACACACACACAAACACACACGACCATGCATATGCACATGCAAAGCAGCCTTTCAAAGTTCGAGTGACACTCATTTAAGACATTGAGTCTAATTATGAACCTTATCGTATCGTCATGCTTTGATAATCAATAAATCATTTATCAGTCAAAAATGTAATGATTTGCTGCCCTGCCCATATTTAGCCTCCTTCACGACAAGCTAGTATGAAATGATTCCTTAGATTTTCTAGTTCCATGTGATACCAGTATGTGTTAAAGAAATTAGTGGCATTAAAACAAATTTGCGATAACGCGTTATTGCCTTAACTTTTACAACCCTAATTGTAAAGGAATAACACACATTTCAAAATGTGTGTTATTCCTTTACATATCAAACAGCTATTTGTAACATTTTAATATTATTTTGCCTTTAATCCTCTAAAATCATAATTTCGCTGCCTAATTTACCTTCACATAGTATGAGTGTAACTCACTCACCTTGCTCAGGCTCTTCAGTGTAAACTATTAAGGAAAATGTTTGATGTTACTTTTGGCCTAATTAATTTTTTCATCTAAACCAGCTCCCTGTAAGAGCAAAAGAAGGCCAGATTGTTGACTATGACAACAAATGTAACAGATATTGTTCTAAAACTGAAACAGGAATTTATCGCACTACACTTGTTATGGTGGAAAGGCAATAAAAATACGATGCCTCTCTGTTCCCTAAACAGGTTCAAACCAGATGTGACACAAGGTTGTCAGGTCTGGTGGGAACAGATGCACACAAACACACACACACACATTTGCACACCCATGAACTCAGAGTCCTCTATTGCTCCATGCAGCTATTTGTCAAGAGAGCACACGATAAAGGACTCCTAATTGGTGAACGTTCTGCTGTGAGTTAATCATCTGGATTATCATCACAGACAGTCAAAAACAAAAACACATCATGCATCTCTGAAACTGTTTTTTTTTTTTTTTGTTGGAGATTGTCAATGTCTGTGTTTTCATTTTCTAACATTTTGTGTGTAGTGCTTTTGTTTGTGTGTGTGTGTTTATATGGGTGCTTTCCTACTTTCTTCATGTCTGTGTTATTATGAGATATAATATTTGTGTGAGTGTGTGAACATTAACAACTCATTCCTCAGCGACTGAAAGAGGCTCTTTGTCTATTGTACTGCAGGACAATGTGTATTGTAAGAGACAGAATCAGATTTCTGCCCGAGCAGGTGTGTGTGTGTGTGTGTGTGTGTGTGTGTGTGTGTGTGTGTGTGTGTGTGTGTGTGTGTGTGTGTGTGTGTGTGTGTGTGTGTGTGTGTGCCAAGATAGAGCATATTGTGAGTGTTTTTTGTGACAGCGCAGGTGAGTATGAGAATGTCTCTGGCTGATATGTGTGTGTGTGCGTGTGTGTGTGTGTGTGTGTGTGTTTAGCCGGCGGCGCAGTCTTCCTCCCTCCTGTCCTAATCCACTCATTTACCTGAGTTCCTCCCATGAGGTGCTGGAGTACTGCCAACACACACACACACACACACACACACACACACACACACACACACACACACACACACACACACACACACACACACACACACCTAGATACATGCATATGAAAGAGTTGCAGCAGCTGGTGAAGTCTAGCCGTATGCCCATTAAATGAAGCAACACTTCACACATCTGTGTTTGTGTGTGTGTTTGTGTGTGTAAGGTAACAGTATTAGTGCGAAGCTGCGGGTGGGTGGGGTGAAATTCATAAATCTTTCAGGTCTAAACAACAACAAAAAACAGCCATAAGTAATGCAACATATTTGTGCAATTATGAGACTAAAAACAGAACCAGAAATGACTTCCACAAATCTTCACTCAGACTGTTGATTTACTTATTTATTTATGGGGCTATACTCTTAATCTAGAGTTTTCAAAATGATTGCAAAGGCTTGGAAAATGTTTAGGTTCATTTAATTGATATTGTTGCACTAAAGTCAGTGAAATGTGGGCTTATTGCTTGTAAAACTAGATTAACAAAGTACTGTATTTGCTCATGATTATTGTCATGTAATACAATACGTACTTTATTTTGGATAAATCTTTATTTGTAGAGCAATCAGAGCTTTAAAGTGCTTCATACAGGGCCGTAAATAAAATACCAACCATAATAAAAGCAAATGGCAAAAGTAGATAAATACTGGACCAGTTTAAAAATGAAATTAAAAAACTAATACAAAGAGATCAGTTTAATTGGTTAAGAGAAATATAGAGAAGACAAGCAAAATTAGATTTAAATGGGGATATATACTGTATATATATATATAATATGATCTTATACTTCAAATCTTTAGTATAACCAATAAACTACCAGCTATGGTGAGCTAACTGCATAAGACACAATTCTAATCAACCTGAGTCAGTTGTAACACATTAACACCACCTGCTGTGATTAAGATTGTATGAAAAAATGGTTAGCAAAGTGAGCAGAAAAGTCAAAATCTATAGCTAAGAATTATAATTAATGGCCGAAAAGTCCGGTTGTGGTAACAGTATGAATGCAAACTTGATTTAACCTACAGTATCGGAAAAAGAGACAAAGCCTAACATGGATAATTGCAGGATCACTCCGTCTTGTATGAAAACACTTAAATAACACAATCAACGTTTTATTATTAATAGTGTTAAATAACATCCAGTTCATAATCAGTTCAAATTAACATCTTTGGAGCAGGACAAGCGGTGTTGATAACAACCCAATATCATGCCAAAGCTTGTAATAGACTCCCCTGTCCACCAGGGAATAGCGTGTCAGTGTCACGTTTTGCCTCGCTGAGGTGTGAATATTACACGCGTGTATGAAAGTGCAGGCAAAAGAACTTTGGGTTACTTAACGTAATCCCTGGTTCTTTGATAACAGAGTCGGTTTAGGCAACAAAACCACTTACCGGCAGTTAGGTTTAGGAAAATCATCATGGTTGGCCTTACAATAAGTACGTTATTAAATTAAAATACGAACGGAAACAACGTATCATCACTTCGTAAAACAAGTCACAAACATCACTAACATAAATTACAAAACAAAACGGCGGTCAAAAGTCCTGTGTTTGTTGGACCACCTCCCCTCCCGCCTGCCATAAGCAGTCTTTCTCCCCTTCTATTCTACGTCATTACATTGCAGTCTGTACAGACTACATAGGGCTGATAGGGCTGTTGTACAGAGCCACTGCTATACTTTGTGTATTTATACTGTTATGTACTGTCTTTCTCTGGATCTGTTCAGGTGATGAGACAGGTGATACATCCAGTGGTCGTAGTCCAGCGACAAAGGACATGGCTCCTCCTCCTCCTCGTCGCCCCGTCCCTCCTCATCACCTCTCACCTCCACAGGTAGGTCCTTTCACATCCATTCTCTCCTTCATCTAATCCTCTATTATTCTTCTTCTTCTTCTCATAATAATCTGATTTCATATTCTCTCTCAGGTGGCCGTTCGAGGCTCAGCCCACACGTTGTCTGTTGAACCTCTGACCCTGGCCACCCTGCTGCTCCTACTGCTGTCACCATGGCAACACCGCTGATCACACAGAGACGGTCTGACAGAGACAAAAAGACTGAGAGACAGCCACACGTGTTTTGTGGTGAAGTTGAGTATTTGGAGTTTCTGTGAGCACTCAACCACTCTGATTGTGTTTGTTTTGGGTGGGACACGCTGTCGGTTCTTCACAGCTGCAGGTGCACCGTATGCATTTCTATGTTACCTCCTGTACTGACCTCTACATGTGTTTGTTTATGTGTATTTAACTCTGATAGGATAGATTGCACAGCACTACTGACTTTTTTTTTTGAAGAGAGATGTAAATACAAATATATATATATTATATATTTATATAAAGAATTTCTATAGATAACAATGGTTTGATGTGTAAATAGAGATTAACATAGAACAGAGCAGATTGACTTGGACGTTAAGGTGTGTTTTGTTTAGTTTGACCTTTACATTATGTACTGTATCCCCCACGGAGATCCATGCCAGCTATAGTTCAGGCTGCAGGCCTTTACTGTAGCAGCAGTATACTTACAGTGAAGGACGTGATAATGTTGAAGAGAACTCAGCACTAGATGGGCAAAACAACCAATTATGTGATACTTCAGACCGTTTACAGATGGCCACGCAGCATAATGAAGCATTTGACAGTTTGGCCTGTAAGTCTGTGCAAACTGAAGCCCATCCGGCACTTTTTTTCACACAAACATGCCTTTTGTCCGTGCAAGCTGGGTGATTTTCATTATTATTTTTGCAGCAAGTATGCTGAGAGTTTTAACTGTGTAACACTTGCTCAAAATGTTTATTTCCTCCAAAAATGACTCTTTTATAGCTGAGATCTCTCCCAAGAAACTGTGTCCTCTTGTAGTTTGACATTTCTACACATATAATACCGTTTTATAGTCTTGGTAGTCGTGGTAAAACAAGACTATTTTCTTCTCAGGCTGTAGTAAAAGCACTACAGGGAGGGATGTAACGGCTTCCGTTTCAACTTCAATGTCACTGCCACAGCCATCCTCAACAGAAAGCTCTGTTGAAAATGAAAGTATGCTAAACAATACAAAGCCCCTAATACAAGAAAAGACTAAATATGGACCGCATGTAAGAGCAAGAAGACGCAACTGTCTGCCTGAACAATGAATAATTTGACATCTCGTTGTCATATGCAAAACACTGAACTGTCATGGTGATTTCAAAGGCGGACTGGTCTCCAAAACTGCAAGAATGAGACAATATTTAAGACGTCCAACAAAATACAGTACAGTACACTACATTTAAGGCTGTTTCTGAGTCTGATACATGTGTTTTATCTCTGTATCCAGTGTAGACAAGAGATGGAGTATCAAGAGAGTGATCAGAGTAGAGCTGAGCCCAGATCCAAACGTGTGAATTAAATGTAATTCATGTTATTAGGACTATCAAGTCCTTCCGGCTGTCTGTTGAATCTCAAACCCCCCAAACTGCACACAACAGCAGGACAGACAACTGGAATACTGATTAATGCATTCAAACCAGAGCAAATGAACCAGCTGAAGGACACTGTGTGCATTTCTGTCAGCTTGTGACTGACTTTCTCCTCATCATTTTGTCCCATAGTCTTTTGAAAATAGCAGAATTCCCATATAAATGTGTCTATTCATGAAGGAGTGTGACTGACGGTTGAGAAATACCATTAAGAGCCTACATGTGTGTGTGAGTTATCTGGGCAGTGAGCCCAAATGTTAGCTAGTGGGATGCTTTTACAACATTATCTGTCAACAAATGTGTTATTATTTGATTACTATTTAAAGGAGCAGTGTGTAGCATTTTAGGGGGATCTATTGGCAGAAATGGAATATAGTATTAATAAGTATGTTTTCTTTAGTGTATAATCACCTGAAAATAAGAACCGTTGTGTTTTCGTTACCTCATAACGAGCCGTTTATACAGTATCTACACGTTCTCATCCTAGCTTGTCACATACTGATGCTCCATGCTTTGTCAGACCCCTTGGCGTCACTTTTCTTAGGTTCAGGCAATAAAATCACTATAGTTAGGTTTAGGAAAAGGAAAAGGGCTTAAAACTACTACGTCTCTACAGTAACAATGACACTGAACGTTGTGAACAAGGGACATGAACGAACAGCTGATTGTAATGTGACACACGGGACACAAACTCCGGTTTCCTGGATGAAAGCCTTGTGTTTCTCATAGCGTTTAATATTGACACGGGTGGGTTTACATTGTAGTTAATGGAAAGCCCGGTGCATCTCATACCCTTGTGCGTCGGTATCAAATGCCGACAGCCATGACA
This sequence comes from Sebastolobus alascanus, assembly GCA_916701645.2. Taxonomy (NCBI): domain Eukaryota; kingdom Metazoa; phylum Chordata; class Actinopteri; order Perciformes; family Sebastidae; genus Sebastolobus; species Sebastolobus alascanus. The sequence goes on along the minus strand of CAKAOJ020000108.1, from coordinate 698,706 downwards.
AGTTTCGGTATTTGACACCCTGGGAATGAGAGCGGGCTGTTTTATATATACATAGGGAGCGGGTCCTCTTCACGGAGTCGGCCGCCATGTTGCTACAGTAGCCCAGAACTGACAAATCAAACACTGGCTCTAGATAGGACCATTCGCGTTTTTACGTTTCGTTTCACGTCGTGTCGGCCACCGTAGTTCTCCTACACGCTTCACTTGGTTGCAATCTGCAACCTCAACGCTAGATGCCACCAGATCCAACACACTGCACCTTTAAAGATATACCCAAATGAGATGAGATTTTGGATTTGAGCCAATCCCTTCATCTTTCACAGCTCTTGCCAACACATACCAATGCACATACCGTTTAAGACCAGAGTGGGGTATTGACAGCAATTTGGGATTTTTGAAAATGTAAAAAATATTTTATATGCTTATAAACTTGCAAAACATAAAATAATGAGCACATACAGCTCTCTTGGGTAATAATTAAAATGAAATCATTTGGATTGTGAAGGTGAAATTGCTAATTTGATGTTCCAAGTCATCATTCTGTCAATGCTCACCTTAAACTGTGAGCTACAAACGGCATTCTGTGGACTGAAATGTTGAGAAATCTTTGCAGTGAACAAAGTGTGAATATTGTTAGTGCATATTTGTACATGAGACCGAGCAATGTTTTTCATATCAAGCATAGAAGTGACTCTCTGTTGTTCATAATGGTTCTCAGCATGTGTGTTGAGGCACACTGGTGTGCCATGGAAGGAGCTGTGCTGCGTGTCACTGTCAAAGGAAATCATTAAATGTACTTTATCAAGGTTTAACAGATAACATGTTGTTGCAGCAGGAACACCAGGATGCACCAACCACCAGTTAGCTACAGTAGTATGGTTTCTCTCCCCACGCTCTGAAAACCACCGTGCTGCTAATTTAATAAACTAAACCAGTAAATAAACCTACTGTAATACACTGTGTCCTGCTATTCTGTTGTGTCATTAATCTTCAGCTTAATATCCTCATTAATTTTTGCCTAAATTTCCTTCGGGATCAATAAAGTATCTATCTAATAAACTGTTCTCAAATACTCATTGTACTTTGTCTTTTATATATTGTGTAAGATGCATGTGGGAGCCACAAGCAGGACTGAAATATATGATAGAAAATAAAATACGACACAGAGTGGTGGTCCTCTATTTAAACACGACTACCTGTACAGAGTTGTCAGTGTGGTTAAAATTAAAATTTTGAGCTGAAATTGTAGCTGAGCACTTACTGCAGACAAAAAAATACGGTTGTGGAATTTCTGCCATCTATCTTAACATGAAATAAAGACTTCATTTAGAAACATATTTGGGTTGTTTTTTGTTTATTGCGGAGCATTCACCACATGAAATGGGTTTAAACAGATAGTAGTTTGGTGCCATCAGAGCCTTATGCGTACATGTATATGGGAACGCAGCTGCAGCTCTTTGGCCTCTGGCCCTTTGAGAGATTACTGTGATTGGATTGGCATGGTCAGGAAGTTGGCACAGATCACTCGGTTGGCACAGGAAACTGCCAGGGGATGATGGGAAATAAAGACATCATTGAATGCAAATTGCCACAGAGAGAGAGAGAGAGAGAGAGAGAGAGAGAGAGAGAGAGAGAGAGAGAGCGAAGGAGAAATACTGTGAGAAGGAGGAGTGTTCCCATTACTCACCCTGATGTTGGCACTATCTAGTCCCACCCATACATTCTCTTTCAGTGTAAAACTGTTGTTTCAAGATGTCTTTAAATGCAATATTTCACTGTCTTTTTATTCATTGTTGTTGGTTTATCATTTTCTTTTCATTCATGCAGAATTCTTCTGTTTGTTTGTTTGTTCCTGGACGATGCACTGTGCTGCTTTGATTAATTATCTGGAAGCAAATGCACTTCAGCCAAAAAGGGCAAAGGACCGGTATACTCTGCACATCCCTGAAGATATACAGTAGGAACATAGAGAAAGAAGAGTAGGCATCAGGCAGGATGAGAGGTGAAGAGGGTGAAACTAGAGTGAATCAGAGTTCATGAGACAGGGGATTTGCAGGATGTTGTTTCAACAAGCTGGTGAGGTTGCTCTGCTGAATAATAGCCTTCCTCTCTGCCAGCACTAATGAAATCAGACCTCTGATTATTTGAACCCTGTCCAAGGGTTATAATCGAGTGGTGCGCTATTTAAATCATATTTATGTTCCTGTCCTCACCAGTGTTTGCAGCCTTCGAGACACACATTACATCAGATTACTCGCTGTACATGTTGCAGCTCCACATGGCTTTACAGCTGTTTATAGCTAAACATGACTAGAGGCTTAGGTTTAAAGCCATCTGGTGATTGCCCAGGAAGCACACCTGCCTCCCGCAAAAAAACACAACTGGATTTATAATGGATTAAGAAGGCTATGATACAACTACAAAAGTCAAATCGGGAAATGCATGCCCTGCACGAGACAGCATTTATTTGCAAATCTGGGTCTATCTGGAAAGGGGCCCGTGATTTTTTCTCTGATTTGCCCTATAATCATGTTCTGGTTCAAGTTCTGTGTCGGTACTTCTGCAATCTAAGATTAAAGAACAAGCTCTTTTCACTCTCAGCAGCAAGTACTCCATTCAGAATAAGCTGTATGGATCTCTTATCCCTCAGGTGTCCAAATCTTTCAGCTACTCTAATTGTGAATGAGAAAAGTCCATTGTTGTTTTCTAAAGCTTCTGGGTGTAAAGGAGCCTTGAATATCAATGACTGCTGATGGAATCTGTAAGGCATTGGTGTTGCACTAGTCTAAATGTGGATTAGGTGTTTAGGACTTATTTAACCCTGAAAGCTGATCAACTTCACAGTGGTTGGCAGCGTCCTGATGCCAAGAGCAGCTCTGCTGAAGCAATCAGGGATTAAGTGTCTTGCTGACGGGCACTTTAACACATCAGTTAGTTTCTGTGTGAAAGGAGAGCACTGAATCATCTAACTAACCTCGACACACCCACATTATCCCAATCATCCCTTCAATGCTCTAAACCACTTCTGGTAAACCTGTAATAAATGTTCTTTTTGCCACGTAGGGGCAGCTGAAACAAGCTACAAGCACTGTCATATTATCACCTTTTAAAGGAACAGTGTGTAACATTTAGGGGGATCTATTGGCAGAAATGGAATATAATATTAATAAGTATGTTTCCTTTAGTGTATAATCACCTGAAAATAAGAATTGTCGCGTTTTCATAAGCTTAAAATGAGCCGTTTATATCTACATAGGGACATAGTCCTCTTCACGGAGCCGGCCGCCATGTTTCAACAGTAGCCCAGAACAGACAAACCTAACACTGTGTTAACTTTTCCTGCTTTGGCCGGAGTCGATAATGTTACTCGCTCCGGAGTTAACCCCCGTCACTCCACTCAGCCGCCAGGAAACAAGACACAGGAAACCTCTGTTGGTCTTGAGGAGCTGCAGCATTTATTGCTGCACAAACTGTACATTCCACTGTCCATTCACTTGATATTCTCAAAGCTAAACTAACTGTGTTTTCTGCTCCCCTGCACACATTTACCGCTGCTCTCTCTCTCTCTTGCTTCACCACTCTCTTCCCACGTAGACACACACTCTACGCACTGACTGTTATTCTCCATATGACCTACGCTACTCTTAAAGCAACTGGCTCTAGATAGGGCCATTCGCGTTTTTACGTTGGCCACCGTAGTTCTCCTACATGCTTGGCACAAAGGAAAGGTTGCAATCTGCAACCTCAGCGCTAGATGCCGCCAGATGTTACACACATCATTTAACACATCGTGATAGTCTCTGTGGCATTCACTGTTTTAGTACACTTTTAAAGGGACAGTACCGTCCTGTGAATCGTGGCTGAGCTGGCAGCGCTGCTCTCAGTCGACAGTAAGTGGAGCTTTACTGCAAAAAAGCTACTGATTCGTTGAGTGACGATGGTGATTCAGTGCAGTCAGTTCATTTGGAGGATTCTGTGTTAAAGATTTGTTCGTACATGTAGCTGAGATATATCCGTTTGGACCAAAGTTGCACAGCAGCAACACCGCCAGCTTATCTAAGTAGTCACACTCTTCTCCCCTGTCTGTTCTCTCACGTTTACACTAACTGACTTTGGCCTTCAGCATGAACTTCACGCTGTTTTCAGGTTGAAGCAGGTTAACGTTGACCTGGAACAAAGCCAGTCATTCTCTCCCATGCCAGTATGTCAGTGTATACTGGCTACGGCTCAGAGATCTTATCTTAAATGACAGATAGTTTGTGCCAGGTAAGCTAATAACATTTCATCATGTGTGATTTATTGTTTGTAGGTGTGTGTAAAGTAGGTAACGGGTAAGCTTTGTGATAGAAACATAGAGAGTGCTGTGTAACCACTGATGTTTATCACTTCTTGGTTCAGTCGTGCTACTGCAGATGCTATAAAGAATGGCTGACATGTGAGTGAAGAGTGCCAATGCTTTAAAATCAGCTGTGAAGGAAATATCTGTCATTCTGACTTACAGACTTGAGGGGAGACTGAGTAGAACAGAACAAATACTACACTCACACATTACAGGTCGTAGCAAGCTAAGCTGCCTGGTCTTTCATTATTTTTCTCCCTGACATCTTCACGCTCTGATGCATCTCAAGCACGCACTTTGAAATCCAGAGCCCTAAGAAGTATCTGCGTGATACTAAAAGGCTAAGTGTGTGAGTGGAGAGCAAGGTGCAAAGGAGGGTATAGATCTAAAAATGGTGAGTATTAAAGTATTAAAACGTTCCACTCTGCAGTGTGTGGGCTTAGTGAAGGGCCGATAAAATAGGGCAGGAAGAAGAAAACAAGACTGAGTTTAAAAAGAGTTCAAGAACTGGGTTAAACTGATGAAACTCATTCAATCATTTGTTTAATTCTAGTGTGTATATCTGACCTGGCTTAACTAGCCTCATATTATGTCTTCAGCAAAGATCTTAGAGGTTCAAATCATGATAGAAATTCTGTTTGGAGGGAATGTTCTTGCTATGTCTGATTGCAACAAGATTATAGTTTGTCATTTGTGCAAACAAGACCGGTTACCTAACTGACAACATTTAGACACCGCTGGCATGGTGGCCCACGCCGACGCCGAAATCCTGCACAAGCGTGGTGCCAAAAAGAAAGTTGAGACAACACTTGCACTCGTCCTCAGACAGTATCCTCATTGTTGCATGAATTAACGACCTGAATATTTGTCTGATATCAGTTCAAACCAGTTTCCAGTGGTGATTTAATCTGACACCTTCAATATTTTGTTGACGTGGAGCTCAGTTACCTTTTCCTCTAATTCATCCAAAAATCTGGCTGCATCTATAAATTTTTACAACAGGAAGATGCCATTCCTCCACTGGATCTGAAGACAATCTGAGAGAAAAGCTGGCATGTTACTCACATTCTCTTTGTGTGAACTGATATAAAACGTCTTTCTCCCTGAGGGCTAAAGTGGCTGGTATGTGCCAATCACTTTTAACACATTAATCCTAGCGGCACTTAGCCTGCCAAGGTGCTAAATCATTGGCTGGATTAACACTTGTCCTGACATTACACTATGGAGTTGAGCATGTGTGGGATTATGTGAAAGTGGGGCTCTGATTCCTCTTCTTTGAATGAGCTGGCCCATGGAGGTGTGTCTTTCCATGGTTGACCTGAAGGTGTGGCTGAACATTTTGTTCTAAAATTAGATGTTCCAGACAAAAACAAATGGTGTATTTGACCTGGAAGTTGTTCTCAAACAGCCAACAAAGTGCAAAGTGGTAATTTCCACGACACACAATTTTATAGAAAAGGTTGTGACTTTTAACTTCAATTCAAGAAGGACAACGGGCAAAAATGTGCCAGGTTAGTGATAAATAAAAAGGCCTGTGTCTCAACATGTTCAGGCTGCTGATTACAGAAGATCTTAACAAGATGATGAGGACCAGCTGAGAGCACCAGAGGCCTTTTTCACACATGTCACAGTGGGGGAAGCACAGGTGTAAATGATAAATTTAATTATGTTTGAATTAGCTGCTTCTGTTTCAGAGTCAGTATTTTGCATGCTGGCCCACTGACACACTAGTCAGAGCTTAGTGGGACACTTAAATCCAACAGAGCCATGAAATATTATTAATAATACCTCTGCTTTTCAAGTCAAAATGTCTTATTGACCAGTGTGCTGCAAAGGAAGGATACATTAGTTGTGTCCTGACTACAAGGGTTTTGCCAATTTTGGTTAATGTCTTAGGCTCAATGTACACTACATGGCCAAAACTACATACGATCAAAGTATCTTGACACATATTTGGGGGGAATTTGTATGGCTTTTCCAAGACAACAGTAGTGAGATAACAGGAAATGAGGGAAGAAATTGATGGGAAATTTCATGCCACAAAGGTCTTGTTAAGCATCTTGGTGTTGCTGTAACCTCCTCCACTCTTCTGGTAAAGCTGCAGAGATGTGCTCCCATTCAGCCAAAAGAGCATTAGAGAGGCCCAACACTGATGTTGGCTGATAAGACCTGGCTTGCATTCAAGTTCATCCCAAAGGTGTTGGATTGGATGGGGTTGAGGTCAGGGCTCTTTGCAGGCCAGTCAAGTTCTTCCACACCAAACTGGGGAAAAAAACATTTCTTTTTGGATCTGGCCTTGTGCACGGGGGCATTTTCATGTTGAAACACAAAAGGACCTACCTCAAACTGTTGCCTCAAAGTTGGAAGCACACTGTTGTCTACAATATTATAATATGCTGTAGCATTAATTGGAACTAAGGTGCCTATCCCGAACTATGAAAAGCAGCCGCAGACAAGGATGTCCACATACTTTTAGCCATATAATACAGTATATGGCCAGTCTGGAGCCCTGGGTGATGGGACTTGTCATGAATTGGGGCCAGTTGCATAAAAATACACCTAGTCTTTGTCTTAAATATAACTTTAAGTCAGACTTGCTATAGACACTTCAATTTACCTGTTGCATAAAGCTTCCCTATGAGTGACTAATGTAAGACGACTGACTTAGATAGCCTGTCACGCAATGCATTATGGGGGAAATAAGACACTTCATAGAAGAGAATAAATGGCGGATACAACAGCGACACCACACCATGGAGCACCACACCAAAAAAGGTAAACAGCATAAACAGTTGAGATAGTTAGCCACAACTTGGCAAAAAGTACTGGATAAACAGTTGAAAGACTTAGCTAAAGGTTAGCTAAAAGTAATGGCTAAACAGTTGAAATAGTTAGCTAACTGGCCTTCTAACAGATTCAGTCTAAGGCCAAGACTACTCTTAATTTAACTGGCCCCTGGTCATGTATGTTTAGTGAAGGGACGGTGGTGTTTTTACTGTCTTGAGTGTTACATGGTTCCTCAAGCACCATTAAAATATCAAACTGTGTTCAAGAGTTTCTGACAAGAATAGTCAGTGATAAATAATAGAGACTGAGGTACAGCACACTGAGTTCTGCTAATGTATTATTAATTAACATGCCTTAACCTTGAGCCTGAAGCATTAACACTGTTACCTTCACACTCCTCTGCCACAACCAATTTAAAGGTAATTAAGGCGTATTTAAACCCTTTGTGGATTTTTATTTTCACCGACAATTTGATTTAATTCCAGCTGCGTTTCTGAGGTGTGAGTCAGATTTCTGTGCTGCCAGTGACCTTTCCCGGTCCAGCCTTTGGACCCAGCACTGCTGTTGGGGAGGATGTAGGATGTTGGAAGATAGAGGGTCTGACAGCTCATCGCTCACGTCCACCAACCCTGCCAGAGGAAGGCACTGAATCCTCACCAGCCGCTGGTTTCCCTGCAGAGATGCATAGCGTGTCTACGACTTTGTGTGTGTTTGTGTGAGTCAGGTTTTGTTTGCAGAATTTTTCTTTTCTTTCTTTCCCATTTCATATATTTACTTGCAGAAGTAAAGGTACCCTTGAACCTCAAATCCTGACCTCGATATCATTGTTTAAGTGTCTGTGGTGAAAGATTTGGCTTATGTTCCAACGCTGCAGGCCGACTGGTAGAAGAATAATTTAGTCAGGATCCATTTAGCTTTCAAACTGACTGATGAACATCTTTTAAATCACTTCTCAAAATATTTTTAAAAAGACTGTTATAAATGTTAACCCTACAGTAAAGTTCTATCTATTTTATTTGTTATTTTATTTCACACTTTTCATCATATTTTATTGTTTCATTCCGTGTACTTTTACTATTTGCCTGATTTTCTAATTTTTCCGTGTAAAGAAGCTATGCCATTTTTTAAATTATAATTGATTGATTATGTGTTTAAAATAGCGTAAAATACCACAGAATAGACACCTGATTTTTGAGCTTCTCTTGATTTTAAGGTCAACACAACATGCTGTATTTCTAAAACTATATTTATCTAATGTACTCAAATCATCATAAAGGTTTCCCATTTATTTTCTATCGAAATGACAGAGTTCTGGCTGAAGGCTCGTTGTTTTTCATGCAAAGAATACCAAAGATATTTAGGATTCAGAACATGAACCCCCATTCGATTTTATGCAATGGACAACTTTTTTTCCTTATTTGTGATTTATTATCATTTTAAGCCTTCATTTTGAGGATTGTGTGTGGGAATAATGAAACCAGTGTGTGCATTGTCATTTCCAATTAATGAGGATAAATATTATACATCTTTGATGGGGAATCCCTGAAATATCCTTCTTCTACACCTTCCCCCCCTAATATCAGGACCTGCAGGTGGCGCTGTGTAGTCCCAGCTCCTTGCAGCAGAAGACACACACACACACACACACACACACTCATATCCACACATACACAAAGAGAGAGAGAGAGAGAGAGAGAGCATCAACACTCTCTACCCCTCATTTCATTGTCCCAAAGCCTGGAAAGAGGGTTTTACCGGTGTGAAACCTCATTTAAAATAAGGGATTTTGCTCTTTTGTTGGCTGATTTCCATGATCATGACCCTGTAGTCTGCGCTTGGTGGATCTGTACCGGCTTTGACTGAGCGACACCTGCTCTCACACACTCTCTCTCTCTCTCTCTCTCTCTCTCTCTCCTTTCCTCTCTCTTTTGTCTCTGACATCTCTGCAGCTCACAGCCAGCAGCTCTGAGGGGGAGGAGGAGGAGGAGGAGGAGGAGGAGCGGGGTGTACCTGACACCTACAGCCGCGCGTCGCAGCTCTTCTCCCCGCAGAAACACCCGAGACTTGCCCCGCCACGGGTGCCTTCTTCTCTCTCCGTGCGTTAGTTAACCGGAGCTTTGTGCAGTTTGAACGGGGAAAAACACCGCTTCTGCTGACACACTGAAAACTCTTTAAAACAAAAAAAGACAACAGGAGTCTTCGGAGAACTCCCTCTTGATTCACTCGGACCAGAAATCTTCAGGATTTTCCGACTGACTGTGATAAAAAAAAAGGGACTATACACTCTCAGAAGATGCGTCTCCCGGTGCTTCTCTGTGTGTTGCTGTTTGTGTCTGCAGCACCGGGCCCGGTGGCCGGGGCGGACCGGAGCTGCACCGACCTGCGGCAGTTCTACACCGGGAAAGGCTTCACTCTAGTGGAGGTGCCCCAGACAGAGATCTCCGGTGAGTTTACAGGACAAAAACACACACAATGTCATGCACTTTGCAGCACTTATTAAGTCAGTTTTTATAATTATGATTAAAAACATGAAATAGATCAAATTGCTCAAATATAATAGGATGTTTTCTCTGACATCACCTTGTTATTTTGTGGGATCTCCTATGGCAACAGCATATAGGGATGAGATGCTTGGTTGAGTGCATTGTGAATAAACCTGCACCTAAAGCTTGTTTAGGCAAGTTTTAAGTTGCATTAACTTGTTTTATCCTTCCAAAATGCTTATATTAGGCTACATCTGCAATTCTCCAGCCTCTTTATACACTCCTCTATTTTTTTCCATTTCCCTCACTGAGCAATGCACCCATCCTGACTGAGGTGTTTCCCCAATAGTCTATATGCTCTCCTGCACATCTCAGTCCTTTCTGGGGCATTTTCATTGTCTGCTGCTGAAGGCAGGATTGCAGGTGGGTGTGTAAGCTATGTGTCTCGTGGAGCTATTATGGTCTATTCAGAGCATTTGTGGTTGTTTGCTGATGTTTGCGCTGCAGGTGTGAACAGCTTTTCACATAAACTACCGAGGAGAATATAGATTTGCTTTCTGCTCATGGCTGCTGTAACTCCATGTTGAATAGCACTTATGTGTTCTGGGGCATTTTTCATTGTCTGCTCTGGACTGCAGGTGTGTGTGTGTAATATGTGTGTGTTTGTGTGTGTGTGTGTGTGTGAGAGAGAGAGAGAAACTCAATAGATGCTGAAATGGCCTGTTTTGCCATTTGCATAAACTAATAATTTAGGCTAGCCTGGGGCAATATAGAATAACAAGTACAGCTCAGCGGGCTCACAGCATAATTTGCAGTAACAAAGTTGAAGAGATGTGGGATGGTTATTCTATTCTTTTGTTTCATCGTGGCACCCTCTCTTGTCAGTCAGGCAGCCATCCAACCATTCAAGCAATCAGGTATTTAATCAGTCAGTCAATTGACCAGCCAGTCAATTAATCAATCAGCTCGACAGTCAGTCAACCACACGTCACACATCGCAAGTCTCTGTATCTCATCTCTGTGGACGCCACTCTTCACACATACTGATTAAATTGTCCCGGCCTTGAGGAAAGTGCAGATTGTGGAAATGGAGTTTGTTTCCCCCTTTTAAGCAATCCTCTGACTCCCTGTCTCTTCCTGTATTTTCATCTAAAGATGTAGGAGATGAAAGAGAGGTGAGACTGAGGTGTGCGTATGTGCTCGGCGTTTATGATCTGAAGGTCATTTCATGTTGTGTCAATGAAAGTAGTCGGCGTATGGGCGGGTGAGTTATGTGCGTGTGTGAAACAGAGACCGACAAACAAGACCGGAACGAGCCAAAGAAAGGTGGAGACAGAAACAGACAGAAAAAGAGAGACAGACAGTGAGGTGGGTTGACAGAGACAGAGCCAGTGAGTCACTCAAGGTCTCCGTCAGACCCGACACGGCTCTCTCCCTCCTTTTCCATTAAAAACTCATCTTTTATTGACAGATGAAAAACACAATGCTTCAGTCACTTGGACCTTGATCTGCTCTAGTTATTTGAGCAAGAGTTCCTTCCTTCCCAGAACCCATTTAAAAACTGACAGCCAGATAGGAACGGGGGCTCCTCAATCTTTTTCATCTCAGAGACCCAAGGTTGGTAAATTTAGCTTTTCCGCTGAGGGAGAAACAGACTCCCCCGCACTCCTGTGTCAGTGTCGCTCTGGAGGGAGGGTGCTAGTGTTGACCATGCGGGGTGAGGGTTCCTCATATAAACTACATTTTGGTGCAGCCGACTGAGGTGGTCGGGGTCGCACCCGGAATGCTGATTCATTCATGGCGATGCCTTTTCTGCACCTTTACAGCCATTAGGAGGAATATTAATTTTTTGGATGATACAGCTATATTTCAGTGTTTGCATTTTCACCCACCATTATTTTTGCAAGCATGTCATAGTAAAAGTGCTCAAAAGTAACTAGTTTCCATGCACATCTCTATGTTTTTTTAAACATAGAGCTTTGGCATTTCTTTTCTTTTCTCTGCCTCCGAAGGTTCAAACACTCGTCTTCTGTTGTTTTTAAATGTGCTCTACAAATAAACTAAACTTCAAACTATATTATAAAAAACATTCAGGTTTGATGCCTCTGTTGCCTGTCAGAACATATAAAAGGTCTGAAAACTGACAGACAGAGTAAAGCTGGATGAATTTAAGAAGATTTTAAGGATAACCAAACTGGAATCTGTCTTTAATATATAATATAATACTATATTCTAGGACTGTCCCGAATACCATTTTTTTTTTTTGCCTTGAAGCTTTGTGTGGCGTGGCGCAGCAGGCTGCCATGTTCTTCTGTCTTTCTGTCACCATGTCCCCCGTTTCAGCGCCTGGGACAGTGCCGCTTTTGCACTACTGTCCACACACACACCTCTACACACAACAAAGAGCGATATCCATCTGAGAATAACTAATAATATTGAATGTTGAATATGAATAATGTTGTGGGATTATTCCTTATTTCATGGGCTATTTGGGGATTTATATATTATTATTATATACTTATATACAGTATATATGTCTTCAAAAACGAAGCATTCGAATAGTGATTTGGAGGTCGATTACGATGGCAATGGTCAAAGCTCCGAAGCTTCGAAGCATTCGGGTCAGCCCTACTGTATACTATAATATATATATATATATATATATATATATATATATAATATATATAAGACTCTTCAATCATCACTAAACTAATTTAAATTCGCTCTATTTTAATGTGTATGAATGTGTGGTTTTGTAAATCGTAGTCTTCTGTCCTGCATGTAATATTGATGCTCATACATTGGACTATTCTCCTAAAGGGGATATTACCTCACAAAGGTTATGATAAAATTATATATTAATAGAATCAAACTACTGCATGTTCTACTGCAGTGTAAAACCAGTAAAACATCCACATCAGAAACAACATTTTTCAGCCCTTCCTATTCATGCAGGCTCAACTTTGGAGGAGCAAACAGTGTCTTAATGATTTGGGACGAGACCCAGCTGTTGCCAGTCATGAGCAGTTCATGATTAGCATTATCTGCAGAGCACAATAGTGATAGGGAAGGTGAAACCACAGGGTGACAAATCCCTCAACATAGAGGATAGTACTTCTGGTTAGGGATGGGTATGGTTTGGAAGTTTCTAATATCAATACCTGCATTTCATTACTAAAACAATACTTCCTCATAGTTTGAGAAATGTAAACATGTTTTTCTACAAAACCCTTTCATAAAGTAAAAAACAAAACATGACAAACGTCTCAGTACAGTGTTTAAAGACCAAGCATTCAATGTCAACTTTTGAGAACAATCGCCAATAGTAGACATAATTTCTTCTTACTTTTATGGTCCTTTAATAACATTTCAGTCACCACAGTCATCGCCTCTATTACAATCCCGCCATAGGTGAAGGGCCATTTGTGTGTCGTTAGGATGTGCGCCACTAAACGAAGCCTCTGTTGCTGCGTTGACCTTCTTCATCAGTTAGGTAAACAGAGACTGTTGTCTTTAAAGCATTGCTCTCAGCTTCTTTACCTTCTCTGTTCGTAGACTGCTACCAGCTGGAATGTCCCATAAAAAGTTGCGGTGGACTGACGCACACTTTTCATTTACATTTGTGAAAAAAAAACGTACCCATCCCTCATGAAAATAGTATATTTTTTGCCTTTTATTAGTTTGACAATTTTCTGCGGTCACTGTCAAATCTGGTGCGAGCTTGCTAGTCTGACAGTCTAACATCGCGTAATGATATGGCGTCACTGATGTCAAACTTGTTCAATTGACAGCTGATTGTCAAATAATCATTTTGTGTCAGAAGGGGGCGGGATTTCTGTGAATTTGACTGGATAGAAATTTAAACAGGTGTACAAAGTGACTTTGTGTTATCAAATTTATGTGCATATTCTAGTTTGAACCTTTAGCGAGCCCCTGGGTAGCGAGCTACTCATAGCTCGTGAGCTACCTGTTGGATGGAGACCCCTGCTTCACTCTCTATTTGTGCTTCTGAGGTCAGTCACACATCAATGCACTATACAATACAATACCTGCATTGAAAATTAGTAAAAATTGCAAAAATTGTGTGCCATAATCTTTTTTAAATTGTTTTCCTTTTAATGAACATAGATTTAGAATTTCGCTGGTGATATCTGGCAACTGTTTCTGCTGCAAGCTACTTAGACATCACTGACACGCAATTAGTTGTTGCACGGGGATAACTTATCAAAATTCTCCATCTGTCGCTCCACAGCGACATAGAAGCTCAGTGTTTTCACTTTATTTTTTAATGAAACGGAGCTTCAAAATGTGTGTGCAGATTCAAAAAGGAAGTGTATCATCTGAATATACATGTAGCCAACGGCAAGGGAAAGAAAGGATGAAACACTATAATACCAGGTGTGTATCATACCTAGAAGACAGTCTAGATGTGAAATGCATGTTATTGCCAGCCAGGTATAAACTGCATTCGTAAGTGGATATGATAAATATCATAATTCCAAAGTAAACAGTGTGTAATCTGACATGCAGATGCTCTTAATTCCTGCACAGAGCTTTAAGAAAAGTCCCTATTCTTCTCACACCTTTTGTCCTATAGCTTTAAAACCATGAATGGAAGTCGTCTTTCCTGCTGTCTGCCTGTCTGTCTCTGTGCCTGCGAGCGCTTTTACATGTAACTCACACACATTGTACCTGGTCAATAGTTAAAGACTAGCTCGTCCTATAGTGTGTGTGTGTGTGTGTGTGTGTGTGTGTGTGTGTGTGTGTGTGTGTGTGTGTGTGTGTGTGTGTGTGTGTGTGTGTGTGTGTGTGTGTGTGTGTGTGTTTAAAAGTCAGTGAAAGCCAACACCTTCTCCAGGGACGACACTTAGTTTCATTCACACATGCATTGTCCATGCAGAGCAGCACACACCCATGTGATCGTATGACACACAGAAACAGAGAGAGAGATCCTGCACGCTTCATATTCTGTGTTGGGAGGTATTGAGTTTTGACGCCTGTGTGTGTGTGTGTGTGTTACGTAGCCTACATATTGAGTATTTGTCACATTGTTGCCTGTTTGAAAGAACATGGAAGGATATGTGTTTGAGTTTAACATGAGACACTGTGTTTTAGGTCAGATTACCTGCAGATTATGATACATTACAGGTTTGGTTCCCAGTCAATAACTCTTTAACAAGGCCGAGTCAACTAGGGAGCCTCCATTCATTTACATTTACACAATGTCAATGCCCTTTCTGTAGATACACAGTACCTGGGGCATCATTCATTAGTAAGTTTCCATCCAAATTTAGCACATACTTTTTACAGAATTTCCAGAAAATTTGCAATAGAAAATACAAATTATTCTGCAATTTCCATCCACTACTGTTATGTGAATATTATTTGACTGTTTCTGTTATCCAAATTAAGAAAACTGTTGCACATCTTGTGTTGGATACAAAAACACCAATGAGAGTGCTGTGGAAACATACCCGCACAAAGGAATCAGAGATCCCTTACGTTTTTGTTAGCAAGTTTTATTTTCACCCCAACGCGGATCTTCCTCATCCAGATATATTAAGTAATGATTTGGTGTGTATTTGCCTGAGGAAAACCTGTGTTGGGTTGAAACATCACCAATAAAACTTCCCAAATGAATGATACAAAGCTAGCTGTAATTAAAAACAAACAAAATTAGTTAGTTTTTTGATGTACTGTGTAACAGTTCATTGCTTTAGACTTTGGTGGATTTGTCCTCCTGCCACTTGATGCGAAGACTCTCCAGTTGCTGCTCAGACGTCTTCAGAGCAACCATGAGGGTGCTGTTCTCCTGCTTCCGTTCGTCCAGCTGTGCCACATGGAAAGCTTTGCATTTCTCCATCTCTTCCAGCAGGGAGGTTTTTTTCCTTCTGCCACTGGAGACGGTCACTCTCTAGCTGGTCTTTGACGTTCTTGAGAGCATCGGCGAACTTGATCTTCTCTTTATCCTGCATCTCTGCCAGGAGGGAAGACTTGTCCTGCGACTCGAAACGTTTCTTTTCAGCCTCCTTCAGAGCAGCCATGAGGTTATTATTCTCATGCTTTTGATTGTCCAGCTGCTCGAGATCATCCTGAGCTTTCTTGCTGATATCTATCAGCTGGGAGGTCAGAGTTTCGATATCCCACTGTAAAGAGTGGACATGAGCCTGAGCCTCATTCAGACTGGATTTGAGGTCACAGATCTCCCTCTGCATCCGCTCTCTCTCCTGGCTCCACAGGTTGTTGTCCTCTCTGTGTTCTTGGAGCCGTTAGAGTACATTCGCCAGCGATCCCTCTTGTATTTCCAAGTGGATTCTCCCCTCAGATCTACTTTGCCTTTTGCCAGCCTTGCACGGCTGTCCTCAAACTCAGACCTTATTTGTCGTTCCATGGAACTAAGGAAGAAGTTAAATGAAGGATCAACCTCTATATCTTCCAGCTTCGTCTTCTACTGGACCTCCTTGTTTTTTCTCCTCTGTCGTCTTTGCTTTCTCCGTGCACCTTCCATTGTCGCAGTGAAATGTGGGACTGAAGTGAACCAAACTTGGGTCTGGTATTTATAAGGTTCCCAGGATTCTGTTCCATTCTATTCTATTCCATTGGACACCAGTTTAATTATGTTTGAATATATGAATGTAATGATTTCTAAGATAAATTGACACATACAATGTGGATAATGTGTAGGGGGTAACCTTCACCAATGAAACAGGAACTCCCTGCTGAGCACACCTCCCACAAGAGTCTACGGCAAACAGTTCAGGAGGGGCTAACATGTAGTGTGGAAGCTGGTTTTCCAGACCCGGTCCGGAGGAGTCCAGAACACCTGCTCTCCCTCTTGATTAAATCTGGTTCAAGTTGTATCAAAGACTTGGTTTAAAAATAGTTCAAAGTTGGTTAAAGGTGTCCACGCAGGGTGTCCAAATGAATCACTGGAGAGGTTCAGGTCCGTTGCAATAAGCAGAGTTTATTGTTTAAAGACAGCAAACAACATAGCTGGAGTCGTCCCGGGGTACAGACTGGCAAACAATGCAAAAGGTGTGGTTTTTATAGTGTTCCCCAGGGGCAACAGCCCCTCCCGTGTCTTGACCAGTGACCTAGGTTTCATGGGAAAAAAGGGGACTTTCCAAAATTGGTGACCTTGAAGTTTTTGTAAACATCATTGAAATCAGAACTTTATCAGTGCAGGTGGCTGTTACCTAACCTAGTTTGGATGTACTAATCATCTGTCATTACAGTGGAAAAAACCCATGACCCACAAGAGGAGGTGTTTCGTATCTTTCCTCCAAGTTTGTGTGTGTGTCTGGCAGCTGTCAAAAATGAGCCCTCATAAGAAGCCTCCTCCCTTGACACAGACACAGAGAGGTGCAGAGAGATACAGGAGGCCCTGCAGGGGCACAGAGTGTAAATACTGAATATACATCTTACACTGGATTATAGGACCCTTATTTTATACTTACTGATCAGCAGATAGACATAGAAACAGTACATATCATTATTGATTACTAATCACACCTCATTATTGATTATTAAACGAAGAAGTTTTGCCTCAACATTCCTCCCTTTGAGACTATAAAGTCTCACACACAAAAAACTCTCCAGTGTATATGACTGTCAGCGTGTAAGGAAATCGTACATCAGCTAGCCATATGGCGTGACTGAGGTTGCTTGGCACCTTGCCAGGTTTGTGTAGTTACTCTAATTATCAAAAAAGGCACACATGGATATTAATGAAAAATGAATCAATGTATGGGTCTTAAAACACACATATTACATAATGAAAATACAGTCAAACGTGCTCTTGATAAATGAAGCCACACGTGCTCTTGATAACATGAAACCACACGTGCTCTTAAGCTATATAATGGTACAGCTTGTTGACAACATAGGCAGGTATGGGAAAAGCAAATACAGTAAAACAGTTAACTAAGTCCAAATTAATCAAGGAGTGCTTCGAGCCTTTTCATCTCTCTCTTCCTCCGATATCGTCGTTTTCTAGTGTTCTTGCTAAGTTGGCAAGATCTATTGACCTCAGGTGAATGCAAAGGATAAAACTTGGGGAAAAACCAATGGTGTAGTGTCGGAGGACGGACGGGTAAGGTGGGAAAGGGCATTGAGGGAGGATTACTTAAGTAATCTGGGGGAGGGGGTCCTCCTACAAGGCGTTGCCACACCCAATCGTAGCAGCCATGTATGGAAACAAAGGGCTCTTGACGCCGGTGTTTGATGCAAAATCTCGATCCTCCGATGGAGCGCGTCTCGATCGCGCACCAGCTCGTCAATGAGTCGTCTCTGATCAGCAATCTTATGCTCGAGCTGAACCTGTCGAGTTGTTGTTGCTTCGATCATTCGTTGCTTCTTGGCTCGGTATGTTGTGGCTGCGGCGAGCTGCTGTTGTCGTTGGCGTAGACGGCGTATCAGGCCTTGAAGATGGTGTGTCAGCTCCGAGACCACCGTCAGTAGAGGGCTCTCAATAGGTGTGTAGATGGGCGCTTCGTCGAGGTCGTCGTCGGTGTCTACATGTAGATCTCCATCCGAGTCATTACTGGAACCCGAGGGCTCCCCACCTCCCTGGGGACTCCCACTGGGTCTTTCCAGCTTCACCGTATGAGCTGTACTGGTGGACGCCTGAAAGGCTACATCAACGTTAAAAGAAGAGTAATTCTGTGCTCCTGGATACGCCTGGGAGGGATCTCCTATGCTATTATACGGGAGGGGAGCCACCGTCAATAACGGGTGGTTTTTAATCTAGGTGGGATAAGGACAGTATTAGTCTCATATAATGATGGTTTTATACATACAGGTCACACATATATTTATACATGCAACATACTTTTTTACTCATGTGTCGGGAAAATGGTGAGCCCAACACTCCCCGGTCAAGCCCCTAGGGTTACTTACTCATGACACTCGTTATAAGAGGTAGCATATTTTTTCGGTTTATCATACGCGGGACGCGGCACTTTATACGAGTTAGCAGGGAGGGGTACCTTAGGCTCTTCCCATGCTGGATGTGGACACATTTTCATCCTCCTCCCTTAGAGATGTGGTGCTAACATCTCTCTTGATGAGTGTAGCAGGATTTAGAATTCCGGGTGGTATTGGACAGGGCATGAGTGTAAAGGGAGTAGGTACATGCTAATAAATTCGTTGCGTCAAAGGTAGCGTTGATTCCCGTGTTGTTATCTAGGCTACTAGTTAACAAAGAACTATGAGCCAACAAAAAGGAAACACTGTCCCGTAAGCTAACTTTACAGTAGGAGGGACAGTATAATCGTCTAACACCGTGGAGTCTACAGGGGGGAGAAGGGCGGTGGGAAAGGTTGAATTACCATTGTTAGATTTACCGGTGATCATACGCATGAAACAGTTAACAAAGCAATCAGATCGAGTGACGCAGGTTTCAACACCGGGAAGGGGCTTAACTTGTGGTAAGCCTCTCGTTCGGTGGCAGGCTATACAGGACACATTAGAAACTTGTTTAGCGGAGAAATCCAGCCATTGGTATTTTTAGGTGATGGTTAGTTCTGAGTGCTAAACAACAGTTTTAACTGTCTGATGGTTCAATGTCACTATCAGGTAGGTCCTCCCTTGGACTGTGTTGTGGTTCCGCTGGTAGGGGAGCGGGACCTTCACCTGGGCTACTTGGTGCGAGACAGGACGAGCACAGATTTCACATTCACTCGACAGTCTATCAACAGTTGCAGCCAAGTAAGGAGCCCACCACACGGGGCGTAGTTTGTGCAGAATCTGCCCTCGAGAACAATGATCAGTGCCATGTGCCCAAATGATGGCGTGGCGTAACAATGACAAAGGCAGTACAAAATGTCCATGTGGACTTCTCCATAATTTGTCTGCAGAACCTCGGCACCTAGTCTGTATGGCCCCTCTTTGTAACCATAAACGTTTTTCTACCTCGGGTACCCTGCTTTGGGCTACTATCAAAGATAACAGAGTAGTTAAAGGAGCACAATCCTGTGCTACAAGTATGGGCGCCATTACGCTGCCTGTAGCAGCTTGTTTAGCAGCTTCATCTGCGAGGTTATTCCCTCTGGCTATCAATGTGTCTGTTTTCTGATGAGCTGGACATTTAATGATAGCTAAAGCTTTAGGGAGATGCATCGCTTCCAAAAGTTTGGAAATGGCTTCACCATGCATTACTGGTGTGCCATCTGCCCTCAGGAAACCTCTCTGTTTCCAAGTGTTAGCATGTATGTGACAGACACCATAAGCATAAGCTGAATCTGTGTAGACATTAAGGCGTCTGCCGGCAGCCAGTTGACAGGCTGCTGTCAAAGCTTTCATCTCTGCTAGTTGAGCTGAGCATGGCTGATTTATCTGTAGCGATTGCAACGTGGTGAAAGTGCCGTTCTGGTCGTTGAGTTGTACAACGCTGTATCCTGCGTGGTTGCCGGTAACATCGCGAAAACATGAGCCATCGACAAACAAAGTCAAGTCAGCGGGGATTGCCTGGTTATGCAGGTCTTCTCGTGCCCGCATAAATTTAGGACAAACCTAGGACTTGTAAGCAAAGCGTGCAACTGATGGGATGTATACAGGTTAACCGGATGTCCCATCGTCAGAGATGAGGCTTTCTGAAATGCAAACGCCGCTGCTGTCAATCCCTGATAACAAGGTGGCAACCCTGTCTCGATGTTATCGAGTTTTAGTGCTATAATAAGCTAGCGGTTGTTTACCAGTAGGTGTGTCTTGCATTAGTACGGCGCATCCGTATCCAGATCTCTCTATCACATACAGGTGAAATGGCTTAGTGTAATTTGGGTTTCCCAACGCTGGAGCTGTCTGCATGTCAGTTTTTAACATCTGAAAAGCTCCTGATGCCAACTCTGTCCACACCAACGATGTGGCATTATTGGTCTGTCCGGCTGCTTTTATCATAGCTCTCAACGGTGCTGTTTTCAGGGCATAGTCGCAAACCCAGGACCGACTAAACCCGTTTATCCCTAAATAACTTGACATTTGGCCTACTGTTTGAGGTTGTGGAGCTTTAGTTACTGCTTCCACTTGTGAGGGAGCGATACACCATTTCTCCCCACATAGTTGTTTACCTAAGTATTCTACCGTTTGCTGGCAGAACTGAAGTTTGTCTCTACTTACTTTATGTCCTCCTTCCGCCAGTGTAGTTAACACTGCGACGGAGTCCCTTTCACATTGAGCTTGTGAGGGACTACATATAAGTAAATCGTCTGCGTAGTGCAGAATGGTACTTGGTACGTCTAAATTCTGCAAGTCCTGCATCAATGCTCGGTTAATCCTTGGGGAGCCTCGTGTAACGATACTGTTAACCCCCGTATGTGAATGCAAACAGGTACTGTGAGTCTGGATGCAGGGGTACACTGAAAAAAAAACAGAACAGAGGTCAATAACTGTATACCATTTGGCAGGTGGTATGTTGGAGAGCAGTGTGTGTGGATCGGGAACAACAGGGTTTTCTGAATCAACAATCGCATTGATCGCTCTTAAATCATGTACCAATCTATAGTCTTTAGAGTGTGGCTTTTTGATAGGAAATATTGGGGTGTTACAGGGGCTCCTAATGTTAGTTTTAATTAAAACCCCTGCTTTTACCAGCCCATCAATTATAGGTCTGATCCCTTCAATGGCATGTGGCTGAAGCGGGTACTGTTTTTTTTTTTTTTAAATGGCAACCTGGCCTCTGTTTTAACCTTGATTTTGACGGGCTGAGCTGATTTCACAAATCCCACATCTGTCTTGTGCTGTGACCACAGACGTGAGGGAACTTGATCCAGTAGATTCTCATGTTTAGTCTCTAGTGGCATCTGGGTGGCAGTTCTGACCTCTAGCAACAGACTGTGGTCTGCGTCGAACAGTAAGGTGCAATGTAGAGGCAATGTGGGTTCTCGTGCCGTTTCCATTTTCAGCTTTAAGTTGACAGGTGTATCAGCGGAGTAGAGCAAAGGCGCATATACGGTCTTTCCTGCGATCAGCATGGGGACTGGTTGAGTTAATGGTATTATCTGAGTTTTCCCGGAGAAGCCTACTGTTTTGATGGATGAACTGGAAAGGGGGAGTCCACTACCTTCCTTTCCAATGCAGGAGTATGATGCACCCGTATCCACCATGAAAGGGTTTAACTGGTGGTGTATGTACACTGATATGGTGGGCTCATCATGTGGCTGTGATGAAATAGCCGGTGCCACTACCTCCTTTTTCTGCTCCTCCGGGCAGCCCTATGGCCTGTTTGCGGCTGGTCCTGTCCACGGGTTGGTAGGGCAATCCGTCTTGGCATGTCCTGGTAGCCTGCAGCCCCAACACTTGAACGCTCTGTCTGCGTCTCTGTCTCCCGTCCATCTTGGTTCACCTGGTCCTCCTGCTTCAACCGTGCTCCTAGGCCTCCCTGCCACAAACATCCCTGTCGCTTGCCGAGCCTTTCTTGGTTTGTATGATGGAGGAGGTGGTTTTTCAGTCAGCGGATGAGCCGTCGGAGGCGTCAGTGGGGGAGCCGTAGAGGTGACTTTAGGTTCCGCCTTAGGTGACTCATTCTTCTTTTTTTCGTTCACTGCCGTCGGTTGTCTGTAGGTTCCCCACCTGAACCAGCTCAACACCTGTTTCTCTTTGGCTCGCCTGTCTTTTCTTTTTTTATTAATTTTAGCGTATTTCGCTTCTTCATTTCTGATTTGGGTATCCGCTTCATTGCAGCATGCCATGTCAAAGGTGCCTTCCTGGGGCCAGCGAGATTTTCCGGTGGTCCTCCTATGCCACTTCATCATGTATCGTTGTATACGTTGTCGATTACGCGGATGCTGCTTCATAATCATCACCACTGGACTTGGTCCCGGCCCACACGTCTTTCCCTGCTCTGCCCCCATCGAGCCTTGCCTGGTTGGTGTCGCCAGTGCTCTGGAGGTTCTCTCAAACTCGGGTTTTTCTGTTAGGGAGGACAAACTCAAAAATTTATGCTAGTACTGTTAAGGTGTGTGTGGTGCTTTTCTTTAATTGCCTCTGGAGATGAGAGCTGCCCTCATTTAAACAGCACAAATTAAGCCAACCATTTTCCAGACCAATATTGAATATAAATTACAGCCGCAAGCGGCAGTTCGCGGGTTCAAACCTTTTTTTCGCTCAACAGAGGGAAGCAACTGACATCAAAGCCATGAGCAGCAGTGATCGCGTTTAGGGCTTCACAAAGCACAGTAAAGTCATTTCAGCTGGTTTAATTCTGTATAAAGAAGGAGCTAGGCCCATGCAAATCTTTGGAACTGGTGGCGACCCCTATGGAGTAATTTCTAAATAGTTTTACACACGTGGTTCAAATTGGTATGAAACGTGTCCTGTGAGTCTAGTATTGATTGGACAAACATTTTCTGATGTATAGTATGATGTATAGTCTGATTTGTAGCGCCCCCTAGTGGTTGATTTTGAACGAAACTTTCAGAGGATGTTTCAGGTACTCCCATGAACATATCCTGCAAGTTTGGGGAAAATGGGCCCAACAGTTGTGGAGTTAGGTCTATTGATGTGCTAAGCCACGCCCCTTTAAAGTTCATTGGTCAATATCTTAAAAAATGACATGAGATATCAACAAGTTCTTTGATAACTTTTAGATGATCTTGTTCCAATAATGGTCCACAGAAAGTTCGGTAGCAATCGGACGTAGAGTTCAGGAGGAGATGTCAAGAATGTGTTTTTCAAACTATTCAACATGGAGGAAAATCCAGGAGGCAGACTTTAGAGGTCCAAAAGGCTTTTTCGTAAAACACATGGAGTTAAACATGTGTGTCAAATTCCATGTCAATAGGAATTATGGTGTGAGGGGGGCCGGCCTTTAAAATTTAGAAAATGCTGTAGCGCCACCATCAGGCCAAATGGGATTATATTTTATGTGAAGCATTATAACATCATGTACAGTTATGGTACCAAGTTTCATGTCTCTAGCTCGTACCCGTTCACAGCAAACTGAGCAAAGGCATTATCCAGCATAAAATGCTAAATAGGCCGCGCCCATATGCACCGATCAATATGACACTTCAGATCTTGGTTAATACTTGCCCCAAGAGCATGTTTACCAAATTTGATGAAATTCTGTCCACCGGATCCTGAGGTACAAGTTTTTGATAGTTTTGGCGCCCCCTATGGGTCGAGCAGAAACTGCTTTGGGACACCTATTCCCAAACACGCACTGAAGATAACTACCAAGATTTATGATGATTGTATTAATGGTCGATGAATTATGGCCAATTTCCTCCTAAGCCCCGCCCAGGGAAAAGTTTGTTGATCCTTATCTTCAAAACGCAATGAGATATCAAAAAGCTTTTGACAACTCCTGTTGAACTTCATCCAATAATGATTTACTGAACATTTGGTACCAATCGGACCTACGGTTTAGGAGGAGAGGTCAAAAATGTTTTTTCAAAAAATCCAAAATGGCGGAAATCCAAAATGGCGGAAAATGTAGTTAGGCGGACTGTAGTGGTCTCAGAGGCTTTTTTGTAGATCACACGGAGCTGGACATGTGTGTCAAAACTCAAGTCAATCAGACCTATGGTGTGAAGGGCGTGGTCTTTCCAAAATCGCGTGTTTGAGTGTTAATTACAGCGCCACCATGTGGCCGATTGATGCCATGTTTCTTGAGAAGCATTTGCACATCAGTTCCAGTTGTTGTGCCAAATCTCACGTTTCTTTGTTTTTTTTATCGCTCCTTTAAGTTTTATTTATTTATTTATTTATTTATTTATTTTTTCTTTTTTTTTTTTTTTTTTTTTTTTTTTTTTTTTACAGATGAGTTATTTTACTTTCATATCTAAGTTGCTATTTAAATATCATGTGTGTTGGTCGGTATATAATAGACACCTTATGTGTTAAATGCAGATAAATGATTTAATTTAATTATTTAATTTATTAAGCTTGGGCAGTGCGGGGTTAATATTTTAAACAATGATAGTTTGGTTTGAGGAAATTATCAGTATAAATTGTATGTATGCTTTTGGGATAGCCTATAGCCTGGACTTATTATTTCGTAAATGTACTGATAATTGACGTGATTTATTTGTTTTCTTTAAAGGTTTTCAACCTTAAAAACTCCTTTCGAACCCCTAACAGCAGTATCCAAAGAAGGTTCAACATCGACCAAGTGATTTGTTTGCCTTTACTTTGGACTGAAATAAATGGACATAGGAAGAAGTGAGTTGTCCCCTGCGTCCTCTATGGTGCTTTAGGCCCTCCTCGGGTTCAGGCCGATGCTGAGAAGGAGAAAAGCCCGAAGAACCCCACAATAATAATAAATAAACCGTCACAACTTCAATAGGGTTCTACCCCTTCGGGGTTTGAACCCTAATAATACAGATATTCACTTTTAAATTCTTTTTCAAAGCTCTTTAAAACACGTTTTGCGGCAACCGATTATTATATTCAGTGTGTTATATATGGTGTCGATCAGTTCCGTGCTCAGCTTTTTTATTTTTATCAAAATTTAACTTCCGTTTATTATTTACTGTAGTTAATTTTAGAGTTATACCTCTCTATTATAATATTTCTTTTTACTACCTGTTTATATCTCTTAAATAAGGTGTTATTATTTTATAACTTCAAACCACAATTTCTCATGTAGTGTCTATAATCACTGCTGCTTGTGATTACAATCACCTCCATCCGATATGGAAACAGACCAACTTACTATCAATGCACGTACCTATGTACCGTACATTAATGATTTAACACAATCGACGACAAACTCTGTTCAGAAACCCTCACAGGCACTGCATCCAGCACCACACAACATGAATTTATTGTGTACTTATTACAAATCTCAGACCAATAGGCCACACCAGCTGTTCAGCCTATACCATATTCTTGTCAGTGCCCAGTACATATATAAATCAGGCTGTCAACTCCGTGCCTCCCTCGTTCCGGTCAGAGCCTGTACAGCGACAGGTCCGTCTATCTACAACAACTTGTGTGTGTGTATGTGTATATGTGTGTGTATGTGTGTGTGTGTGTGTGTGTGTGTGTGTGTGTGTGTGTGTGTGTGTGTGTGTGTGTGTGTGTGTGTGTGTGTGTGTGTGTGTGTGTGTGTGTGTGTGTGTGTGTGTGTGTGTGTGTGTGTGTATGTGTGTGTAGCCTTATTAGGAGAATATTATTTATTGCACGGGGTAACAGAAAAGTCCTATGAGGTACTGGCCTTTATTGAAACTTTTGGCCGATCCTCACAGGCTCATGATTATTTTACGGGGAATAACGTAGGAAACTTTTTTCCTCTCATATGCTTTATCAGTGACATTATAAGGACTCCATGCATTTGTCCTTTATAGTTTTAACGGGAACAGACTGAGGGGAATCATGCCTCTCCCCTCTTATACTTTTAACCGGGATTTCTGAGGAGACAGATATATTATCTCCTCTTATATATTCTCCTTTATTGGCTGTCTATTTTATTCAGCATAGATCATAGTGCATACATGTCTCAAAATCATTCATGCAACAACACAGCTTAAAGGCATTAACAAATAACAGCATTCCAAGCACATATAGCGCAGCTTTATACAGCACTTTTTACAACTTATTTACAACTTATTTACAACTTATTTACAATGATCTGATCAGACCGCTGCACCACTACTGGGTTACAGCCACTATACCACTACAGGGTACAGTATCACGTGCTAGTACCCCAGCACGTGTGAGTATTACCTAGGTTGTCTGCCCGTTCAGACCATCTATTCCCTGTGATGTCCCAGCAGTGGGCTGAAACGCCTCAGAGACGAGACGCGGTATCCACAAAAACAAGTACTAGTTGTGTGCTGAATTCCCACACTGTAATACTCGAAGTCATAAGGGAACGACCTGTCCCTATGCTTCTATCAACTTATTTACACTTATTTACACTTTTGACAGACAACAAAACTAAATAAGCCAGCTTTCCTCCACCTCAAACCAAAAACACCTCCTCTTTTTTTTCTCTCTTTCCTCCCGGGAGAGTCTGACAGCTCTCCTCCCTTCTCAGACCTCAAAAACACCTCCCTTTTTTACTATCTATCCTCCTCACAGGAGAGTCTGACCTATTTTAACACCTAACCAAACCAAGCCATATGCAAATACATATAGAAAAGCAGTCTACAGCATATTTACAACATTAAAAATCCATTCATTCATACTTTCCGCACCATGGTATATAAAAGACACACATAAAGCACATACATTGCAACAGATCTGCTTGGCCAGTGATGTTAGTTTGAGCTTTAAACAGCTTTATAATTTATGCGTGACATTATCCTCTTCATGTTAAACATTTTACTCCACAGTTATCTTTTAACTAGGTTCTTTTGGGGTAAAGCTGCAAGATTACCTCAACCTGGGCGGACACCAGACACTGCACCCTGATACACTTATGGAAGAAAACACTCTTCTTTACCTTTTTTGCGGTGGCCACCGGCTATGTATCAGGACGCAGAGCAGGTCTCCCCCAGGTCATCCGGCTCTCCCACGGCTCTCCCCTCCTGGCTGGCTCGCCAAAATGTGGAAGCTGGTTTTCCAGACCCGGTCCGGAGGAGTCCAGAACACCTGCTCTCCCTCTTGATTAAATCTGGTTCAAGTTGTATCAAAGACTTGGTTTAAAAATAGTTCAAAGTTGGTTAAAGGTGTCCACGCAGGGTGTCCAAATGAATCACTGGAGAGGTTCAGGTCCGTTGCAATAAGCAGAGTTTATTGTTTAAAGACAGCAAACAACATAGCTGGAGTCGTCCCGGGGTACAGACTGGCAAACAATGCAAAAGGTGTGGTTTTTATAGTGTTCCCCAGGGGCAACAGCCCCTCCCGTGTCTTGACCAGTGACCTAGGTTTCATGGGAAAAAAGGGGACTTTCCAAAATTGGTGACCTTGAAGTTTTTGTAAACATCATTGAAATCAGAACTTTATCAGTGCAGGTGGCTGTTACCTAACCTAGTTTGGATGTACTAATCATCTGTCATTACAGTGGAAAAAACCCATGACCCACAAGAGGAGGTGTTTCGTATCTTTCCTCCAAGTTTGTGTGTGTGTCTGGCAGCTGTCAAAAATGAGCCCTCATAAGAAGCCTCCTCCCTTGACACAGACACAGAGAGGTGCAGAGAGATACAGGAGGCCCTGCAGGGGCACAGAGTGTAAATACTGAATATACATCTTACACTGGATTATAGGACCCTTATTTTATACTTACTGATCAGCAGATAGACATAGAAACAGTACATATCATTATTGATTACTAATCACACCTCATTATTGATTATTAAACGAAGAAGTTTTGCCTCAACAGTAGGTGCGGGGCTATGAGTCTATATTGGCATGTAAATGACCTCAGGCCTGGACCGTCATCATGGCTGAGAAATTTGGAGCAGATTTGACAAATTACGCTGAAGTTACAACAACTTACTGTTTCATGGCGAATCACGCCAAATGGCCGCCACGCTATGGCAAGGTCGTTGGATGAAAACTCAGGATTTGAATAACTTTTCATCCTTAAGGTCTTTAGATGGTCCTGACCAAATTTGAAGTTGATCTGATTAAATCTGTAGGAGGAGTTTGTTAAAGTACACTGCCTGTAAAACACAAAAAATGGGCGAAAATGGCACATTGAATTAAAAATGTCTGACTTCCTGTTGGGTTTGGGTTTACCTCCATGAGGCTTTTTTGTGCGTCTCTACATGTTACATCTGCCTACCAAATTTCATACATGTAGGTGAAACCGGAACGAGGGGCTACATTTTTTCAACTTTCTAGGGGGCGCGAGCGAGCCATTTTGCAACACCAAACCCCGAGACCCTTAAAATAACACATAATATATAATAACTTTTTGAGCATGTTAAGGCCCTCAAAAGTGCAATTCATTTGTGTGAAAAATAATAATAAATTCCTACAGTTTCAATAGGGTCCTCGCGGCCTGACGTTGTCGGTGCCCTAATTAATAAATAATTGATGAAAATTGTCCGTAGTTACAGTCTGACAATTATATGAAGATTGTGTGGAGAGAAATTGTGTGCAGCATTTTATGATGCCACTGCTTGAGTTGCATTTCCGTTCTATGTGGTTTTATGTTTACATCACCTATGAGAATATTGCAATACTACAAAGCCCAAGAAAAATGCAAGTGTGAATTCAAGCCAGCGTCAATATTTTACCTGCTGGCACATCTGGTGATGTTTGCTCGTATCTGTCCACAGCGGCCGTCTGTCCATGTGTGTGTGTGAGCGTTTACGTAAGTGTGTGTGAGGGTGAGGAAATCGATACTGTACGTCATCTGTCACACATCACATGCTCACTCAGGCGCTCAGCACAAGCCCCCAAGTGGAACGCCGAATACCCAGTCCACATACAAAATCTCCTTATACTCTTCTATAAGTTTTATACTCGTCCTTCTTCCTTTCCCTTATTGTCTGTCTTATTCCTGCTTCCATCTCTGCATTGTTTTCCTAGACAGGCTCAGATCAGTGAGTGGAGGGTTGCCTTGTGTTTGTGAGAGAGCAGAGGGGGTGTTGGTTGGCTAGATCTGTTAAAAGCAGAGCTGTGAATCTTTCATGATGTCTGATGCAGCGACATGAGAGAGAGACAGACAGAGATAGAGGTGAGTAGGGGGAGGAGGAGAGGGGAGAGGATGTGAGGGGAGGAGATCAGAAGGAGGAAGGAAGGAGGCTCTGTCCTGTCATCTCTCCTTCGTTGACAGGGGCCGGATGTTGCTACAACTGGCTTGATACTGATCCTGGCTACTGTGCTTCATATTTGATCATTTTATGATGCTTTTAATGAAATGCTTAAAAATATGTGGTTGTGCAGTCAACAGGAAATGTCTATTAGTGTCTTAGAATTGACAGTTTGCTAATAAACCCCTCCACCAAACAGCAATTTACCAATCATAGTTTAACTTGGCATGTCTAACGTTGGTTTTCGTGGATTTCTAAAAATGCTGAGGAGGTGTACATGTAGTAAGAGCAATAGAGTGCTGTAGGAATGAGTCCTAAAACCCGGAAATGAGTTAGCATTTTAGCACCTCCGGTTGCCTCCTCTTGAAGTCAATGGGGTTTTAGTTAGATGCCTGAAATAAGGTCTGTGGTTAACACAAGAAAAAGAGATTTTAATGTTTTGTTCTACGACATAAAATGTGTCAGTAAATACCCCACCCAGGAATTTTGAAGCTTTTACGTGTCTTCAAAAAGGGGGGTTGTTAACAAGTGGCTAAATGAGACTACAAAATGTCATCATGCCGACTCGTCCGCCTTAACAGCCTCGTTGTGTATTCTCGCGCTCATGCGACCGCGGTGTAGTTCGTTTATAGCCTAACGTTAGCTTTTTGCTTCTGGCGATTGCATTTGCGCTTCAAAAATCATAAAAGTGGTGTTCGTTTGTGGAGAGTATCTTGCTGAACAAAACGCGTAAGTATCATAAACTTTTGTTTGCCACAGAGCGTATTTTCTGAATTAATCCAAAATCCAATGGAAAAATCCCATTGGCTTTTTGTCGAGGGAACCCAGGGCGATGCTAACTTCCGGGATGGCCTACAAAAATACGTCATCCCTGCACCACTCTTTATTATACATTTAAAGTGTGCTGAGGAGGCTTTTTTGTTAGCCTTTTCTAAACCAAAAACACAAGAGCAAAAGTGTAACGAATGGATTAAGTGTGTTTCTCTGCTCTAACGTAAGCTGCAAATGTTAGCATGTTCAGCTAACTAGCTTACTAGAGTAGTAACCAAGCGTTACTTCAGAGGTCAAAGAGTATCATTAACTAACAGCATGTAAGTTTATGGGGTTACAGTTTACGTTAATAAAGCCCCATTCATGGCTAGTGCATCTACTGTGTAGTAGGCTATTTCCTTATTGTGTGGGAGTTGGTCCTGTATGCTTTCACAGTTTAGGCTAACGGCAGCAACTCTGAACTGGTATTTATTGGATTTGTGGAAGTTTCCAGCGACCCTAGTGTTACTTTTGGCAGACACATCGTTTAGTTCTCATCCTAAAAGCCTTTTCTTGTAACATTAAACAAATAACAGTCTGATCTTACATGTTTTCTTATCATACTTATAACACAAGGATTTACTAGCACTACACTGCAGTAGCCTATGAGACGCTATTTTCTGTTGTCAGTTTTTCTTTACTAGGATGGGAAAGTCATGACCCGTCCTACTCTGCCTCTGATCGGCTCGTACTTTTTGCCTTTGTTGGTTTTGTTGGTTAGGTTTAAGCATGAGGAGTGAGATTGGTTAGGGTTAGGTAGGAATACCAGGGTAATGCTTTCGCATTCCATAGGAAAAAAAAAATTGCGTCTTCTACATGGATTAATATTATTATTCAAGACCTCTTTTACAAGATTCTTGTTTTAAAACGAGTCAGCTGTAAACATTAAACAGTCAACCTGTGCTGTGTTTTCAGCTCATATGAGCAAACGATAGCTTATTTCGACTGTTGTCTGCTAAAATGCTTTTGTTTACTTCTGTCTGAATATCAAGGACAAAATGTTTCAAAAATGACTAAGAATTTATTTTCATTGTAAATTGCATATGTGCCGTGCAAGTATAGAGAGCTTGACAACAGTAACTAAGGGCGGTCTGGCAACTATAAAATGCCAGTAAACCTTCCATTGCAGGAATCTTCTTTATAGTGTTGAAGCTTGTTGATATATGTAATGCAGCCCACATTAATAATGCACATTTTCATATGAACCCATAGCTATAATCTAGAATGACTGTGGGTAAAGACCCAATAGATCAATTTCCTCCATTGCAAACATACAATCAAGAAAAAGTAAAAGCCAGGGTGAGAATCATACAGCCCTCCTGCATCCCACCGATGATCATGTATAATAGGAGTGGTACGTGGCGGAAAAAAAGAACTGATGAGCAAAAGCACAAACCGTTCGATGCCTTAACATCAATCTTTGCACCTTAAATCAATGAGGTACAAACCTGCATCGTTTCTCGATAACCTCTGTCTTTCTTTTCTTCTGCTACTCTCTCCCCCCGCTCTAGTTCTCACCTCTCCTCCTTGTTCTCTCTCCTCCCTTTTAATGTTTACTTCCTCCTTCTTATCAGCCGCTATTTTTACTTTCTCCTCCTCCTCCTCCTCCAAGCCCTCTTCCTGTCATCTTTCTCCCCCTCTCTGGGAGTCGAGCGTCCATCTGTTTTCCAAATGAAAAGATGCGCTGTTTGTCTGATGTGGTGGACTCGGTAGTAGCTCGGTTGCTTTATGAGTCAACGCTCTTCATACATATGCTCCACGGGGTCCTATATACCGCGTGTGTGTGTGTGAGTGTGTGTGTGTGTGTGTGTGTGTGTGTGTGTGTGTGTGTGTTTCTGGACTGATGGGATGGAGATTTATTGGTATAACAGGCATTTACATAGTGAAATGAACTGGTGCAGAACTGGTTATAAGGGTGGTTTCTGAGCTGATTCTTCAGTTACATTAATGTAATCAAATAACATGCTCATTCAATAAGAGCTGAAACAATTAGTTGATAAATTGATTAGTCATTTGACAGAAAATTAATCGATTATTCATTTTAAAGAAAACATGTTAAAAATGTTCTGGTTCCAGCTTCCAAAATGTGAATAATTGCTGGTTGTCTTCATCTTCATTGATAGTAAACTGCATATTTTTGGGGGTTTTGGACTGCTGGTTGGACAAAAAAGCTATTTGAATACTACTATGTCAACTTTGGTTTGGAAATTTGTGATCTTTTTACTACTTCCTAACATTTTGTAGACCAAATAATAATCGAATAATTGCGGGAAAAAAATCAGCAGAATAATTTATATTGAAAATTATTGTTATTAAGTTATCTTCATCTGATAAAGGAAGAATAACGAACTGACTGAGTTTCATTAAGTAATATAGTACCACACTATACGGCATATAGATGTTTAGTAACTTACCGTGCACTCACAAGCCTTCACTTGCACTTGAAGCATTTTTAATAACTTCTTATGACAGTGAATAGAGACGACCGGAGTGGATGAGGTGTGTCGGCTTAGTGCGTTCACTCTGTGTTTCAGCTCTCAGCTCGCAGCACAGCTTATTAACTGTCATACATTGTGGTTTGTAATTTCAGGGAAGGACACGAGTGCAGTCCCCTCAGTGGGTTCTCCACAGACAGATGTATTAGAGGCTTTAAAGGCCTCCTGATTTCTATTAATTGTTTATTACAAGGATTGATTGGATTGTTGTAATTCAAGTCTTTGTTGGTCAGATATAAACAAGATCAGTCCAGTTTTCCATGACATGGATTTATGATTGTGTAATGAACTGATTATTCTCAATTATATTATAAATATAATACACACTCAGTTGCAAGTTTATTAGGTACACCCAGCTAAAACTAATGCAGCCTAATACAACAGTCCTGCAATAAATCCTACTTTCATGAAGGAGGAAGGATTTATTGCACGACATGGAGAGGTGTTTCTGTTATTTAGCCTAACCTGATTGATATAAATGAGGTGGACAAAATAATAGAAACACCTGCTAGTACAATGCAAAACTGTTCAACAGCATCACAAACTTCAGCCTCCAAAATGACAACAACATTGAATCAACACCTCTCTAAAAACTGTTTCAAAGAAAACTGAACATCATGAACTTAGAGTTTTATTGCATTTCTGTTTTATTAATTTTAGCTTGGTGTACGTGTTTGTTATATATCATATAATTAGGTGAAGTTATGTTTATAAATCTGCTTCCAAATCAGCAAAGCAAAAGTCAGCTAGTTCAGTGATCGTTTGTGAAGAATACAAATAATGCCCAGTTGCACGAAAAGTCGTGTGAATGACTCGATAATAAGCAAGGCAAAAGCGTGCAATAAGAACGCTGTTCTTGCCTATGTTTCTTCCAACTTATGTTATGTTAGTGTTGTTTTAAGCCCAACCAGGACGTTTTTCTCACTGGCTTTTTGTTTTGTACGTTACGTTAGTGACATTTGTCACATGTTTTTTAGTGACATTTGTGAGGTATTTATAGTGACGTTTGTGATGTTTTATAGTGACGTTTGTGATGTTTCTTAGTGACGTTTGTGAGGTATTTATAATGACGTTTGTGATGTTTTATAGTGACGTTTGTAACGTGTTTTATAGTGACGTTTGTGACATGTTTTCCATACTTATGTTACGTTTTTTTTTCCTATACATATTTTACTTAGTTTAGACTTCTTTTGAGCCCAACCAGGACATTTTTCTTAAACCTAACCAAGTGGTTTTGTTGCCCCCTGCTGGCGCTGCACCTTCATAAACTTGTGTAATATTCATGCCTCTGCAAGAACTGACACGCTACTCTCTGGTGGACAGGCGTCTCAATTACACGCTTTGGCATGATGCCGGGTTGAATAATGTTGATAACTTAATAACATTCATCATCATACTGACGAGTTCAGCATCAATGCTTCGAAGTTTTTCATAGAGCATTAAGCTGCTGCTGCTACAACACAAAGTAAGCTAGGTGAAGGTGAGACTTTTGACGGGCCACATAAGACCAATAAAGGAAAATGTAATTTGTCAAGAAAAAACATGAAAATTACCAAGAGACA
Source organism: Sebastolobus alascanus (assembly GCA_916701645.2). Taxonomy (NCBI): domain Eukaryota; kingdom Metazoa; phylum Chordata; class Actinopteri; order Perciformes; family Sebastidae; genus Sebastolobus; species Sebastolobus alascanus. The sequence goes on along the minus strand of CAKAOJ020000108.1, from coordinate 664,584 downwards.
TATTCACCTGAGAATTTGTATTCAGTGAGCAGCCAAGAATATTTAACTGTCAAATTAGACTCAGCGTGTTGAATGAGTACATCGGTTCAATGTAGTGTAGAGTCACCAGGGGAGATATTACATTATTACGGCTAATCACATCGTTTGTAGGTTTTTTCCTGAAACCCCAGCAGGGTTTTTATCCGTTTTATAGCTTGAATGGTCTCCGTAGAAGGAAATCTAAAGCAACAGTTATTTTTATAGAATAGAGGATGTTTTTGTCAGTGTAACAGTGTCCTAACTGAGAGGTCACAACCACACATGCATGCACACCCAGAGCACTGATAGGATCAACGACCGGTGGAGAGTTTTATCAGAGGCAGATCTCATTGAGTGTGACTGGGCGTCAGTGGCAGGTGTATCTGTCACGGCTCTGCAAACAGACTTGGCACCGGTCTTCAATAGCAACAGACTTGGCAGTGATCTTCACACATTACATGTTAGTGGAGTGAAAAGGTGATTGTATTTAAAAGGCCAGATCAATAAGTGATCGTGCTGTAGCTTTCACCTGAATCCAAGTGTTAGCACTGTTGCTGGGATATCACGAGAGGTGTGGTTAGTTAATGGTGAACGTTAGAAAGAATCCAACATAGTCTGTGTTTGCTTGTTTTCACGTGTGTCTGTGTGTGCATGTGAGGCTCAGATAGAGGCCTATAATTAGACATGTTTCTGTGAAAATCCAAAGTCCACGCACGCCTGCTGCTGTGTTTGTGTTTCTATGAGCCTTATGGTACGTGTCCACAGGGGCGTTTTTTAACGCGAGGCGACGCGACGCTTCCCAAGATTGGACGCTTGGTGGGCGTGCTACTAGGCGGTGACACGATAGATGATTGACCAATCAGGCGGTGACGTTTTCCCGGCTTTTTTTCTAATTCTTCCGGCGGCACCTGATTGGACGAACGCTTTCCCTCCGTAGGCTGCTCTGCTGCTCCCAGCTTTCAAACCGGAACCAGTATGGAGGCTCGTTTGGAAGCTTTCTTCTCTTATTTCACGAAAGTAGTTCACCGAAATGTGTTTCTGAAAACATTTGAGGCGAGAAATAAGCCACGCAGTTGCTAAATCTGTCTTTATTTTGGATCGACAACGTTTATTTTAAAAGATTTTCGGGAGTTTCGAGAGGCGGCGCGTCGCGTCGGACGCCTGCGATTTGCATAAAGTAGTTAGCTAACTACTTCATGCAAATCGCAGGCGTCCGACAAGACGCGCCGCCTCTCGAATCTCGACGCGACGCTACCAGAATGCATTGCGTGGCCGTTCACATAGACAATGAATGGCAAGCGTCGAAACGACGGAGCCTGTGGACACGTACCATTACTGTGCTCCATACAACCAGTCTCCATCCTACTTTTTTTTTTGTATCATTTTAACCTCCTGAGTGTCAGCTCAGAGGCTATTTCCTGTTATTTTTTATTGTTATTTTTATGGAATTTCTGCTTTATTAGATAGTTTGCCATCGGGAGTGACAGTTTATTTGATAGAGGAGGCGAACTGCATAAAAACGGCTCCTTGGCTCATAACATTTTGAAGACGCATTTGCGCGTCATATCCTGACGATACACCAGGGTGTCCGTATGACTTTTTCAAAACGTACAACATTTTGTGCGGCAGCTCCAGCACAGTACTTACAGAGCCTTGCCCAAAGGCACCATGGGAGACATAATAATGAATATCTGTGTATAGACTTCCAAGCAGAAGAAGAACGGCTCATTTTGTAATTTAAATAGCTGCTTTGCATTTTTCCCAAACTTTTCTTTTAGATCTTGTCAGACATTGTCATTGCAAAAGATGTATAGTCATGTTATACAGCAGTAAACCAAATCTTGATTATGTGCTTAGCATTTTGAACTTTCCCTGGCTTTGACGAAACCCTATTTTTTGTGATAAATTGGTTAGACTACTCTATATCTGTAAAGCACATTGGTGGGTTTTTTTTTTACACCAGAAGTTGTTCAGTCTCTGCAAAGGTCACTTCCAGCCCAGAACCCATATTGGACAATGCTGCACTGCATGATTTACGTCCAATGCCAACGTTACCAATGCAGGAAGTAGCATGTCCAATATATAGGAAGGTGGAGAGTAAGTGGATTGTGGAGGTTGTGGTGGTGGTTTAGCCCTTCAGACTAGAAGACAGTTTGTGTCCTGTTACAGACCTTAAGCCATAGTTGCCATGCACAGATGTAGAAAGCAAGAATTTTACTAATGTCGTCCAGTATCGCATTTCTTGTCTGGCGATAGGGTTGAAAGATCACATCTAGCAGCATACAAACCTGATTCAGACTCAATGGGCAAACTCCGGGTCTGAAAAGTGAAGCCAATGCTGAAGTGCCTTAAACTTGCATTCTTTCTAACAGCCAGCAGGGGGCGACTCCTCTGGTTGCAAAAAGAAGTCTGATTGTATAGAAGTCTTCTTCTACTACTTCTACTTCTAGACTTGATTTATTACCTCAGTAAACATTGTTAACATGAGTTTATGGTCTCAATCGCTAGTTTCAAGTCTTCTTCAATACAGCATGATGTTCATTTTTTTTAAGATTATTTTTGTTGGCTTTTGCCTTTATTAGATAGTGAAAGTGACAGTTATGAAAGGGGGAGAGAGAGAGGGGATGACATGCAGCAAAAAGCCACGGGTCAGATTCGAACCCCGGGCAGCTGCAGTAAGGACTCAGCCTTGGTACATAGGGCGCCTATTCTACCAGGTGAGCTAACACGGCGCCCCGCATGATGTTCATTTAGTAAATTATTGTCCCATTTAGAGTCAAATAGACCATAAAGCAGGGTATGCTTTAGGGCGTGGCTACCTTGTGATTGACAGGTCGCTACCACGGCGTTGTCCAGTCTGGGAGTTGTCCATGTTTTCGTCTTACAACTTTAACCCTTTCACAGTGTGCTTTCAGTTCATCAAAGTTAATTATAACCCTTTTGGTCGCCTGAAATGTTTATTCAGCATTCGGTTGTACTTAGCTCCACCCTCTCATGTTGCAAGGAACCAAGATGGCGACGGCCAAAATGCCGAACTTGAGGCTTCTAAACGGCAGTCCACAAACCGATGGGTGACGTCACGGTGACTATACGTCCATTCTTATATACAGTCTATGTTCAGACCCTCAAATCGAAAGGTTAGCGGAGAAGCCAAATATCTCTGCACCAATTGGCAGCTCTTATTAGCTTGTTTGAATGATACAATTTTAATCGCAGTGAGAAATTGGCAAGGTAGCTAGGAGTGCTTGTAATCAGCACTTTAATAACAGCTCCAATATCAGAAATTCCCCTTAGACAGTTCTTGTTTTCCATAATAACCCCTCTTTAACAACTGCATGAGAGCTACAGTATAGTGATTATATTTCTCATGAACAGAAGTTCACTTTGTAAGTTTCAAACCCAGTGTGTGCGTGTGTGTTTGTGTGTATTACATCATCCAGCAAAGTTTCAAACGTGCAGAATGCTGTCTCTTTAGTCGAACTCTGGCTCCTTCAGTTCTTCAGTCCAAAACCATGTGTTTGTTCTCCCAGCAGCTCTAATCAGGCATCAAGTGCCACACTCATTCAGTTTCTCAACTGTTCTGACATTGAAGACTTGACCTGGAAACGGCCGACCTCGGGCTGTGACCTAATGTTCCCCCTGACCACGGAGATTTGATGCTCCCTGCTGAGAAAGAGCAGTCTGCCTCTGATGTGCCCCTATTACCCCCACTCACACTTGACACGCACCCACATTCATATACACACATCTCTCGTTTGCTACCTTCCCGTCACCACCACCACCACCAACACTGTGCATTTGGATTAGAGACTGATGTCTAATCTCCTGCTAATCCCGGCCTGTTAATCTACGTGTTAACAGTTTTTAGCTCACAGCCTGACAGCTAATGCACTGACCTTGCCACGGAGGGAATAATAACACAATCTCTCACTGAGTTATTCCATATTTGTCTCTGTCCGTTTGACCCTTCAGCATCTTTACATTTGCAGAAAAACTCATTATTTCTTTCTTAAATCTCCTTTTGATTTGTCACAGCAGGGCCACACAATCTCTTGTTTACGGTCAACAGTAAATAAGGGCTAATCCCAGCAGTCAAAGATAGCCGCTTTGCCTTCACCAGAATTATCCACACACTTGCACAAACGTGCACCGTCAGACGCTGACTCTCCTCAGCGTGGCACACACCAGTTGGCACTTGTGCTTTTTTTACAGACTGAGCGAAGGGGAGTTAGAGTAGTAGTTAGCTTAAGAGCCTTTAACTACTCCCAGAAATGACATAGAATTATGGCATTATACGGTGAAGTTGGTGCCATGTGAACACACACATGTGCACGCACACACTCGCTGGGCAGCAGACAGGGCTGGACTGTGGGGCGGTGGGGTATTTTTAGTTCGGTAATAGTATAAAATAAGGAAAGGTTCACTGTTCGCCTACACCTCCCTCTCCTTCTCTCTCTGCCTCTTCCCTCCTCGTCTTTTTTTAAGTTCACTTTCTCTCATTTTTTTCATCCTTTAATTCCCTTTTTTTATTTCATTTTTACAAGTCTGTTCTCAAGACCTTCAAAGCATCAGCAATTGCATTTTTCATTCCTCTGTGTTGCATGTTTGTTTTATCTCATTAAACATGCCTATATTGGGAACAATAAACACAGTATTTGTTTGACCATGTTTAATGTTTTATATAAAGAATGAGCAAAGTGGTGGCACTTAAAAAGTACTAGAGTCCACCACTTTAATTCAGACTGAAATATCTCAAAACAGCATTTTCATTGTGCGCATGTTAGCATGCTGATGTTAGCATACACTGTAGCTCAAACACCACTGTGCCCAAGTACAGCCTCACAGAGCTGCTAGCATGGCTGTAGACTCTTAGTATTGCTGAATGAAGGCTGCAACAAACAATTATTGTCATTGTCAATTAATCTGGCGATAACGTTTTCCATTATTTGATTAAATGTTAAAAACTGCCAGCAGCAAAACGTATTTTAGTCACCTAAAAGAAAGGCTTACCTAGAAAAAATATTACTTAAATTGTACGCTATATTCATAATATTTTCAGCGCTTTACCTTGTAGTCAGACAGCCCTTTCCAATGGGTAACTGAAGCCATTGTATCATCTATGCTCTCTACAAAGCCACCAGACTCAGAGTCTGGTGGCTTTGGCGAGAGCATTGATAACGGCTTCATTTCCCCATCGGAAACATAGACTGTATAGCTGTCTCACGGCAAGGTAAACCACCGAAAATATTCTAAATATAGCGTACACTTCAACGGATATTGGTTCTTTTAGGTGGCTACAATACATTTTGCTGCCGGCCCCGTCCACAGCAGTACATTGCTTTGCTTCCTTGTCGGTGCTCCTGTCTCTTTCTCCAAACTGGGACGTGCTGACCGTCATCTACTGTAGGTAATTCACTGACTATGGAGAAGTACCTCATACAACCCCACTTCAAAACACCCAAACTATCCCTTTAAGATGAATCAGTTATCAAAAGATCGACTAATCATTTCACCTTGACTTTAAGCACAATCGGCATTTACGAGAGACTTTTGCAGCGTTCTGTACAGTAAACATGCAAATATTGATATAAGCTGCAAGACAAGCAGCGTCATTGATCTGCATGTTGACCAGAGCTTTGAATAGCTCTGCTTGCTCTGGGAAAATTGTGATGAATTTTCACAAAACTGCAGCGTAGGTCATTTTTTTGTGATGATGGAGAATCATGTTCAATGAAGTGTCAATCAGTTACGCTGTCATTTTTGAGAAACTGTGAATATATCAGCAAGTAAAAAGACTTTAAATCACAAAATCACAGAGAAAAGATGTAAGCTCGAGATTTATTAGACACTTAGAAGTAGATTACAGCTTTATAATTTACTCCATTTCTCCTTTTTTCTCTCTCTGCTTCTTCTTCAGTCTCCAGCGATGATCTTTCACTCCTCTCTTCCACCTCTTGCTCTTCTTTCATTTCCATTTTATTGCCTTCTCATCCCTCCATCTCTCTCCTCTTTCATCATTACAGCTTCGCGGCTCTCTCCTCCACCCCACGCCCCCCCCGCCCCCCCCCCTCGCCTTTCGGTGGATAGTAAAAAGGCAAAAGTGTACTTTGGGAGGAAGGCCATGTGGAACGTTAAATCACATACAGGTGCCCTTAAGAGAGTGTGAGAAGGAAACACACACACACATACACACACACACACACACACACACACATACATGCACACAGACGCACCATCAGCCCCTCATTTAGGTAGCAGTAATTTGCCGCAGTAAGTGACAGGGTTATTGTAAGACGCTCATTAAGAAAGGGAAGCAGCGAGTAAACGTCTGACTGAAGGGAATAAATTCAAACCAGTGCGCCACTTTTACTGCTCAGCAATAAGCCGCTTTGATGTGGTGTGTGATGGCAGAGCTGGGGCAGACTCAGGGCGTGTGAGTGTGTGTGTGTGTGTGTGTGTGTGTGTGTGTGTGTGTGTGTGTCAGAGGAGTAGTTACATCTTCTAACCCTGATTTTACATTTCATACGTAATGAGATCACAGTATAACGTGTTATGTATCATGTATGCGTGCGCTATACTGTGTGTATGTGTCTGTCCTTGCAGCTTCAAGGGTCAGAGGTCAGATCAGTTACTACAAGACAGATTGTTACCGCGGTAACACAGTGCGAGGTCACTTCCTATGACAAACTTTCATCTCAGCAGGAGAGAAAAAGAAAAGGAGGGGTGAGTGGAAGACGTTAGAGGAAATAAAATGTGACATGGATCGAAAACGAAAGCTGAGAGGAAGTGCAAAGTTGTCTCGTCTTGTGTGGGCGAATCTGTCTGTCAGCCTGTCTAGTTATATTCCATCATATGGGACATTTAATGACATTGAACATGGATGACTTCAATGATAATTATGACCAACAATGTATTTCAGACTCATTCCATCATAAGAGTCAATATTATATACACGTTTTTTAGCTAGCTAGCAGTATGGTTCTAGGGAGGGCAATGTTGGTCTGCTGGTTGATCCATGACATTGGTCCAGACTGAAATATCTCTAACTATTAAATGGATTAACATGAACTTTTGTACAGACAGTCATGTTCCCCAGAGGATGGATCCTACTGACTTTAGTGATCTCCTGACATTTCCTCTAGTGCCATCAGCAGGTTGACATTTTTGGTTTCGATTGAAATGTCTCAGTGGACTTGTGCAGACATCCACAACCCCTTCTGAATGAATTATAATAACTTTTCATCATCATAACACATATTAGTAGGGCTGTCCTCGACCAAAGAAGTTCTTAGTCTACTAAGACCAAAGTGACAGACTAGTCGACTAATGGTCTAAGAGGGTGGCAGCCCTACATATAGGACGATGACATATTCAAGCAGACGCCCTTTTTATATACCCAGATAATTCTGGGTTATTACAACTTTGGTCTTATTTTTGTTGTTTTGGCCATCATTTCTATCAGTTATGACAACATTGTACTCACGAAAGTAAATGCCGAGATCTGAGGACGCAGAAACAGTGCTACATCGTAGTCCAAAAGGGCAAGAAACTTTAGCCAGATTATCTAAACCACTTTTTTTGAAGGTGAAACTAAAAGTGAGCGCCTACAATAATCCATCATTATACGGAAAAACCATGGGAAGTCATTCTGTAAACTGAGATAGATGCTTACAACAGGTAATTAGGTTAATAATTTCACCGATCACCTTTGTTTTCTCTTCCAAATCAGTTTGGCTAACGTGGAGATTTGTTTAAAAGTTGTCTGAACATCTGAGTGGTTGTATTTCTTGCTGACTTATCGGCAAACTGACTAATTTTTAGCGATGTCGTCACTTTTCCAGATCACTACAATTAACTTGGTGATCGCAATGCTAGTATTTCTGATAGAAATCATGGCTTCTAAATGGACAACAGTGATGCTCCGCCCTACAGGAGAGCTGTTTCTCAAACTCTAATTTTATTCTTTGTCAGCAGCTGAAACAGGTTGAGCAACGGTCTAACATCTGGAAACTAGTCATTTGAGAGACTTCAGTTATGCTTTACAGTGTGCTGATTCAGCTCCAGCGTATACTGTCCGTCCTCTGAGAAAGATTAGTCTGCAGCGTTGGTGCAGGTTAGGTGTGTGAGGGAGCGTTTTTGTGGCTGAGAATGTAATTGGATTTACACGTCTCATTTAACCTGCTAGATGCCTCGGCAATCCCACATATTGGAAACAACGCGTGAGTTTCTCAAGTAAACCTACATTGATTTTGTATTTTTCAGGGCACAGAAATAGTCTTTAATTACTTACAATTAAAGAAAGTGCAACCCAAAAACAACTTTTAACCAGTTCAGCAAAGTTCAGCCATTTAGACACTTAATTATGATTAAAGTTACAATTGCAAAGTGCGGCTGTTTTTTGTTTTTTTAAATCTTTCTCTTAATTCAAAACATCGGGGGATAACTTAGGATGTTTATTTATTTTAGCAGCAGTGTTCCACAGTTTCTGAAAGACCAAAAACTCACACTACTCTGTGTGTACATTCCTCCTTTTAGCGTAACCTACAGCCTCGGGGTATCATGTCTGTATAAGTAACATTAAATGTCCTCCCTTTGTATGTGTGTGTGTGTGTGTTGGTGATGTGTGTGTGTGATGTTTGTGTGTGTGTTGGTGATGTGTCAAAAGCTTATATATATAATTTTAATAACTGGTGTGCGTGTGTTATGAAACACAGTGACCTTATCTTCTTAATTGTGTGTCTGGTGACCCTGATCCACCTAATCAAGGCCACAAGGGGAGGTGTGTGTGTTTGTGTGTGTGTGTGTGTGTGTGTGTGTGTGTGTGTGTGTGTGTTCTCATAAGCTCCCATTCAGTGATGGAAATGGACCCTTTTGCATTTAGTAGTATTAATCATACCCTTTATAGATTATGTTGTATAAAGTATATAGTGGTTTATGATTTAATTAGGAGATAAACCGACTGAACTCAACCACTGTGAGATGTTGGGGATTCAAACCAAAAACTGCAAAGTCATTAAATTTATTAAAAAAAGAGCGACACGGTGTCCTGATGTAAGGAGGAAACAAAAAAAATGCTATTGTGAAGTGTGAAGTGTATTATTGCTATGGTAACCTGCAATATACCTACACTATATGTTTCTGTATCTTGAGGTGTTGTTTTAACTAACACAGCCATCTAATAAGAAACCAGTGATTTCTGTTGCCATATTGTTTTAATCTTTTTCACTAAAAGTAGGATCATTTGATTCCCCTGATTTTAAAGAAACAGTTCGATATTTTGGTTAATGTGGTTATTCGTTTTCTTTCCGAGATAAGGAGATCGATACCACTCTCAAATCTGTGCGTTAACCTCTGAGGCGCACTAATTAACAAGATGTAACTCATTTGTTTAATCCAAACATAAACAGTAAGTAGCTTTGTGCTAAACAAGCTAATCGTTAATCCTGGCTCCGACTCTGTATTAAATGCAAAGACACGGGGGTGGTTTCGATCTTCGCATCTAACTTTGGTGAAGAAAGCGAATAAAAAATGTCAAACCATTCCTATTAAAGGTTCTCTGTATGATATTCAGAGCATTAATATAGCATCAAACAACTATTTGCTATGTAAAGTCACTCTCCCCCCGCCGCCGCCGTTCTGCACTGCTCTCATACGGCGGTTAGAGCTGATAACGTTATGGGCTCTCAGTAGAACTAATCTAGTTTGATCAGGACTTTAATTTAAATAGGGCGATTCATCACAGTTAAACTAAGATCAGGTCAATTTATTGCACTCTAAAACAATCCACTGGAGCTGAGCTAACAGTAGGTCCAGCAGCTCAAATTATCTCACATTGTCTGGGGAAAACGAACAAACTCCAGCCAATGATGAATGCTGGACCGAAATCAGTATAACCAACTTGCCATGTCATGCAGTAAAGATAAACAACTTGTCAATCAAAAAAAAAATCTTCCCATGAACATTAAAAATGCAATTTGCCGTGGGGGAAATACCAAACCAGCCAAACCAATAACTGTCGTTCTGCCTCACATACAAGGCAGCAGCATGGCACCATAACAATAAACAAAATAATAATTAATGTGTCAAACAGACAGCTGCTGTTATGTGTTTAAATAAATTGCTGTATCTTTGATTAAATCTGGGTGTTGCCAAAACTAGAATATTTGACATATTTGAGAGTTTGGATTGATGGGAGTTTAATTTGAGTTTCGGTTTGTTTCTGCTTTAGTTCATGGTGTCTGAGCATCGTCTTAGATGACAGATGTTTTGTTTGCAACAAGAGGTAGAAAGCTTGTCACTTCTGAAGTGTCTGTGACGCCACACTTTCTGTTACTGAGTGGTTTTGATGCAGCTCTTTGCAGCCTGCGGTGCGGTGCGGTGCGGTGCGGTGCGGTGCAGGGTACCTGTTCACCTGCTTGGCACACGTGCTGATTGTTGGCTCGCTTGTTGAGACGGGCTCAGGTATGCTAGGGCTGCCACAAGGAATGCAGGGAATAAAAGGGAGACGGAGCAGGAGGGCGTGACACAGAGAAGAAAGTGAGAGCCAGATGCTTTTGATGGGAAAAGGAAATGAATGGCTGAGCAGTGTTGTCTTGATGTGGTCTCCATGGCGACCTGTGTAAGCTGTTAAACGTCTGCAGGCAAAACCAAAAACAAGTTTCGAATTAAATGGATCCACTAATGATTAAGTGCAAAAATGCCCTGCAGCAGAACACGGTTCTGCAGTTTCTCTAACGCAGCACTTAGCACCAGGAGGGCTGTGGGAAACTGTGATCTCTACTTGGCACAATATCCAGCGTTTAATGAATTTATACCCATAAATATTACATCAGACGTTTCCACATAATCAATAGTAAAGAATTTACCTCATCAGGATTCATGCCAGCCCTAACGAGGTGAATATACTATTTCTCAAATAATAAGCAGGGTAATCTGAGTTTAAATAGATATTGCCTCCCTGACTCAGAGTTTATAGAAAGCAGATTGAGGCCATAAGGGTGTCGGTTTGAGTCCCTGAGCTGCTGGTAAAATGGAAGAGGAGAATGTGAATGAGCAGTGGCCACAAATAGACGGCTGTGATCGAGCTAAGGAGCACTCCGGGTTGATTGTGATGATGATTATAATAAACTGAAGCATCATTTTACTGGATAGGATCCAAGCTGCTCTTTCCTGGATACATACATGTTTAAAATATGACTGGACAATGATTGTACAAGAGGTTTTCAAGATGGATTAGTTACATTTTCTATTTTATCTTCAACACATTTTTACTGCAAGGAGCGTCACATTCACATCAGTCAGAGGTGAGACACTGTCTCTTCTGTAGCTCTGAAGCACTATCAAGTTTATCATTGTTTACAGAGCTACAGGAAATCACTTTCTGCTGATCAGGTCCCCTCTAGGAAGCAATAAAATGTAAGGTCAAAATCTTCACACCAGGGAGCTGGGGAGCGCTGCATCCATCAGTGTTGTAGTACTCGAGATCGGTCTGGTCTTGAGACCACTTTTTGAAGGTCTTGTTTCGTCTCGTCTCGGAATCGACCACACTTTTACCGGTCTTACTCTGGATTTTATTTCAAGACCGGTCAAGACCACAACTGCAGGATCACTAAATTGTTATTTATATACGTGGCAATAAAAGAAGTGAATGAAGCGGAATTTTCATTTCAGTTTCATTTGCTTTCTGTGGGTGTTTTTATGGGAATGTGGATTTTTCAGATCAATTTGAGGAGTGCCTATGGTTTGCATGTTCCTCATTTTTATTGTGTGTCATGCACTGTGGGACTCGCGCTGGTCTGGTCTTGGTCTTGGTCCTGGTCTTGACTCTGTCTCATCCTGCCTTGGTCCAAGGAGGGTGGAAAGAGGAGATGTCACGCATCATCGACGCCTCATACCTTTGGGATACGACACATGCGCAGTAAAATCCGATCCGCACTTGCCGAAATTGAGCCAATAGCAACGCACGACCGCAGCTACGGTTACAATGCATATGTGTCATACCCCAGAGCTCAAAACCGTGTCCCAGCCTCTTTCAATAGGCCTTGCCTTTCTTAGTCTTGACTTGGTCTCAACCCCTCAAAGTCTTGGTATTGTTTCGATATACTCTGGTCTATATTTTCAATTAGAAGCGCTCGGAGCGGCTCTCCTCATTGGGAACAATATGCCCTTTTCACGTAAGCCATTTTGACACGTCATTGCAGGGAAACACAGGTGTAATTAATAACATTAATTATGGCCCTGTTCCATTTAGGTGGGCCACAGCCCTGGTACAGTAGTGTGCATGCTGGCTGACTGGAATACCTGTGACACACTGAATAGAACGGTACCATAATTAACTTTATCAACTACACCTGTGTTCACCCTGCTATGACCTGTCAAAATGACTGCTGTGAAAAGAGCCTATTGAAAGAAAAACGCTGGCGCATAGAAAAAAACGCTTTATGGACACTCAGCCTCACACTATCACTCACCCAGAGGGAGTTTATCGTATCGCTGCTGGGCAGAAACTAATGCTCCTTATAACAGAGTGTGTTTCTGTGCTCTTGTAATTCTACTGTATCTTTGAGATGGCCACTTTCCGTTTTAGACCTTAAGAGGGAGACCAGTTGTTTTTCTGAACCCCATTTCTTTAAAAGCCTCTTTGAAGGTTAAAACTTAGGTTAAGTAATGGTTTCCCCCCATCACTTTGGAAGAGGGCACCAAGTGCAATGTTTAGGCTTGTGTACAGTATGTCTCCCAGGAGAACAGGGAAGAATAAAGAGAGCTCTATCTGACCTATACTACAAAATGTGGTCGGGCATTCGTAATGAGATGGGTGAGGTCAGTCAGTGGGATAAGATCCAGAGATGCTCCACAAAGATGGTTGGGGTTACATTTTGTTTGAGGTCAGGGTGAACATTTTGTTTAGGGGATAAGAGAAGCTCCAGATTTTAGAGTTAGAGTTAGTGGTAGCTGTGAGGTTTAACTTCTTGTCGGCTTCTTGTTGGTCAGGTGTAAGGAGGTGATGCTAGTATGCAGGTTTGAAATTCTCTCTGAAGCTCTGTTTTTCTTCTTCTGCCACTAGGGATGTCACGGTGAGGAAATTTTCCCACCAGTTAATAAACTCGTGACAACACCGGTGTTACCGATTACACTGGACATTTTACAAGAAAAGACGGCGCTCAACTTGTGTAGAGTGCTTACTTTGATCTTTACCGTCGGGTGGCTGTGTGTCTGGACTCTCCGGTTGAGCTTTCACTGCGGGGCCGCAGGTTTCCACCTGTAGTCACTGCGCCCTGCACACCGGCTGTGAATGCTCCATCCTCCGCACGGCGATTGTCTCATTAACGTTATGGTTCCCTTATATAATTGGGTTTAAATCCGAAGTATTGCCAAATGGGCGCTTTTGCTTTTCGCTAAGAAACCAAATCCTCCGCCATCGTCTTGTCTGTCAACTCTCTCTCGTCCCGTGTGTGGAATCGAACTCCTCCTGCTCTGTGCTGAGACTCCGTACGGAGTAGACACTTTCACTTTCAGATTTTAGCGTCCGTCGTCTGTGACTGTGTATTGATAACACGCCGCTGGTGCGCCAAAATGAACTAAATGGGTTTTATTTCTGTAAAAAAAAAAAAGCAAAACAACGTTGGGGGCGGTGGGCATGTAATGTAATCAGTGTATGCCTGACCACCATGTAACACCGGTAACACCGACTACCGCGGCAAGCCTAACTGCCACCTTTCGTGATTACCACTAAGTGCAACACCATAGATGCACTTAGTGGAGGAGAAACTGTCCTAAAGTGTGTGTCATTAGCCACATTTGAATGATTCATCTTCCCACCTCTGTATGACGACAAGCTTTCGACCTTCGACTGTGTCCATTCTGATCAGCTACAAACAGTTTACCTTTAGAAATTAACAGACAACACGTTTGTTTTAAGCATAGAGCCAGAACAGGCAACCTATGAGTGACAACAAATCCTGGAAAACCAATTGATATTCCAGCATACTTTTTCATTGCATTTATTACTCCTGTCCCAAGGTTCAGCGCTCAAGATTTATTTACTGTAATTGTGCAACACAGGATTGCACAATGAAATGCAGTCGTAGTCCCTGCATGCTAAAAACACAAAACAAAAACAGTAGTGCATTCCTGCAGTGCATTAGGAGGAATTAAAATGGTAGCAACCAAAACACTGGTGAATTCTCTTGGCAGATGATGTGGATAATATCTTAACATTAACTATTCAACATCAGGGAAACATTGTCCATCAACTTTGACTATGTTTAAGCATCAAGCTCTTGCTGTCTCCCATCTCTCCCCCTCTTGCAGTGCTCTTAGCATCTTGTTTTTCTCATCTGAATGAGGCCTTGGGCACTACAGGGAATGTGTTATGTCAATGAGGGTCCCCACAAGTAGTACAAGCCCTCAGGATGTGGACCCAAATAAATGTACTGAAGCTTGAGGGAAAAATAATAATGTGAGCAACCAAATCACCTGTAGAAACTGACTTTATTTGACCCCAATCTCCTCACAGCTAATCTCTCCTCTCGTCTCCTCACCTCTCCCCTTGTCTCCTCTCCTCTCCTCTCCTCTCCTCTCCTCTCCTCTCCTCTCCTCTCCTCTCCTGTCCTCTCCTGTCCTCTCCTCTCCTCGCCTCTCCTCTTTTCTCCTCTCCTCTCCTCTCCTCTCCTCTCCTCTCCTCTCCTTTCCTCTCCTCTCCTCTCCTCTCCTCTCCTCTCCTCTCCTCTCCTCTCCTCTCTTCTCCTCTCCTCCTCTCCTCTTCACTCCTCTCCTCTCCTCTCCTCTCCTCTCCTCTCCTCTCCTCTCCTCTCCTCTCCTCTTTTCTCCTCTCCTCTCGTCTCCTCTCCTCTCCTCTCCTCTCCTCTCCTCTCCTCTCCTCTCCTCTCCTCTCCTCTCCTCTCCTCTCCTCTCCTCTCCTCTCCTCTTCCTGTTCACACCCCTTTTCCCAGTGGCACTTAAAAGCTCTGTTTTGTCTTCAAGGCTTTGCTTGAAAGGAGTTTCCACCATTTTGATAATCTCTCAGTATGAGCAGATGGTTGCCTAAAGGCTTTCCATTTCCCATCACAAAGCCCTTTAGCAAGGCTCCTGTTCCCAGATACTTTGTGAGATAACCTGCACTATGTTCATGTGTGCATGTATTAGCACGTTGGCAAGCTTGCTTTTTGAACATGTGTTAGTGTGTCACCGCTGTGCCCAGTTCTGTCTTTCCCAAGTAAATTAAGTTTTTATAGCAGGATGCCAGCTGCTTCCATTACCCAGCAACCCAGGAATGCAGTAAAGCATATGTGTCTGTGGTAAACGCCCTGCATGCGTCGTCTAGGTTGGTAAGCAAACCAACAACTAAACACTAACATTAAGTGCAGCACATGAGCGCACAGAGACGGTGTCTGCTGTCTCTGACCCACATGTGTAACACTGATGGTGTGTTTTTCAATCCCAGCAGAGGAATCGGTCCTCTTTCTGCCCGACTGTGTTGAAGACGTTTTCAGAGAGGTGACCTGATCAAAGAAAATGACATTGATTGATACCTCAGATCTCAGCTGTGTCACACCTCTCCTCTCCTCTCCTCTCCTCTCCTCTCCTCTCCTCTCCTCTCCTCTCCTCTCCTCTCCTCTCCTCTCCTCTCTTCCTTAGCTTATAATGCTCCAAGCTGCAATTTGAAATACAGAATAGTCTATGATGATACAGCAGCTATTGATCAAGCCATTTCATGACATAGCTTGAAGCCTCTTGGTAGGCCTTTTCTACGGTGGCAGCGGTTGACTGACATTTTAGGACTGGGGTTGCATCGAGAATCACCAATGCTGGATTACCAACCAGGCCCCAG
The DNA here is from genome assembly GCA_916701645.2 of Sebastolobus alascanus. NCBI lineage: Eukaryota > Metazoa > Chordata > Actinopteri > Perciformes > Sebastidae > Sebastolobus > Sebastolobus alascanus. The sequence goes on along the minus strand of CAKAOJ020000108.1, from coordinate 648,737 downwards.
AGCCTTAGGGCCCCATCAGAGTATCCTAGTTTTTGGTTTTTGGTTTCTAGTTAAAGGAACAGTGTGTAGCATTTAGGAAATGGCAGAAATGGAATATAATAAGAATCGTGAAGAATCTACATAAGGAGCGGGTCGTCTTCACGGAGCCGGCCGCCATGTTTCTACAGTAGCCCAGAACGGACAAACCAAACACTGGCTCTAGATGGGGCCATTCACGTTTTTGCATCAGCCACCGTAGTTCTCCTACACGCTTGGCACACGGGAGAAGTTTCAGTTGGTTGCAATCTGCAACCTTACCACTAGATGCCGCCAAATCCTACACACTGCACCTTTAACATTTTGGTTAGTTTTGTTTTTTTATTATATTTCTTATCTACCTCTTTGAGTGTCCTTATGTTGTTTGTTTTGTGATTCTTATGTGTGCATTTGGCAGCTGTAACGCTGAGATTCCACTTTGGGATGATTAAAGGACTCTATCCATATCCACAAAATACTTCACCTTAATCTTACAAAGCTAGTTATTAAATTATTAAATTCTAATCTCTAAAGCTGAACGAAGATGACTCTGGGATGTGCGCGCTGTGCCCTTACAGTTAACATACCAACTTTTTCAATCTGCCAACATAAAGTTTTGGATTCTGTGAATCAATTCAGAACCATAGAAGATGAATCAATACTTTCCTTCACCCATACAAATTATAGTAATGGCACTAATTTTGTTAGTCGGTACCAACATTTCACACCTCATGGAGACCACTAGTGTAGGCGGGTTATCACTTCAGAAAAACGAATACAAGTCTTTTTGCCAATTACAGTTTTTAACTGATGATATGATTGAACTTATTGTAGGGTATTTCAATAGCATCTATTAAAAACAAAAGATTTCCCTCAGTGTGAGCAGTCTCTGATAAACACAAAGAGGTGATGCAGTAGTTCTCTCAGGAAACTAGATTGACAGGATTGTGGTCGTGTGGAATTCACAGCTAAAGTGTGAGGAGGATGCCGTTACGTTTTTAGAAGCTTTTTCTAACTTTCAATAATCAAACACACACACACACACACACACACACACACACACACACACACACACACACACACACACAGCTCAGTAGAAAACTAGCAGGAAGTGATTTTGTTTGATGGTGTGTGGTTTCAGAGGAGTGAAGTGTCTCATCTCAGACTGACTGACCTGCACTTCACACTTATGTATTATATATATATTATAATATTAAATGAGTGTCGTGGTCGATATGTGGAGTGTGTGTCTGTGTGTGTGTGTGAGGTTTCATCTCCAGCTCCAGACCTGTATGCCTCTTCCACTTGTCCTCTTCTTGTATTTTTTGATAAAGCAAAAAAGACGTCTTGAAGTATCCCAAAAAGGGATGTGAGAAAAGTAAGGAGGCACATAAACGGCTATTTCCTGTACTATGGCTGCCAGTATCTCTGTCTCACACACACACACACAGCAGCCATTGCCAATGAAAGATTCATGGAGGAGTGATGATTAAGGCATCTCCTCTTCTGCTCCACTTACCCTGGTAGACCAATTCTGCCCCCCAACCCACACATACACCCACACACACACACACACACACACACGCACACACACACACACACACCCACACACACACACACACACACACACACGCACCCAGGACCTGTTAAGAAGAAGGAGAGCAGTGATGCACACAGCTGTGGGGTACTTGCTCACCCTTAACCTTTCCAGGCGTGGGCACACACACACACACACACACACACACACACATCTCGTCTGTCAAGAGACTGATGCTGCAGACTGCTTTCTAGGCTGTCTGGCAGGCTCAGTGTGTGTTTGTTGTGTGTGTTTGTGTGTGTGTGTGTGTGTGTGTGTGCACAAGTATATTTGAATGTGTGTATGAAAAAGATCTTTATTTTTACTCTCCCCCGTGGGCGTATTCCCATAAGAATAGAAAAAAAATGTTGAAGGCAAGCAGTTTTCTAGCCTCCTATTCTACATTTTTATCTTTTCAAAATTAGGGCACAGGTTCAGGTTGTGCGTGTCCGTTTAGTTATTGGCAAGAGGACAAGAAGAGTCAGTTAAATACAATCTTACTATTCTCACTTACTTAGCAGTCATCGCGTTTCGGTGTTGCACTTCCGGCCAAACAAACATTTTGTCCTCTAAGCTGACATGTAAAGGGTGAAAAGGTTACTTTACTCATATATATTTTGTGGGATTTTAACTATTCATGGGACATTTCTGCCTTTGTATTGATATTTTGAAAGAAGAGAGGGGGCAGTAGTGGAATGTAACTTAGTACACTTACTGTACTCAAGTACTGCACTGTACATATTTGAGGTACTTCCACTTTACCTGACAACATTGGAATGCTTCTTACATGTTTGCATCACTAATAATATTCCAATAATATATGAATAATACATATTTATTCATATATTTTATTAAACACTCTGAATGGTGCCATTTGCATGAGTACTTTTACTTTTGATCAAATTTTGTTACCAACACATCTGTATTCATACTTAAGTAAAGAATTTTGAATGCATGACTTTTACTTGTAATGGAGTATTTTTATAATGTTGTATTGCTACTTTGTCATAAGCAAAACACCTCAGTACTTCTTCCACCACTGGAGAGGGGGCAGGAAATGCGGGATAACTTACAACAAAGGTCTCCGGCCGAATTCAAACAAGTGACACCTGCACTGCAGAATCTAAATTAAGTTTATTATTAAAATTAATTGGAATACAATGAGTTTTAATGTGGTCTCAGTGTACCCATGCACTGTCCCAAAACGAATGTACAGACACACAAACTACAGAGCATACAGTACACTGTAAGTGAGAACAGAAAAAAGACAAACAGCTGAAAAACAAACATGGTTGCTAAAAATAAATCAAGTACAATATACTGTATTTACTTTACAGAGTGCTTTTCTGGTTGGTAACTATGTATATAAAAGGAATCCAATAAATGATTCATGCAGCAGTGTGAGAGGCACTGAAATCCTTTAAGAGTAGCAGAACCACATCGGAAAAGCACTCCAGTCCTGCTTTCAAATTGTAATTAAGTAAAAGTAAATAAGTATTAGCAGAACAATATACACTAATATCCATACTTAATGAATACTTGTTCCTTTCAAATTATTGATGATTAACACGAAAGCAGTATGTTGATATGTGTCTGATTACTTTGTTGATTACTACTGATTACGTCTGGTAATGTGTCATACTGTTATTGCCATACGGAAACCTCATAACTCCAATATTGGGGAATTTTATGCTTTCAGATCATGTTGAAGAATTACACGGCCCTTTACAGTAGCCGGTTCCCAACCTGACAGTCGAGACAAATGACAGTGGAGATGATTTTAGGCCTCTAAAATGTATTCAAACAAAATAACTAGTCACAACTGGTAGACTTTAAACTTGTCACGAGGCGGTGTAAGTAGACATTGCCTCGTTTTAAGGGCTCAAGAGACAAAAAAAAGTTTGGTAACTATCGCTCTAGGCTGTTTAAATGTTCTGTCAATTTTTAACCTTTCGAAAACTATTTACATTATTTTCAAAATGTCACGAGGCTAAAACAGAGCTGTTTTTCATACTGTAGTTCCTAACAGGCTAAATTTAGGATATTTTTAGTCTGAATATTTACTGAAAATGTTGGGAGAATTAAAAGAGAAAGTCTCCCATGGAAATAAGCGTACAGTAAAGCTGCTATACTACAGCTTTGCTTCTATAATGAGTATGAAGATGTTTTCCATTGTCACACAATGCATCTTACAGGCACAGCAGTGCTTTAACCTTGTGAGTAATGTGAGAACATGTTGATGTTTAGCAGGTATAATGTTTACCATCTTAGTTTAGAATGTTAGCATGCTACCATTTGCTAGTTGGTACCAAACACGAAGTAGGCCTACACCTGAGGCTGATGGATATGTCATTAAGGTAGTTAGTCATAAACCAAAGTTTTGGACACCTTAAAACTGATGATGATGAGACGTTAGATTAAAAAAAAATTGTTGCAATTCATCCTGTCTGACCAAAATTTCATGGCAATCTATTCAATAAATGCTGAGACATTTCTCTCCAAAACCACAAATGTCAACCTCAGGGTGGCGCTAGACGAAAAGTCAGGGGATCAATAAGTCGGCTTCATCCTCTGGGAACCATGAATGTCTGTACAGAATTTCATGGACCTCCATCTGATAGTTTTTGAGATATTTCAGTCTGGACTAAAGTGGTGGAGCGACCACCGTTGCCATAGATACATATAGCCACGCCACTAGCATTGATAATAACAACCATACTTACATTACTGTGTCTTTAATTTCCATCTACTGAAGCCTGGTGTTGATATAGTGGTAAATGTACTTGTTGAAGAGCTGACATATGCAGTGATTAAAATATGTAATTTGCTTAAATAAAACAATTAATTTAATTAACTCTGACTCTGTGTCTTGCCAGGTGAACATCTGAGGATGTGTCCTCAGGGTCCAACTTGTTGTACCAGCACCATGGAGGAGAACCTGGGCGGTCTGAGCGCCCGAGAGACCGAGGGACTGATCAGAGAGGCCGGCAGGTCGCTGCAGTCTGCCTTCAACGCTCTCTACAGGAGCTTCGACAGTAAGTAGGGTGTGTGTGTGTGTTTGTGTGTTTGCAGGACAGATGCTCATTGCTGGCTGAGCTCAATACCAAAGCTTCGGCAGCGGGCCCAGAGGAGTATGACATTAGGGTGTTGTTGCATTTGTGAATTTGTGTTTGGTACGAGCTCTGACTGTGTTCAATACTGCAGCTTCAATAGGCAGCGGTGCGAGGGAGGACGTGTTGTTGTCCTGTGCGTCAAGGGGACCCCTGACCGGGTGTTATAATGAGAGCGGAGTCAGCCAGACACAATGAAACGTGATAAGCCGATCCCCTGATCTCGAAGGGGCACACACCCACACACAACCCCACACACACACACACAGAGGGGTGTCCCCCGGGGCAGTGGCTGGTTCAGCTAATGAGCAGTTGACCCACTGAGGAGCCGAGGCTGCAGATCACTGCACATCAGAGAAAGTGAGGGATGGAGGGAGGAAGAAAAGAGGGAAAGACTGAGGTGCCACCGCTAACAATAGGGAGACAGACGAAAGCAGCGAGTGAGAAATGTGTCATTAGTAGAGTAGAAACAGTGAGTCAAAATAAAGAGGAAGAAGAAGAAGAGAAAAAGAGCAGGAGGAAGACTAGTCAGGGGAGGAGGAGGACAGAATTATTAGTCTCAAGGCAGCAGGCCACCTCAGTAGCAGTAATGTGGCCGCCCATCTGGTTGTGGTTAGAGCAGGCTGGCACCGGTCCAACGCCTTTGAAGCATGAGGGAAAAGCCCAGACCAATATACTGTAGAGACAGCGAGCTGACTCCCTTATTCTTTCTGTTTGACCTCTCTATCGCTTTGTATCCATCTGGCTGCAAAGACAATTTCAAGGAAACCTTTAAACATGTTAAATAAATGGGCAGAAATTTAACTACAGTACATCCAAAGCCTGTTGATACGCTCTAATTCCTTATTCATTCTTTATTCTTCATAAGTATTTCAATTGCTATTTATTGGATATTTGTTTCTAAAAAATAAAATGACACTTAAAGCTCCACAAATATTTTTTTAATTTTTATTTCCATTGTATATACATCACTGAACATTCCCCCACATTGAACATAGTGTATGGCAGTGCATAAAATTAAAATTAAATAAAATAAAAATCACTTGAAAATAAATATATAGCTAAACATAAAGTTAAAAAAGGATAAAGATTTACAATGAAAATAAAACTAAGTAAATGAATAAAATGATAAATGAATGAAATTAATTAAGAATACGGTCACAAACATAAAACAGAGTACAGCACACATTTTCACTAATATTTTTAACTAAACAATAGATCAGATGTCTATGTGTAATGTGAAAGCGGCTCATAGTGACAAATCCACAGAGAATTATCTCCCAGCTCTGCAGTTCCTCTCAGCTCCACAGAGAGTTTTAGTTTTGGTTTTACGGACCAGAAGTTTATTGTTTTGGTTGAGTCTCTCCGCTCTCATTAGTGACGTTTACAGAGTCAACAGGCATCTCTGATAAACCCCATAACGCCTGGTTTCCACATAGCTCTGTGTATGTATGCAAGTCAACAGGAAGTTAATTAATTCCTATGGGAACCTCCATGATGTCCGATGTATTTGCGAAACTCCTACATCTGTTTTTTTTTTTTTTTTCGGTCCGTAATTTGACTTGAGTTCGTTGAAAACTTTTTACTTTTGCGGCAGATAACAGACCGTATGCACTGTGGAATTAGCGAATTATTAACTGATTGATTAATGTAATACAGCTCTATTTATGATTATTTTCTCCAAGTGAAAAGTTCAATGGCATATTTAGCCAGTTTTGTGAAATATTTTGTTAAAAGCTGTATGAACCACTCTGCATGCACTCTATATGTTACACAGCTAGCATGCTACCAATGTCAACTAAATATACCTTTAAACTTTTCACTTAAAAAAATATTAAAAAAAATATTTCTCTGTGTACTCAGCTCATTTTTATTGTTGTTGTTTTCTTCCTCCGTCCTCCTCCTCTTATTTCTCTGTTTGTCCACTCTTCTCCTTCTATCTTTCCTTATTGTCTTCTCTCCTCCTCCAGCCTATTTCACTGAGCTGCACGGTCGCTCTGAGCGCTCCCTCCAGGAGGCACTCTCTCCACTCGGCCCCCTGTACTCCCAGAACACTCGTTTCTACGGCGATCTCTACACCGACCTGCGACAGTACTACCGGGGCTCCGCTCTCAACCTGGACGAGACCCTGTCTGAGTTCTGGTCCCGCCTCTTGGAGCGCACCTTTAAAATCTCCGCTCCCACAGATGTGAGTGAACAAGTTCAACTTTTTGACACATTTTGAATGAGAGACTGGTGTACAGAATGATGAAAAGATAATGATTAAAATAATAAAGCAGAAACCAGAGCACTGACTGGATAACTGAGAGATGAGATGCTAGGTCACATTTTGGCAGTCTCAGTTGTGTTTTGGATGTTTAATGATACCTTAATAACAATCATATGAATTATACTGAAAGATGTTTGAATGGAAATACTTGAAATTCGTCACGATTTAAGGATTTTGTGAACTAGTTCTCCTGATCCATTCAGCTGCTGGCTGTACTTCAACTCGTCAGTTCCTGCTTCTGTTCTGGCTCATAGAGAGAATACACATTTGCAAATCTTCTGTGCATCACTTGCACTATTTTCATTTATTATTATCCTCAAAGCTTCAGTAGGCAGTATATTTTTGGCATCATTGGGCAAAAATTCTATAATAACCTTTCAGCATATTGTAATTCAAGTGTTCTGAGAGATAACTAGACTTCTGCACCTCCTCATGGCTCTGTTTTCAGGCTTTAAAAAATCTAATCACCATCATATGCCATTTCAGGGAGAGCGTTCCTATTGGCTGTGCTCCGGCTGGAGGTCGGTACTTGGTATTTCCTCAGCACATCTCAACATGGCTGCCGGGTCACAAACTTCTCATTTTACAGCTAAACAGTACACTACAAGATGTTTCTGAAAGCATTTGAGGAGAGAAATAGGAATTACAGTAACAGAATATTGATTCATATTAGATCAGCGCTGCCTAGTTTGACCGTTAAATCAGAGTTCAGAAGTGATTTACAGCTGCTCAGAGACGGCAGGCTCCAACTCGGCTCTGATTGTTTTTTTTCCTCCGGTCTGTGAAATCTTGCAGATGCCATTAGGAGCACCTGAGGACACAGAGGCACATGATTTTATTCAGATTACCTGTCTCATGCACTACTGTCAGGATATAGTGACCTTTTTATAAAAATAACTTTTTTTAATCATATTTGCTCCATTTCTACCCACTGCAGCTTTAAATGCATAACCAGAGCTGATCGGTGTTCTACTGGTATAGATGCATTTTTAAATCTGTTGACATGACAATGACATAATTTTTAAGGTTTACGAGGCGGATCATGTAATCACGATGTACTGGAGTCTGGCCTGGGACCTTTGTTGAACGTCATCCCCCATCTCTCTCTATACTGCATGCAGGCCAAAAAATACTAGTAATAATATACATCTCCAACATTTTTTTTCCCCCTGTAACCTCCTGTCTGGCAGGTCAGCCTGTCAGAGGACTACCTTGAATGTGTTGCTAAGCAACAGGAGACGCTGCGGCCATTTGGAGACGTCCCCCGGGACATGAAGGCGAAACTGATCCGGGCTTTTGTCACAGCCAGGTCGTTTGTCCAGGGGCTGGCAGTCAGCGGAGAGGTGGTCAGGAAGGTCTCACAGGTGAGTGTGTGTGAGTGTGAGTGTGAGTGTGTGTACATGAGACGTAAGGAAAGACAGTGAGTCAGACAGAGAGAGACAGACAGGATGAGTTGTTGGTGTGAGAGAAACTGAGAGTTCAGGAGTCAGTGTTTGTGTCTTAGTCGTGAGAGAAAATCGTGAGTGTGTGAGAGAGACACCGAGGCCTGCTGGGCCGAGTTCCAGGAAAGCAGATATGATGGATGCGTGGTCGTCACACCCAAACTGTCAGAGAAAACGTCTCCACCCTTAAAAATGAAAAACACAAAGATCATCAAAAAATGAAGCGTCAGACTCTGCCATCAGAAACAAAGCTCTCATCTGGAGCGATGACAACTGTGTTGTCAAATTACGGGTGTGATGATGTTTTTTCAGCTCTCGGTGCATGTTGTTTTTCCATCGCTCAGAGACGCAGCGTGTCAGATGTGACTGTTTTCTTCTCTAAGTATTGTTGCGAACATACTATTGTTAATTTTTGACACAGCTTGTATGGGCACAAGAGCATTTGTACACCCTTCTTTCTCAATTCATGCCCGATAAATAAGTATGCTAGATTTACTTTGTAAGCTCCATCCCAATTCTGCAATTTAAAGGACCTCACAAGTGATTTTTCATGTTTAACTCCCATATTTAGCACTTAACATCAAAGTGCATCATTTTGCAAAATGTTCTGCTGTCTTTTAGAAATTTTAATGTATTTTTGATGTAATGATCACATCACATTCTTGAAAGTAACTTGAGTTGTGTAATCTATCACAGTGAACATCATGCCTGCATTAATTTTTGTCAAAGCTACATTATGGTTATGAGTGCAGACTTTTTACGTCAGCACTTAAACCACATTACCACACGGCCATAATGTAACATTGACACAAATGAATGCAGACTTGATGTTGACAGTGATGGATTATATACAACTCCGGTCTGTGGACTGATTTTCATACCGCACAGAAATAAAATGCACGAAGGCCAGTCGGAAAATGCATCCAAATATCTGAGACTGTATAGCATGCGATTAAAAACAGTCAGCAAAAAATGCAGTTTAAATCTTGCAAAAATACTGGTGTGATCCCTTAACTCCTTGCCCTCATTTTGGAAGTGTCCCTCCATCACATCTGTGCAGGATTGTGGTAAAATAACTCCACTGTGACACTGGACACCTTTCATGACTCGCGTACATAATCAGAAGCTGACAGTGTAACAGAAACCATGTACTGTATAAAGACAAGGAGGGCCATCACCCCTTCATCCCTTATAACGTTGCAATACTGCCCTCTACTGTTCATCCTGTTCCTCTTATTCAAACAAATTTAATTTGGATTTATTATAATTTTTTTAATTTATTTTTATTTAATGTTATTATTATTTTATTATTAGTACAATTTGTTCTCCTCCTTTGTTTTTGAATACTTTGTTTTTTCAATTTACAGTTACCATCTGTTATTATATGTACATATTTTTTATTTGTTATGGTTTAGGTTGTTGCAATAATTTTTCTTAAGGAAACAATAAAAAGCATGACTCAAGAAGGTTGAAGGGAAGAAAAGGGACCTGGTATTAAGTTTATAAACACAATCTTGCAATATTAAATGTCCTTCTTTCACTGCTGGATCTGAGGTTTGTCATGCTAACTGTCCCGTCGGACCTCCCCAGGTTCATCTGAGTCCAGAGTGTATGAAGGCCCTGATGAAGCTGGTTTACTGCCCCCACTGTCGCGGCATGGCCTCCGTCAAACCCTGCTCCAACTACTGCTCCAACGTCATGAAGGGCTGCCTGGCCAACCAAGCTGACCTGGACCCCGAGTGGCAGAATCTTATAGGTGAGTTTCAGACAGTAAGACACTGTAGAGTAAAGCTAGAGGTAATCCAGATGTTCTCATAAGGCTTAGTGGATGCACAGTTTATGTATTGGTAAACTGCGAGTTAGTGGATTGGGAGCAAATCAAGTTTTGTGCCCTCCTGAAAAAATGGCTCTGAGTTTATCAAAAAATGCTCCTCTTCTCTTTTGCTCCTTCCTTCATCCAGACACCATGATCCAGGTGGCCTCTAGTTTCAGCACAGAGCCCAGCCTCGACGTGGTTCTCTCCTCCATCCCTGCTCGAATTTACGAGGCCGTTCACTTCCTGCAGGAGAACATGGACACGTTCACAGCAAAAGTAAGGCGTCTCGCTTTGTCTCGTCGCTTCCTAAAGTTCCGTGGGAGCAATTCTATCTCCGGTCAAATGCCAGCTCACATCTATATTCCTGCACCCTTTAGAATTATTTTTCAGACCTTTCGCCTCTTTATCAGATTGGTCAAATATCATTGAGGAGTGTGCAAAATCTAAATTATTATCCTCAAGAAGCACTTACCGTGAGGATACCTGAGGAAGAGCTCAACAATGTGCTCCAGTGTTAATGGGCTCAACCACTACATTTTTATTGGTTTTATAGATGTATCTTTCAAATAAGGCTTGGCAGCATTATTAAATTGCTTGGCTCTCATAATTTTACTGATGTATATATCAGTGCCCGTTTATTGGACAAGCAGTGAGTGCAGCTATGAACAGTCTTGGCCTTGTTTTCAAAGCCAAGCTGTTCTATTCTTACACTTTGGTAAGTGCAATTTATTTTCAAGCCATTCATTTTAACATATATAGGCTATATAAAATCAAGTGTAATATTTCCATTTATATCTGCCTTGTCAATAGTTATAACTGTAGGCAATATCAACGCCATGTTCTTGAACATGTCGGCCATTATTACCCACACATGGCAACCAGGAGCCCAAACATCCTCACAGTGTGAAACACTTGAATTTTGCGACATCTAGTGGATGTTTTTAGTTGTTGCAATACAGTCCAAACAGTAATTTCTAGAGCTGTGTGATGTTATATATTCACAACTTCATAGTTCACAGCTTCCAGTACGTGTTTGTGCTGACGTGTGTCTGTGTATTTGTGTGTGTGTGTGTGTTTGTGTGTGTGTGTGTGGCGAAGGTGTACCAGACATGCGGGAATCCAGGTGAACCAGGAACAGGAAGTCCCACTGTTCATGAGCAGAGGAAGAAGAGCGGCTCCCTGACATCCTCCGATTACAAACCCTCTCCAACCGCTGGGCTCAGACTGGAGATGCAGGTGTGTGCATGTACATGTATGTTTACATAATGTCTAAATCTGTGGTGGGGAGATATTATTATTATTATTTAAGGCACAGGAAACAAAGAAGAGCCTACATGTGGATGTGAGAAAGTCTACATATGTAGAGTATCTATATATCTATTCGCAAAAGTCATAGCACTTATGTGATTTTTAGGGCTGTCAAAGTTAACGCGATAATAACGCGTTAACGCAAATTTGTTTTAACGCCACTAATTTTTTTAACGGATTAATGCAACCGATCTTTTGGAGGTTGTTACGGGCTCGGTTTTAAAGCTAGACTGAAGATACTGGTATCATATGAAACTAAAAAACCTAAGGAATCCATTGGTACCAACCAGGTCATACTAACTTGGGCTGAATTTTGGTGAGGAAAAACTGGCATGGCCATTTTCAAAGGGGTCCCTTGACCTCTGACCTCAAGATATGTGAATGAAAATGGGTTCTCTGGGTACCCACGAGTCTCCCCTTTACAGACATGCCCACTTTATGATAATCACATGCAGTTTGGGGCAAGTCATAGACAAGTCAGCACACTGACACACTGACAGCTGTTGTTGCCTGTTGGGCTTAAGTTTGCCATGTTATGATTTGAGCATATTTTTTTATGCTAATAGCAATAGCATATTAAATAGTTATAATATTTTAATCGATTGACAGCCCTAGTAAATTTACATGAATGTTTTAAGTGTACATCAGGATTTCTCTTTGGCGGTCAAGGTAAAGATGTAGAGAGTGAAAAGCGACGGTTATTGTGAGATGAGTTGTAGCATTGATTTCTTTGTGTGTGAAAAGTTGCATTATTTCATAAAAAACTTGGAACCCCTGGCTGTGTTTGCAAAACTTACTTTCTTTTAAGAATACTACATCCCAGGTTGTTATTGTATATTATTTTTGAGTGCCTTTGTCACAGCTATCCATGTATTACAATACATTTTACATTTATTTTGTGAACAACAGGTATTCGGTTGCTGTGTGGGTATTTAATGTGATTTAAAACCCATTATGACTTGTTTTGGACTCTATACCCAAACTATAGGATTTGGGATGTGAGAGTCACCTTTGACCTGTAAAACAAAAACATTGTGTCTGTCCTCAGGTGTCAGATCTGTCCAGTAAGCTGAGGGAGATGCGGCAGTACTGGACCCAGCTCCCTTTGGCAATCTGCAGCAAACTGGCAGCAGGAGGCGCCAGTCAGGACAAATGCTGGAATGGCATTACCAAAGCCAGGTGAGGAAGAAACCCGCTCCGGGAAAAACTGACCAATCACAATCTCGTTTAGGTTTAAATGTGACTTTAAGCACCAACTACATCCAGTCTACCTGATTTCCAGGCTTCAAAATGTCCCTCAAATCCAGACGACTAGATTTCGTTTAACCTCAACATTAAGATATTTCTTTGGTTTGCATCAAAAACTTATTTTTGCAGTCAGTTACATTTTGACACTTCTGATTTCAATCCTTGAACCCAGGTTGTTGTTAACGATGTTACTAAACCAACCACTCCCCCCATCCTCTCGCAGAAAACTGGATTGTAGCGTTGAATGAAAGACTTTCAAGGTCTGAAATCTGTTCAATGCAAGTTGTATTCACGCGGCACGAAAACAAGTTACATTACAGAAAGAAAACTCGTGTTCTTTAGCGCTTAAAAGCTAGAAGAGGCTTCTGAGGTCAGGAGTATAAAGCGAGGAGCGGAGGCGACTGCAACACAAGCAGTCACGGCCACACACGTACACCCCCAACGCCTCCCTTAATCCACGTGTAAATGGATTATAGAACAATTTGATGCCATGTTGATATGTATGCATATCAACCACACGTACAAACACACACATATACACACACACACACACACACACCTCGCATCCTTTAAAGGGGTTGCATTACAGCCAACTGATGAGATTTGTGCTGAGCAGAACATTCAGAAATATATGAGTCAAATGGCATGAAATATAGCTATATAAATGTGTGTGTGCGATGGAAAGAAATGTGAGAAAGGCCATGAAATATAGATGAATCGCTGACTGTGTGTGACAGATTAAGGGAGGAGAGTGAATGATAACTGTGTGAAACTCTACAGCGACATCTCGCGGATTTCTTGAGAGCTCAATAAATGTCGCACACTAATTTATAACTCTAATAAATTCTCAGAGTGGAAGATGTAATATAGTGTTGGAGTATGGAGTTTAAATTGGGTTATTTGAATTTTTAAGCAGCTGCGAGAACTTAAATTAAATCCCACCACTAAGCACAAGGTGTGGGTGTGTGTGTGTTTTTTGTACCTCTACCTTTGTGAGGACAAAGAATTTTCAACCTGAGGACATTTTGACTCCTCACATCTCATTTCTCTCCTCTTCTTTAAAGGGACATTTGAGAGTTAAAGGATTGGTTCACAAGTCTGTCTCACATGCTCATATGACAGGTTTGCTTGCTGTAACGTAGACTCAGTGTTCCGGACACTCGGAACAGTAAAAGTCCCAAAAGATATCAATGCGTGGAAAGATAAGCCTGATATAATTATCTGTCTCTGGTGGCAGGTCTTACACGCATACCAAAGTTTGATTGTCACATTTTGGACCAATAGTTTGGAAAATTTTTTGAAAAAACAGTCAGTAAACACGGTGTCCGGATTACCAAGAGGGCTCACGGTAATTGGGACGGCGTTCACATTCACGTTGGACAAAGCGCCTCTGTAAATGTGTTTATCCTGGCGGATGTCCCTCCTTCCGCCCTTTTCTGAACGTTCATAGGCACAATGGAAACTCGCGTTGATTTATCCCTAAACCGGCTCTGGAAAATGAAGGTTGGTCGAACTCGAAAGAGGAGACAAGGATGACACGGTATATATTGACCGTGACCTGGAAGTATTTATTCTTAGAATTTGCGAGGAAAGGTTGAGTATCTGGAATACAGTGAGCCTACGTTAATCATTCCTCCTGTTCATACCCATGAATAACATACCCATACTAAAAAGACAGTAATTTTGGAAGATACCCTCTCAATTTGTCAAACTAAGGCTGCTGAGGCCAAATATCAGATTCAGCTAAACTTTAGAGATTATTTTTTAACTAAAAGAACTGTGGATTTTGTCCCTCTTCTCTTCCATTGGAAGTACATTAGAAAGGGATTTCTTACTGACCAGTGTGAACAGGAGGAATAATTAAAGCAAGCGAAAAAATATGGACGTATCCTTTAGGACTTGGTTTTAGGGTTGAGGTTGGAATTAGATTGAGTTTGGTTAAGGTTAGGCCAGGGTAAGGATAGGGCTGAGCAATCATTCAAAAATGTTGTATTTTTACTTTCAGTGAAATTGTATCATGACAATACGATGACACGATACAAAATTCTGTAGTTCAAATAATCATTCAAAACAAAAACAAAAAGTAAATTAAGTTCAATTAGAGAATTTTAAATAGTTAGTAGTTAGGAAGATTTTTGGTTTTGTTAATAGTTTTGTGTGATATAATACATAACAGTGGAAGGGAGTTAGGTTTCAAGCAATAAAAAGCCGATAGCCTGCTCCTCATTTCTGCTTGAGGCTACGTTAGCTGCTACTACCATGACACACCCGAATCTCCAATCAAACTGTCAGTGGTCGAGTTACATTGTGGGAAAAGTCGGTGCTGGTTCTGCTGCAGCGATGTTGATCCTGTTTTGTGTTGTGTTTAAAAAAAAATCCCTTTCATTAACCAGATCTTCTGCCTTATACCCATACTGATTTTTTTTTTTTTAAACACCAGAAATGCCCTAATGGTGTTGCTACGCATTCCTCCCCTATCCCTGCTCTCGTCCAATCAGGTACCTTCCAGAGATGATGGGAGACGGATTGGCCAGTCAGATCAACAACCCAGAAGTGGAGCTTGACATCACAAAACCAGACATGACCATCCGGCAGCAGATCATGCAACTCAAAATCATGAGCAACAGGCTGAAAAACGCACTGGACGGCAACGACGTGGACTTCCAGGATGCAAGTGGGTCCCTTTCTAATAGTTGCACTGAATGTACTTCCTAGTGTTAATATTTTACACATATACAGACGCCTTGTCCATTATGTTATGTTTCTGCCTTTCACAATCTCAGCAGTCTCACATTCACATATTCCACTGCATGAAGGTATTTAATGGTCTGTCTCCCATGTTAAACCAGACCAAATACTCCCAGCAAATGACTAATAAATGTGATTAAAACATTGATTCTATTCATGAAGGTCAAATGGTCCCCACTCAGTAATTACCTCTAACAAACTGAAAAGTGGGAGCTTATCAGGAGCAATGAAGTAAAGCAAAAAAGAAAATCTCCTTCTCATCTGTTTTTAAAAAAAGTGATAAATAATCTCCCATTGAACATGTGTTTTCCGTCTCTCTCCAATGACCTCCCTAGGTGATGACATCAGCGGCTCAGGAAGCGGCATGTGCGTAGGTGGTCAGTGTCCTCGGAGGAGGCCGGGATTGTACGCCTACCCGCCAGACAACAACCGAGTAAGAGGCGCAGCCGCGTCTCAAACCCGCCTCTGTGGCCTCCTACTCCTGCTCCCGTCGGCCATCCTGCTGCTTCAGCGATGATGGACCGCCGCTGCCTCCAGTCAGACTCTGACGTCCAGAGGAGGGCTGAACCGCGGGACGGACAAAAAGGGGGAAAGATTGGAACGTAACTTTGCCAAAAAAAAAAATGAAAAAAGACATTTTGGGGAACGAATGGACATTTTCTTTGACCAAGAGGAGCAAAACGTGACAGTGACAATACTCTTTATTTAGCTTTGCTCAGTTTCAATGTCTTAGTTTGGATGTGATTCAGTTTGTTGAGCTGGTTTCAATGGATTGTTGGAAGAAGACGGAGATGAGGAAGACGAAAAGAATGATGGCTGGTTTATGATGAAGATAATGATTGGGGATATTGGTGATGATTTATTGACACTCTATCAGGTCCATGTAGCGCCAGTTTCCAGTCAGCGGGCGGCCGAGCTCAGTGAAAAATATGTTTAGTGCCCCGATACGTGGTGCGTTCAACAAGGCTTTTTTTTTTATTTCATTTTGTTTTTCAACTCAAGTCGAGGTTGTCTACCTTAACAAACATTGTGTAAGTTGTAAATGTTTGTGTACACTAGCTAAAAGACTGGCACCATATTTGAGCCATGAATGTACAGTATAATATTGGCAATGAATCCCCCCCCCATAATCTGTGATGTAGTCGTCCAGATGTTTTGGTGTGATACATTCATTAGGATTTGTTTGAGATATCGCAGATAAATTATCACACTCCTGAAATGTACGAGATGTTGTGATTGCAAGATTTGACTTTTACTGTATACCCAACCATTTCAAAGGAAAAGGGAAATGACCGCCTTTTTAACAAATCACCTTCGTAAAGAAACGAGCAGCTTCATTAGATCGCTTGTAAATTAGCGCAGACGTGCAGTTTCCTTAAGTCCTGTCAGTTTTTTCCCTGCAACGAAGACAGAAAACTTGCACATTATTCTGACGCTTCTGGTTGCCACACAAATCTCCACAGAGACGCAGTAGAGAGGACTCCTTGTTGAACGCACACCTGCGTCCAGTAACTTTAAATGAAGTCTTAGAAGCAACACAGTGGCTGATATACGGTAGGTCAAACCAAAGCACTTATTACACTGAACACTTTTTTTACATTTTCTGACAGCAGACATTGCCCCGAGTACGTTTGTGACAACCCTTTCACCAGGTTTTCTAATTGCATACGTTAAAGAAGAAAAAAAAAAGCATCACTAAGAAAACAAAGGTTTTGTACATACGATACAGGATATGTGATATACATTCGCCTGGTGATGCATCATTTACTCGGCATGCCTTTCTTGCAGTCTACACTACTATACTGGTACATATGGGACTCCTGATTCACACAAGTCTCTTGCACATACACACATTTACACACAGGGGTTGTGTATAAAGCTGATTTTTGTTCATCAGTGTATTTAATCACACATTTCATTCATTAAACTCTGTTTGATTGTAGCAGTGGATCTTGCCATGTACATTTTGATTACATTACATTACATTACTGATTAGCATCAGAAGATAGATCTTTATTTAAAGGGGCACTCCACTGATTTTACACACCAAGGTCAAAATTGTTTATTGTCCTCTATGGGCTCTAAGTTTGAGAAAATAAGCCTGAGGATGTCATCATTTTGGGCTTCGAGGGTAAAAATGTATAACAAAAAGACTGTTATGAAAGATGTAGGTGTTTAACAGGCAGATAGGGTCAAACTAAATAATTGAGTTGCATTACAGCAAATATAGGATCCAGTATTTATGGAGCTTGACCCATACTAGCGCCATCATCAGGTCAAAGTTTACATGTGTCCAATACTTGGGTTTATGACATAGACTGTATATATAGATGGACGACACGTCTCCACTTCCTCCCACTGTACAAAAGTGAGGCCCAAATATCCCGGATATGGGAGCTGCCATCTTGAGATTTTGACATCATTTAAAAACTTTTTTTTTAAACTTTTTTTTTAAAACTTAAAATCTATTAGAATCATCATATACATACAGGTAAATACTGTACATGAAATTTGACCTCTGCATTTAACCCAATCTAAGCATTTTAGGAGCATAGGGCTGCTATAAAGTGCCCGGGGAGCAACGTGGGGTTCAGTGTCTTGCTCAAGGACACTTCGACATGCGGTCAGTTGGAACCGGGGATCGAACCACCATTCCTGCAGTTAAAGGACGACTCTACCCATTGAGCTACAGCCGCCCGCTGTGGCTCATTTGGAACCAGAGTCTGCACAGTAGTGATTGGGGGGTTTGAACCGAAGTATTGAGGTCCCGCCCACACACCCGCCCGAGCCAATCACGAGCCGAGCATGGCCGCAGCTTGTTAACGTGAGCCACCTAGCTGCTACGTTAGCACCACGGCAGCTGTTTGGCTAGAAAGACACAACAACTGACCATAATATCTCTATAACTACATTTATGATCAAATGACTCGTGACTGTTATGGAAAGTTAAAGTTACATCTCCTCTCTCGTACAATTCAGAGCCTCCGACTACTTCACTCAGAGCAGCTGTCAATCATGACGTCTCAACCCCTTTTTATAGCATCAAATAACTAATTAAAACCAAACTTATCCGAAAAATTTAACACTTGAACATACATCACCATGATGAGAATTGGCTAAAATGACAGAAACCATCTTTGAGAAAAATGTACTTGATGTGTACTTTGACTTTTTAGTTTGACCCATGTATCATCTGCTAACATGGAGGAGGCGGGCTTTATGACCTATACTGCAGCCAGCCACCAGGGGGCGATCCAGATGCTTTGGCTTCACTTTTGGTGCTGTCACGTTCTCCATCTTTGTATACAGTCTATGGTTTATGACCAAATACCTGCAAACCTAATGACATTCCCATCATCCTCAGCTGTACATAAACTAAAATGATGAACTTGGTAGACATTACAGCTGCTTGGTATCATTCAGTGTGCTAGCATGTTAATATGCTGATGTTCACATTTAGCTCAAAGCACCACTGTGCCCAAGTACAGCTTCCCAGAGCCACTTAGTGCTGTTTAAAAGTCTCTTGCAAGTCCCCCAAACTTTATAGAGGTGCAGTACTAAATCACTGGAGTACCCCTTTAAGGCCTCTCTGTTCCTCTCAGTGAAAAGTCATCTGATACAGCTTTTCAGATATGACAAAGCACCAGTTGCTCTCTTCTCCACACTGCCTGTGCCTGATGCTCTGTGGCCACCGGATTTAGTCACGACTCACTCCCTTATTTCTCTTTTTCCAGAAAAACTATTTGCCAGCTGCACTACAGCTATAAATAAACATATAACTCTTTGTAACAGGCACTGACAAGCCTCATGTGGGCCTGCTGGAGGAAAAAACAGGGCCACATGTGTGGGGATGACAATCCTGCACCAGTCAGTCTGGGGGTTTGGAGTTAATGAATGATTGATGTTACTGATGCATACAACAGAATGAAGCAGAACAAGTTTCTGTCTTTAAATGACAGGGGGACCTTAAATGTTTCAGTGTACAGGGCTCACATTTCATCTCTCAACATCTGATCTGAACATCTGTCCTTTTTCTGCATCACGTGTCTTTCCTGAAATGTGTCTTGTCCTGTGATTGTGAATGATGTGGAAGTAAAGGTAGTTTCACTGAGACGTGGGAGGACACGTGTAGCAGCCACAGTCTGTTGATTTTACTTGTCTAGACGTGAAAATTTATCGACGCTCGGCACTGTGAGCTGAGCTGTCTGTCCGCGTTGGGTCCCCCAGGTGAGAGTTACCTCCCAACAAAAAGTGCCACAACTCTTGCTGCACAAATTTAAGAGATGTAACGGAACTCTGGAGACAGCTTAAACATAATTGTTCTGCTCACGTGGCAGCCGGCAGGTCTAGAATCGATTTTTGGGTCTCCACCTGTGGTTTAAAAAAGAAACAGACTCAGTGCTAATGTGTTTTCTTGGAGATGTGGCTGCTTTTCCTAAACGATTTCAAATGCCTCCGACTGCTGGCTTTAAGATAAGAAGCGTCTCCCTCTGTTTGTCTGCCTCTCTCTTACACACAGACATATACACAACTCTTTAATGCTGGTCAATGTGTACGAGGATGCCACTGAATAAAGCTGATTGTCGTAGTGGTACATGGTGTAGTGTCATGAAAGCTTTTGACGAGTGAAACGTCACGTTGAGGGACTGAAAATGGACCGTCTGGGCTGGAAACCACAGTGTCACAGCAATGATGTGTTCTGTCGTGTTGTTGAGCAGCTTTTTCCTTTGAGACAGGAAGCTGCAGGAGATGAAGGAGGCGAGAGACAGGACAGAAACTTCAAGAGAAAATTGATCCACAGCCATCGGGGGCTGAAATGTTTTCAGTTGTCAACTTTTAGATTGTTGTTGCAGAGGGCCAAAAAACTTTTCGTACTTCCTGTTCACCCATTGCTCCATGATACGGCTACTAGGGATGCACCTATCCAACTCTTTCTCTCCTGATACCAGTTCCAATACCTCTACTCAGTACAAGTTGCTCTCTTGCCCCAAAAATTTAAAATCTGTATTACCTCACTATGTGGGAACCCATTGAAATCCTTTTTTTTTATGTAAGGCGACATGAAGCCAGACTAAAAAATGAGTCAGTCGTGACAGAATGACTGTAACTGTCTGGAAAGATTCAATTCATTGTGACATTCACACAAAAAACTGTATTTAATGTAACCTAGGAGGAAATCATTTAAGTAGTTAACCTTTTACCACCACCCACGGTTCTGCCAGTGGGATGCTGGAAATATGAAGAGCTTTCACTGACTGCTAGGGGTATTAAAAGCTACATAGATTGTAATATGTGTTTTGATAGATCTTTTTTGGGCTCTCATTGTGGTCACTTACAAAGAGCCCCCAATCCAGGGCAGTCCAATAGTGTAATAAATCCTTTAAAAGTTTATGTCTAAATGTATCGCAAGAGTTTCATGATCAAAAATAGTTCTTTTGTTTCCACTTAAAGGAACAGTGTGTAACATTGCATGTGATCTATTAGCAGAAATGGAATATAATATTCATAACTATGTTTTCATTAGTGTATAATCACCTGAAACTAAGAATTGTTGTGTTTTCGTTAGCTTAGAATGAGCCCTTCATATCTACGTAGGGAGCGGGTCTTCTTCACGGAGACTGCCGTGTTTCTACAGTAGCCCAGAACGGACAAACCAAACACTGGCTCTAGAGACGTAATGTTACCTGAAGCCCACCTAGCTCTCTCACACACTTGTGAAACTAAGGTAACGTGAGAGTGCAAAACCGTGGTACCACCAGCTGCCGTCTGACTTCCATTGCTCCTAAAGTAGTGTTATTATGGTGAGGATGGCCTCTGAGTGAGGCGAACGGCGTTACCACGGTTTTGCACTCAGCGGCTCACGTTACCGCAGTCTTGGAAAGGGAGGAGTGAGCGGAGGGGTACTCAGTTGGTTTCAATCTGCAACCACACCACTAGATGCCGCCAAATCACACTAAACCTTTAAATGGACCAAATCAAAAAGGTAAATAGGTGAAAAGGTTAATGTTGGTCCAGCACACCCACACAGGTGTTTTCACATACACTGACTGACTGATTAAACCTCTCAGGCTGAAGTTTGGTGTAGAATAAGCTGTATGCCTCACTGTGTGGAAGTGACTGAGAACATTCTTTTATGTGTAAGGCAACATCAGGCTTGACTTTAACATTGCTTTCTTAACTTTTTAAAACAAAATGTAACAAATACACACAGATATAAATTTACTGAATTGTTATTTATTATTAAAATAATCAATCCTACACCAGCAACTTGGTAAAAAATCCTCAAAATTAACAGGAATTACAATTCAAGTGTAAACCTTTTTAGTGCAGCAACAAATTGGTCAAAACTTAAACAGGAATTAAAATTCCAGTATATAATGTATATAGTATATAATCAGACTTGATTTGAATAGATCGGCTCCATTGTCACCGATAACCAATCCAGCTATTTGAGTCAGTATCGGCCCGATATCCAGTATCGGTATCGGTGCATCCCTAGTTTAAGCATACATAACACTAAAAAGTAAAAACAAAAAGTATACAAACGTAGCCTAAATATGATATATATATATATATATTCATATGGTTTTATTTTGATGGACTTATGTAGTGAGTTGCTATTTCAATTTTAACGCTTAAAAACCACAACCCCATCCTGTCATTAGAGGCATGATCCACTCATGCAGGTCTGTACATGTCCCTGAGGGGGATCAGCATCAGCTTCTCTTTAAATAAGTTTAATAGCAGTACTGCAGTATGGCCACTGGGTGTCGCTGTTACACTTAGTAGCCACCACCACCACCAGCACCAGCACCAGCACACCGGGGCGGGGTGGGGGGGGAGAGGGGGAGACCGGACCATTGGGCATCCAGCCTCGGGGTCAGGTGGGAGAGAACGGGTGATTGGTTTACGATCCGCCGTGCTGGCTCCTGATTGGACGAGAAAAGGTGTGCGAGGCGAGAGAGCGCCGGAGATCCAGCAGCAGCAGTGTATCCGCTCCAGTCCCCGCTGACTCTGCCGGTGCTGCACACACATACACACACACACACACACAGTGAGAGATGTGACTGTTTACCAGAGAGGAATACAGCGTGTTTCTGTGGGATTTTATTTTTTCTACTGTCAGCCGGATATAATGGGAGAGGACAGGCGGGGAGTGATGTTGGCCGTGCGGGTCTCCCGGGTCGCGGTGCTTCTCTGTGTGATTACTTCTGTGTGCGCAGTGGAAGGTAGGTGTGCAGGGGGGGGGGGGGGTGGGGGGACATCTCTCACTGTTCAGATGGTGCAAGCTGGAATTAACTGTGCTTAAAAGCTGTCAACTGACCTGCTTTCTGTCATATTCTTATAGACTTACAGTTTAACTTTGTGTGGCTTTCCAACAGAAACTTCTCGTGTGACATTTAAGTGATATTTGCTTTTATAAGTTTTCTTGCTCGTCGGTGATGTTTAATATGAGGGTTAATTTGCCTTTCAAATGTGGGATTTTGGACAGTGCAGGAATGCAACTGTGTCTTATTGGAGGTTGGAGATACTGCCTCTGAGTCACAGCCCATATTTCTGTAATAAGAAATCACAGAAAAAAAAGTAACCTGCAGGCTTTTCTTCAGAAAATGTTTACTCTACATTCATGCAAATATCTTGAGGAGGCTTAACATACATGCAAAATACCACCAAGCGTGAAATAGCATCATTTTTATTCCAATTTCATTTTTTAATCGTAGAGCTTTATTGTGATATTAGAGGTATTCACCCGTAATCTACTCTGTAATGTGCTATGATATGTACAGCCTGTATCATGTGTTGTTTAGTGCCAAACATTACTGTGTTTCTCCCTCCTGAGTGCACTTTAGTAGCACTATTAACACACTCGCTGCTGCTCACCTGGAGCGGCAAAGTGAATCATAATTATAGCTCACAGGTGCTCAGTCACTCCATGTAGCCCCCTCCTCCTCCTCCTGCTCCTCCCCAACATCCCCAACATCCCCAACAGCTCCTCCTGCTGTTTCCCCCCTCCCGAAGCGTCATCTCCCCCTGCTCCTTTCCAAAAAATCACCATCCGCCTCTTCTGTTGCACCTCTCCAAGTTCGATATCCAGCTGATGCTCCTGCTGCTCCTCACGCAGAACCGGCTCCCGCTCCTCCACAAGCATCGCCTGCTGCTGTACTGCTGCTTCTCCCCCTGCTTCTCCCCCTGCATCTTCCACTGCCTGTGCTCCTCAAATTTTACTCCTGCTGCTCTTATTGCTCCTTCTCCTACTCCTCCTCAAGCATCACCTACTGCTTCTCCCTTTGCCTCCCTCCAAACATCACCTCCTGCTTTTCCTGCTGCACCTCACCAAGTATATGACCTCCTGCTTCTTCTCCCAAAGCCTTATCATGCTCCTGCTGCTGCTCCTCCACAAGCATCGCCTCCTGCTGCTCCCTTTCTGACTACTGTAGCTGCCGCTGCTCCTCCCCAAGCATTATGCCGACTGCTCCTTCTGCCATTTCTCCCCGAGCATCACTGTGTTGTTGCTACTGCTGCTTCTTCCTAAGCATCACCTCCTGCTCCTCCTCTCCAAACATCAAATTTCCCGCTCTTCTACTTCTCCTCTTTCTTAGGACTCACCTACTCCTCTCAGCAAACCATGCCTGCTCCTTCTCCCACTCCTTCCCAAGCATCACCTACTGCTTCTCCCTTTGCCTCCCTCCAAACATCACCCCCTGCTTCTCTTGCCGCACCTCACCAAGTATGACCTCCTGCTTCTTCTCCAAAAGCGTTATCATGCTCCTGCTGCTCCTCACACAGAATCAGCCCCTGCTCCTCCACAAGCATCACCTCCTGCTGCTCCCTGTCTGACTAGCTGCTGCTGCTCCTCCACAACCATTATACCGACTGCTCCTTCTGCCATTTCTCCCCAAGCATCACTGTGTTGTTGCTACTGCTGCTTCTTCATAAGCATCACCTCCTGCTCCTCCTCTCCAAGCATCAAATTCTACTCCTGCTCTTCTGCTTCTCCTCCTTCTTAAGACTCACCTACTCCTCTATACCAGCCTCTCAGCAAATCATGCCTGCTCTTTCTCCTACTCCTCCCCAAGCACTGCTTTTCCTGTTGCTCCTCTCCAAGCACCTCCCTCTGACGGTCCTGCTGCTCTTCCCCAAGAATCACCCCTCGTCTTTCCACAAATATTACCTCCTGCTGCTCCTCTCTGAGCATTACCTATTCATCCCGTAACTCCTCCTCTTCTAGTTCTCCTGTATCTTCTTTACCAGTCTTCAACAGGGCTGCCCCCTCTTAGTTGATTAGTCGACTAATCAATCGTGTTGGTCTTAGTCGACTCAGATTTCTTCAGTCGATTAGTCGGTTTTTATGCTTTTTTCATGCTTGCTCCTCTTCACATTCCTTTTACTTCCTCCCCTGTTCCTCCTGTAGCATTCCCCTATCAGCCTCCACTCCCATAATAATGATAATAATAATCATAACTTAATTTGTATGGCACCTTTCATAAATAAAGTGCAGCTCAAAGTGCTTTACAGTATGGCATTAAAAACAAAATGCAATAGAAAAACAAAACAAAAACAATAAGTTCATAACGATAGAATAAAAGATCCAATAAAAATTCAATAAAAGTAGTAAAAATGGTCGTAGAGAAAGATAAAAAAAAATTATGATTTTTAAAGATGTCAAGAGCTCTAACTAGCTTTGTTTGAGGGCGTGCCAAACTAGCCCCTAGGCAGGTATTATACTAATGTGTTACTTAGTGACATCACCACGTTACAGAATAAAAGGCAGGACTTGAAGCAAGGAGTTTCAGGCAGTTTAGGAGCAGTGTTTCTGTGGGGGAGAGTAACTCCCTTTAGCTTTGACTTTGTAACTTTTGCAGATCTTTTACATGCACAAACAATCTATATAACACACTAAAGGAAAGGGAAAAAGCACAATAGCATAATAGGTCCTCTTTAAGATACCATGGGGAAAATGGGAGCCATGTGCTCTCTTTTCTTAGTCTTTGTTAAACGTCTGGCTGCAGAGTTCTGAACTAGCTGAAGATTTCCTATAAACTTTTTTGGTAGGCCAGTGCAGAGGGTATTACAATAGTCCAACCTGCTAGTGATGAAAGCATTAATCAATTTCTCTGCATCCTGCTTTGTTAAAGGGATTGTTTGGGTGTTTTGAAGTGGGGTTGAGTGACTTTGGTGAATCCAAAATACCCAAAGTCACACAATGAAACAAAAAAATAGGGCTGTGTATTGGCAAGAATCTGGCGATACGATACATATCACGATACTAGGCGATATATTGCGGGGTTTTTTTTATCTAACTTTTGGATAACTGTCATAGTATAAAGAACACACCACCATATGCAAAAAATCTGAGTAAAAAAGTTAACTTTTTTTATGCAATCAGAACAGTGGGATCTGCGATTGCATTCATCACAGTCTCTGTAACATCCAACATCACAGCACTACTTTGAGAGGGCTCATACACTGAGAGGGCGCATATCTTTGCAAATGTAATGAAGTATTGTCTGAGTTAATCTTTTCATGTAAACTTTTAATAAAAAATCGCTACAGCGTTTTGGAGAATCGATACAGTATCACAAAACATAATATCGCGATATTCGATTTTTTCGATATTTTCTTACACCCCTACAAACAAACTGACCAATGGAGGTAGCGATAGACCAGCAACCCCCGTGTCCTCCCAGGTAAAATTACAGGTTTTTTCAATGGAGTCAAATAAACCAAATTTTGTGTCATCTGCGTAGCTATAGATAGAAATTTGTATTGAACTTGTTGATGATGTAACCTAATGAAATCATATATAAGGAAAATAGCAAGGGACCAAGACAGCTTCCTTGTGTAATACCGGCAGGTCGTGCTTCGCAGACGCATGATCCCCCAGACCGATGTAGAATTTTCTACCAGTTATGTAGGATCGAAGCCAGTTTAAAGCACTGTGAGAGAGACAGTCAGGGACTCACGTCCTCTACCGCGTCTCCTCCTGTTCCTCCTCCTGCTGCTGCTGCCTTATGGAAGAGCTAGATTAGTCTACTGCTGTGTTTTAATGGTGCGCGTAATGACGGGCTCCGTAGTGAGTCTCCCCCCGTTACGAGACATGTAAATGTGTTGAAGGGCAGGTCTATTTTGATTAAACAAAACGTGTGTGTTTGGGGGTAGGAGAGAGAGAGAGAAAGAGAAAGAGAGAGAGAGAGAGAGAGAGAGAGAGAGAGAGAGAGAGAGAGAGAAGAGAGAGAGAAGAGAGAGAGAGAGAGATAGAGAGAGAGAGAGAGAGAGAGAGAGAGAGAGAGAGAGAGATAGTGTGGGTGGTGGGTTGTTTTGTGGTCACGGTGGCCCTTTCATGGTAAGTAGGCGCTTAATGAACTGATGCATAAGCTGATCTGAGACTGTTGGTGTAAAATAGACCCACTGCTGACACAGTCGCTGCTATTATCTCTGCCCTGTGTACACTTTTACTCTTCTCTTCTGTCAACTTTCAGACTCTTCTCTAGAGCCTGACCGACACATTCACTGGGCCGATATTATCGGCTGATATTAGCTTCTCACAGATATATCAGTATCAGCATATAAGTAACTAGAAACTGTAGTGCAGAACTGCCAAAAATGTGTTGTTTTTGATTGGAGTTTAATCATGTTGTAGGGCTACAGCTCTCGATTCTTTTCATTATCATTAGTCTGCCGATTATCTTCTTGATTGATCGATTAATGTATTAATTGTTTGGTCTATAAGATATCATAAAATTGTGAAAAATTACCATAATAATTTCCCAGGATACAAGTTGATGTATTCAAATATCTTTTATGTCTGACATAGCCTACAAAAGCTGCACATTTGCAGTAGAGAAGCTAGAGCCACTACAATTTTGTAATTCTTGCTTGGAAAATGGCAAATGATTAATCGATGATCATAATTGTTGCTGATTAATTTTCTATCCACCTATTAATCAACTAATAGATTCAGCCCTAATCTGTTGAATACAGTGTACAATGACCTGTAGCTTTCATTGCATAGAAAGAAGCACAAAAAAGTGGTGAAATCAAGTATAAAATTTGAATACATTATGATGAATTAGTCATGACAGGCTATATGAACTAATCAAAAATGCATTGTGTTTATAAAACAGTCCAGACTAATGTATGTTATCGTTAAGTATGGAACTCATGAATATTTTCATTATCAATTAATCTAATGCATTTTTTTTCGATTAATTGATTAACAATTTCTATTTAAAATCAGTGGGCAACCTCTGGGTCTGAAAAGTGAAGCCAATGCTGAAGTGCCTAAAAACTTGCATTCTTTCTAACAGCCAGCAGGGGGTGACTCCTCTGGCTGCAAAAAGAAGTCTGATTGTATAGAAGTCTATGAGAAAATGAACCTACTTCTCACTTGATTTATTACCTCAGTAAACATTGTAAACATGAGTTTATGGTCTCAACCGCTAGTTTCAAGTCTTCTTCAATACAGCATTATGTTCATTTAGTAAATTATGGTCCAATTTTGGGTCAAATAGACCATAAAGTAGGGTATGCTTTAGGGTGTGGCTACCTTGCGATTGTCAGGTCGCTACCACGGCGTTGTCCGGTCTGGGAGTTGTCCGTGTTTTCTTCTTACAACCTTAACCCTTTTACGGTATGTTTTCAGTTCATGAAAGTTAATTGTTACATTGATGACGTTGACGGCCAAAATGCCGAACTTGAGGCTTCAAAACGTCAGTCCACAAACCAATTGGGTGATGTCACGGTGGCTACGTCCACTTCCGTCCAAAACCCAAAGACATTCTGTGCCCTGTCATGACAGTAACGTAAAGCAGCAAATCCTCACATCTGAAAAGCTGGACCCAGAATGTTTAGCATTTTTTCTGAAAATTTGACAGAAATGATTAATCAATTGTTATGCAATCAATTATCATATAGTTGCAGATAAATCTTCTGTTGATCGATTAATCGACTTCTGCTTCAAAAATCCAGCATCAGAATTATTTGAGTGTTTTCTCTATCTGCCTCTGTGTTTTTCTGTTTCTCTTGACATTTCTTTTTGCCCAAACCCTGCGGACTGCTGTGTATACAGTGAGGATGTTGCTAGATTTGAAATATTTTTGTCTTGATCACATCTGTTGTTTACAAATGTGCCCACCAGCAGCTTTTTAAATGCATGAAGTAAAAGTTTGCTCTTGTGAAGAAAAGTATAATGAACACGTCACTCTGGCTATAGCTGTGTGCTGTCTTCTACATTGCCTGAAATTGCTGCACAAATTCAATGACCTTTACATTCCCTCAGGATCTACACCTTTTCATAGAGCCCAAAATGCAGTACAGTAATCCAGCATTTGACCCTGTAATTTCGAAAGTCAATGCAAACCCTGACCCAGCGGATATTGTGGGGTATAAGTGCTACATATCCCGCAAACAAGCCGTTGGGAGGGAGGCAAAGTCATCTGTGTGTGGAACCAAACGCTCCGTCAGCAGCAGGCTCTGTCACTGAAATTGCTGATTTGTGTCAGTGTTGAGTGTCGAGGGGTCGAGGAGTTAATTTCTTTCGACTTTTCGCATGCAAGAGCTGCTTACTCTAGTCGGAGCCTAATTTAGAAATCCTGAATTTGTGTGCTGCTGAGGCATGGCTATATGTAAAATATGCACCGACTGTACATATGGTTACGCTGCACATATCACTTCTGCTCCTACACGCCAACTATTTTGGTCCTTTTCCCCCCCGGAGCCTGAACACATAACGTGTCGTGCCCCATCTGTCATCCTGTGGGAGTGCTAAAGGTTAAACATCGTAGATCCTGTTATTAACATGACAAGCTGTAATTTGTGACTTTGTTCGATACGAGCGTGTGTGTGTGTGTGTGCGCAACTAATAATGAACAAATTATCTCCTCGGGGGAAACCTATCACACACTTATTGCGAAGAGATATGCAGATGACACGCCGCACGTACACAGCGCACATCCATATACCCACACATACTGTACCCTTCGCCACGCTCTGCCAGCTCATGTTTTAAAGATGTGGTTTCTATATTCATCTGGTGACAGGTTATCAATGTGACAGACAGATAGTTGAACTGGGGAAAAGTGGGAGCCTGGAAGAAGATCCTTCTCACCGGTCCTGAGGCTTTTACTCCAGCGATTCCAAGTCTATTTTTCCTCGGGGCCTCCCGTCAGTATTAAATATTTATTTTCCACGTAGCATTCAGATTGTTTCAGAATACGTATTTCTTCCACGAGTAACTTGGGACCTGTGGGAATATTTACCTTTTTGCTGAGAGACTCAGAGTGCTGGGCTTTGGTGCTGAGTTTCTCACGGGCGAATTGGGCATCAAGAAGCAATTTCAGATCAGTCAGTCTGGTTTTTGGATGCTGTGCTTCTCTATACCCACACAGGCTATCAGACCTCAATATCACAGCTTTCAGTGGTTCAGGAAGTCATTTCCAACAAAACACGCTCAGTGTTTACTGAGATGTGATTAATAAGTTCCATTAGTGTGAAAATATTTCCTTAACTATGTATCTTCACACCTTGGCTGTGAATTTTCACACAAATCAAACCATCCTCTTCTTATATTCTGGGAAGAACTTTTTGTGATGAGTCATGTCAATTACTGAGGAAAAATAGCATCTATTAATGCATACTTTTTGGCAGCGATTCTATACCAAATGTTTGGGTCACAGTGTGTCTCTGTCTGTTGTGGATGATATTTATGCAACATGATCTAAAATAGTTTATACTGTATCTGCAGCTGTAGCTAGTTTTTAAAGAGTGGTCTTTAAAGGTACTATATGTAACTTTCAAAAAAAATCCTTGTTATTAATGACACTGGTGGCCGTTAAGTGAACTGCAGTCAGCATCCTGTTGCTACAGTACGTGGGCGCGAGTGATCATCCTGGGCATTGGCCAAAACAGTGACGTGATTTTACATTACAATCATATATCACCGTTACTATCTGTAATGTCCAATCTCCATGATACGAACTAGTTTGCCATTTGCCAATTACTTCATCAGCTAACGTTACGAAGCAAATCCGTCCCATCGAGTTCTTTACATAGAAATCAGTCCGCAGGCTGTCATAGGCAACCGAGAAAGTCGTGGAAGGTCTCAGTTTTTAAGTTACATCATAATCTGTTCACACAATGGCAATACAAAGCAATTAATACATGTAAATTATTACATACAGTACCTTTTATGTCCCAAGACAACCACAAGTCTTCATTTGCAAATCACAAGTCCAGATGCAAGCCTTTTAAGTCCATTAAAGTTACACAGCCATTCAACGCTGTATTGATAGTTCTTAGACACAGTCCCTGCAATACATAGGCCAAATAATGAAATATTCAGGCTCTTTTGCTGTGCAAGGCTTTATTCATTTTTTATTGCTCCAAAATGTTACAGTTCAACAGTTTTCTGGCTGCTAAATTCTCAAGTCAACACTGACTGTATAGCAAATCCAGTAGTGTGCAACTGAATTACATTCATATATACACAGACCTTATTTGGTATTTTGTGCTCGCAGTATTGTAATTGAGTGAAGAAAATGTGGCACCAGAGCTGAAGCGCATTCACAGCATTACTGTGTAGATGTTACAGGTTTAGATCCTACAAGATTCCTAAAGCCGTTAAAGCTGCAGTTGGCAAATATGATGATGAAAAGTTATTTTTATAAAACTGTCACTATATCCTGACAGTAGTTCATGAGACAGATAATCTGTGAAAAAAAATGTTCCTCTGTGTTCTCCCATTGCTACTGATGGCAAGATTTCAACAGGCCCGAAGGACAACAACCAATCATAGGCGAGGAGCTGTCAGTCACTGCTCGTGAAACTTGTGAACTCCGATCAAACGGTCGAACTAGGCAGCGCTGATCAAATATGAATCAATATTCTGTTACTGTAATGCCTATTTCTCGCCGCAAATGTTTTCAGAAACATATTTATTGTACTGTTTAGCTGTAAAATGACAGTTTGCTCCGGTCAGTGGACGGTGCTTGGTTTTGGCTCGACTCTTTTCGAAATGGCGGCCGGGTCACAAACTTTCTCATTTCACAGCTAAACAGCACACTACAATATTTTAATGAAAACAATTGAGGTGAGAAATAGATATTACAGTAACAAAACCTTGAAACCTTAAACCTGCGATGCAAATTTTTTTTGCCTCTTTGGGGCAGCAGAACAATCTGTAAAGACAACTTTTACATATTATCACCTTATAAAGTCGACATGCATGTAACGTGTGTGCAAACAGTTGCTTATTAGTACATCCAGCAGATACGGAGCAACATTAGCATTCATTTAAAGCCGTTTTTCTGTCCACCTGATGAAGTCCAATATTCACTCTTCTTTTAGCTCTGTTTTGTTCTCCACCAACTCCTGAGCGAAATTTCTTTCTCTTTAGCTGCTAAATGCTCCACTATGTTCACCAGGTAGTTGCTAACTTTGCCTGCCTGTCATGTGAGACCAAAAGACCAAAAAATGAGCTGAGAGACACAAAAAAAATTGGTGGAGTTGACGGGATTATACAGCAGCTTTAAGCTTGACATGCAAAATCTGCGTTGGTGTCTGATAGGCTTGCTTGTATAGGCATCTAGAAAGCGCTGTGAAACAAGAAGAGTGGTCCCCGCAGTAACCTGCTCAGTGAATATACCGTTCATATCAACAACAGTCAATCAGCCTCTAAAGCACCTTCATTACAAACATTTAACTACAATCACTATTTCTCCTCCACAGCTGCCATCGCTGACATGTTTAAAAAGGCGTAAATTGATTTTAGCTGCTGAGAGAAGCAGAAGGCTTGCGCATAATAAAACACTTCAACGCCCAAACTCCTCAGGTTATTTGCATAACAAACCAGTCTAAATAGATTATATTTCCCTGATATGAGACTATAATTGATACAGAGCACTGGTGGGCATAAAAGGAATGAAAGAACCCTTTGTTTTCACCTAAAATTCTCCTTTTCCTTTCACTTGGATCCATTATGCTGTCACTTCAGCTAATTTGCAGCTCAAAGAGTCACATCAATACGCCGCCGTATTAGACAGATGGAAATGGCATGCTCCTTGAGTTGTTCTGACTTCTCTTTCTCAACATGCGAGGTAAGCGATAGCAACAATTACCCTTTGTTTCAGGCAAAGGCAAAACTATTTTGTTTCAGGCAACGGTAAAACAATTTCTCCACGCTCTTGCGGTAGACTTCCCAAAATAAAAAACACTTTATTCTATTTCGACCTCAGGCATTCGCTGACTCCTCTACCTGCCGGCCGTAGAGAAGAAAAAAACAGGAGGAATGAGAGAATTTGAAATATGCATTCCCTTCTTTTAAATGCAAATTAGGCATAAAAGGGAAGCAAAGATTGCTCCAGATTGCGGCTCTTTAGTTGTCCTGATGGGACAGCAGCATTATTCCACCTCAGAAACACAGTGTTGCATGCATATTATTGTGCGGTGCTGGCATGCAATATACAAAATGATAAGAAATAAACTTTTTTTTACATGAATATCACAATTGTATTGAAGAATAATGAGGTCAAACCTGGTTGGAGGGCAAAAGCGTGTTTATATTAGGGCTGCAACAAACTACCATCTTCATTATCATTTAATCTGTCAGTAATTTTTTGGAGTAATTGACTTATCGCTTTGTTTATTTCGTTTATAAAATGTTAAATAACGTGATGGGTATTACAAAATACCCATCATGTTCCCAAAGCCCAAGGTGTCACTTTCTGTTTTTTTGTCTTTTGGTTTTTTTTAGATATTCAATTTACAATGATATAAAACAGTGAAAAGACAAAAATCCTAACATCTGCAAAAGCTGGAATCTTTGTGGTGGTAAAATCGCTCTGCGCTGGCTGTGCCACTGTTTTCCTATGGGGAGAGAGGTGCCGCCCGACTATGGGTCGAAGCGCTACCCTTGGCGTGCCGCACCGCTCCAAATTTCCACCGAGCATTGTGCTCAAAGCTCAAATTATTTCAACTTTGACCTTGGTTGCCGCTGACCTTTCAAAGCGCAACCAATGAGATAACAGCTGCAACTGTTGTTGTTGCCTAAAAACAGTGAATGGCGTTCCTTGCACACTTTTTGATGGCATATTATACCTGCGCTGTGCTTTGCCTCTGCGCCCTACCAGCCCGTTCTCATTCCCAGGGCGTCAAATACCGACGCTTTGTTGCAGCTGTCGGAGTTCGAAACCGCTGCGCAATGCAGCCATGAGTGCCGGTATGAGACGCACTGGTCTTTCCAATAACTACAATGTAAACCCATCCGCGGCAACAGTAAACGATCAGGGAAAGTGCTGTGGTGATGTATTATAAAGAGCGGAAGAGACACGCCGGGCGGGAGGGAGGGGAGGTGGATGGGTCCAACAAACACAAGGTTTTCATTCAGGAGACCGCTGTTTGTGTCCTATGCCTTGGTGCATAAAGGCCTTAAGCCTACAACCAACTGTGCCGGGGTGGGTGAGGAGGCTTTGAACTTGTTTAAAAGCATCTTTGATGACGCTGTGTAATGTAACTAATTACCTTTGCTGTTGAGCAACAAATAGTGGTATCATAGTGGTATTGAAAGTACACCCTTCTATTCTGCTCTGTTATTCTTCCTTCTGCATGCTGCATACTGCAGCTCTGAGCTTTAGACCTTTATGGCTCAGCATATGATTGAACATAATGGCCCATTATTTATTTGCTGGTTGAGAGTGGGCCCTCTGCCAGCCTCTTCAGGGTTCCTGCCGTGGGCATATGGTCTCACAGATAGCCATGCTGGATGTTAAGGACTGTGTCACTGGTGAAGCAACAGAAAAGGGGGGAGAGGACAAAATGGGTGAGACAACGCGCATCAGTGAATTTGCCTCACCTTGAAAAGGTTGCTAGGAAAAGTGCCTCATCAGGAATCTTAATCAGTTTTGATTTGTAAGTAATGTTAAACAGTATAAAAGTGTTCAGTGAATGGATTAAAGGATAGGTTCACAAGTCTGTCTTAAAACATTATTCAGGTGCCCATATGAACGTTTGCTGTAATCATTCCTCCGTATTCCCCTCGTACTGTGCTTCCAATGTAAAAATCCACAGCCCTCGTTCAGTGGAAAAAATATTAAACCCTTTATCTGAAGCTTATAGGAGGCATCAGCAGTCTGAGTTAGACAAATTAAGTTGGTATCTTTCAAAGTTACAATCTTCTTAGTATTAAATTCCCTCTTTGTGTTGAACCGCAGAGAACGAATAGTAACAAAAAGAAATTTTTTTACTAAAAAGGCTGCAACGTTGGAAGATATCCACTTGATTTGTCTAATTTGGACTGCTGAAGCCTCATATTAGATGACGACAGATTTTGTCCTCCATCACTTACATTGGAAGTGCATTAGGAAGGGGTCTTTCAATGGCTGGTATGAACAGGAGGAATAATTACAGCAAGAAAAACCTCTTTCAATATTCATATGGGCACCTAACTATTGTTTTAAAATGGATTTGAAAATTTTGAACCTATATCTTTTAAACATTTAGTCAAAAACTTAAAGTCGTTGTGTTTGCGAGTGATAGACAGCTGCCTCCGTTGAATGAACAGCCAATAGGAACGCTCTCTCTCTGAAATGACCTGTGATTTGCCAAAGTCTCTCATCACGGGCTAGATATTTTAAAGCCTGAAAACAGAGCCATGAGGAGTTGCAGAAGTCTAGTTTTTCTTTCAGAACACTTGAATTACAATATGCTGAAAGGTTATTATGGATTTTTTGCCCAATGATGCTAAAAACATTCTGCCTGCTTCAGGTTTAAAAAGCATTTTCCTTTTTATTTGTAGTAATAAAAAAAAAAAAGCAAAGTCAGTTCGTTCGTTGTAGTTCTCTACCTGCACAGAGTGCAGGTGTTTTCTATTTCAGTTTAAACTTTATCAACTCACGCTAGGTTGACCGTGCTCTTTTATAGCAGCTTCACACTTGCTTGGCTTCATCCACACCTGCCTTTTACAGCCACTGGCTTCTGTTGTGCCGGCCGCTAAGCTGCTCTGCCGGAGCAGTGGGCCGTTCAGCGGCTCTGCTCAGGAACAGAAGGAAACTGACCGCAGGAAAAAAGAAAAAGATTATTGTTCAGGTCTGACGCGTGTACTCCGAATGTCGGCTTTTGTCTGGCAAAATGTCACACTCTTGAACAGTGCACGTATCACGACCCCACATTTCAGGCTTTTTTGTGGTCACATTTTCTTTTTCCCGTTTTCGTTCTCCTTACTGAATTTTCATCACAACAGGAGCAGAGCCGAATCCAGGGCAGAGCAGACAGGCGACGGGGGCAATTTTAGTTTGACAGTTTTACTCTGCGTGACATCAGTTATGATAGCAAATCTCCCGAGAGATGGAGGGAGCAAAAGAGGGATGAAGGAGGAGAGGAAACGAGTTAAAGCAAAGGAAAAGACATAAATACAGAGACGATGAACCCAGCGGTTAGCCCTCTGCACGTTGATATATGGAGCAGAGAGCCAATAAGTGTCAGGTCCCTCCCACTAGGGAGCCATTTTAACAAGCTCTTAGTGTTTGAGTGGCTGTTAGCAGGCTTGTAATCCAGCCTGCCAATTTCTGACTGCTGTGGTATTTAAATTTTAAAGCTGTGAACACATACGCAGGTATACACAAGTAAGCAAAATAACAGCCTCTTTCCATCAGCATCTACAGTTGTGTGAGCCTTTGATTCATCCAACAAATACTTGTGCTCTTATGTTATTATTCTTTAAAGAGAAGAGATGGGAGGTACGGGGCATGCAGCATCGTGTTGGTGATGAGCCAGATTCAGTATTGCAGACATACAGCGTGTGCTTTAAGCCACTGGTCCACCTGGACACCTCTGAGCTGTAGCACATTTTGTTCACCCCAGAATGAGAAAATGATTTTTTTATGTGGGTCCTGGCCTGGACTACACACACTAACGTACAGTATATACTTGATCGTTTGTATGAAATCTCCGTCACTGGAGCACCAGCCTCTTTGGTGTATATTCCGCAAGCCCAAGTGGTTATGAGCAGAGTAGATTACAGCACCGCAATTGGGAAGTTTTATTTTATTCTTCTTTCAGCTACCACATGAACACAGCAGAAATACGTTTAGTAAGAGTTCACTCCGAGATTCATCTCTAACAGGAGCCCTTAATGCAGACAGATGCACCTAAGGGAGCATCTGCAATCGCTATACCAACAATGTATATTGACTTGGGTATGATGGTGATCCGACACCCACTATCGACTTTTCCGCATAGGTAGTGAGTTTCATACAGGTTCACATAGAGAAGGGTGAACACCGCGTGTAAGCCTCCACTGACCCAAATTATAAATTTATAATTTTACGCAGCAGCCATCATCATTTATGTTTCTTCTTAGTTTATTATTATTATATAAAGTGTTGTTGACTTAAAGTGAGTAACCAGCAAAATAGAGACTACATTGTAATGCAGATCAATAAAAAGTCCTGTAATGATGCTCTTATTGAGGCTGATAAAATAGTACAAATTCCTTCAAACGTATTATAAATTTGAGCAACACAAACAACTGAAGTAGCATTAGTCTGTCACCAGCAGTTGGTTTCAGTTGAAGATCCTGTTGCTGGTAGCAACCACTACTGACACAGTTCTATAGCAGCTTAACCGAAGAGTATAGAAGCACAGAAACGCCATTATATTTATAATATTTTATTGTTCAACACAGGCCATTTCGGTAGAATATGACAATAGAATAGGAATTAGTTTGTTTTACTTTTGTACGGCGCTTTGTAGGCGGATGTTTTACTGGCGTCTGGTAGTCGCTTTCAGTCCAAAATGGTGGAAGCGTAGCTCTGCTGCTGGGCGCTGATGTTGCGATGGAACGAACAATTGACTTTCACTTCTTGGCAATATATACGTTCTTTGGTTTAACTGACATTGTTCCATCCGCCATCACAATAAATGTCCCCTTGTTTTCAGTATATTTTTTGCCAAGATGCTGATGACTACCTGACAAATGAAAAAGGAATGGGAATAATTATTTGCTGACCCCGACTTGATACGGAAGCTACAGTAGTAACCACATAGCTGTAAACAAATTCAAATATGCATTTTGTCACATACTAAGTCTGACAAATATAATCTTGCCCTGACTGATGACATCGATAAAATGTTGAACTATTATTTTGTCAGGATTTTTCTCTCGATACTCAAACACAATACCAGTTAGCCTACATGGTGGCGTCCAGCTTGTACATCACTTACTCGACACATGCTTCTCTCTGAGTGTACTGTATCTATTTAAGGGACTTAGGAAGGCCACAGCAAAGAGTAGGCCAACACTCAGTCGGGGACCCAATTTATCCTTGAAGACTGACAAACTGTGCTCGGAGACTCACCGAAAGTAAAAGGCAGCAGTGAAGGGGGCAGAGGTTGAGATGTGTGGAGCTGGATGCAGCTGTGTTGCAGCCCTCAGGGTGGATCCAGGAGGAGACACGGGCACATCTCTATTACAGC
Organism: Sebastolobus alascanus; assembly: GCA_916701645.2. Taxonomy (NCBI): domain Eukaryota; kingdom Metazoa; phylum Chordata; class Actinopteri; order Perciformes; family Sebastidae; genus Sebastolobus; species Sebastolobus alascanus. The sequence continues at coordinate 610,738 of CAKAOJ020000108.1, read as the reverse complement.
ACATCAAACTCTGTGTGTGTGTGGGTATAAAATGCACTCAGGCGAAGCAATGCGGTTGACTAGACACCAACGCTTGACTTTGACGACCCTCGCACACACATGAAGGCGTGCACTTTGCTCTCACACACACACACAAACGCAGCATCTTGGAGGCACAGATGATGAGCGTGGTACCCATCAAAGTGACATGAAACACTGCTGATGGCTGAACTAAAGTCAGAGAAAAAAAAAAGAGTAAACTCTGAGTCATTTCTGAAGCTGTATGTTAACAAATTCACTTTGTGTCTTTTCTCTGAGATTACCTGAACTCTAATTTAACTCCCGTCTCTCCTTCCACCCTCCCGCCCTTCCTCAAACCCCCCCTCAGCAACTGATCCTCCTCAGGTTTCTAACTAACTTAAAACTCCCCTCCCACGGCCAAACATATCTCTCACATTGCTGAAATTGTTTACGTGTGCTTGGTTTACCTTAGCTTGCATGCAGAATTTACATAATCACCCTCACTGGCTCAGAAAATAGCTGCGGCACGTCACGGTACAGGCGACCTTTCGGCGAACTCGGCTCCTTAAATTACACCTCTTGTCTCGATCCGATCTCTTCACCTCTGTGACACAAACCTGGTGGGTTTATGAAGAGAGAAATGGATTTTGAAGAGTTTTTCGTGTCTGTTCGGTGCTGCCTCTTGATTTCGCAGCACCTCTCCAAAATGTTTAAAGTGGCCTCTCAGCATTTAAATGAGTAACAGGAGATATTAAATGGCACATGTTAAAGCATTTCATACAGCAATCAAAAATGTCTGTTGCACTGTTTGGAGCAGTGATGATCAAGTTTAATTTGGAATTATTTGCAACTACTATTTCATAGAAGCGGTTACTGTTATAATTTTAAAGAGGTAATCTGTGAGTCCCCTTTTTCTTGAATTCCCCGTGCTCAATTGTCATTGCTATAGTATTTAAAAAAACAAAATAATACACAATGGCGTATTTACATTAAAAGAAACAGTGTGTGGCATTGAGTGAGCTCTATTGGCAGAAATTTAATATAATATAAATAAATGTGTTTTCTTTCAGTGTATAATCACCTGAAAATAAGAATCTATAGGGCCATTCGTGCTTTCATGTTTTAGTGTCGGCCACCGTAGCTCGCCAACACACTTGGCAGACGAGAGAAGTTTCAGTTGGTTGCAATCTGTAACCTCACTGCTAGATGTCACCAGATCCTACACACTGCACCTTTAATATTATTATTTATATTATTAAATCCTTAAGTCCATCCTGGCCGCAACGTTTTTTTTGCGAGATTTCAGGGGTTTTTTTTTAGTCGGGTCTCTTGTTGTTCATGAATGGAATCTGTATCTGTATCAATATCTGTTAAAATTTGAAAACTCTTTTAGTGTGGGCCAGCCTTAACTCACCAGTATGTCATGTGGTTCACTCCATATCTCCAGAAATGGACAGTAATTCAACAAAACAAAAGTATCTAATGTCTTTGTTTATGTAGTGTTTCTGTTTTGTTTTCTTAACCATTTTGTGGTTAAACATCACAGCTCACCAAAAGAGGCGTGTCCATGAACGAGACGATAGTCTGTGGTTACTTTTAACGATTTCAATTTCTAATAGCAAAGTACTGTAGTGGGTGCCATTTTCACATGTGGACAGTTTACCCCCGGAACATGCTTTATTTTCTCAGAAATCCTGATGAAAGAAATGTTAAATGAGAGATTGCCGTTACACAAGCTAGTAGAACAGAGGCGAGGCCAGATGTGACGTCAGAACTCCAGATTCATTCTTTGTTGTCCTCTGTAGAGGAAATTTGTTTTCACAGTCTGTACACAATCAGTCACTCAGAACATGTAACACTTAGAGATATAAACAACAAGAACATCACAACAACATAACACAACATAAGTCTGTTACATGGTGTCCAGGCTGTTTAAGGCAGTAATGGCTGAGGGAAGAAAACTCCTCCCAAAGCCGTTCCTTTTGCAGAGGAGTTGTCTGTATCTGCGACCAGAGGGGAGGAGGGTGAAGCATGGGTAGAGGAGGTGGCAGGGGTCGTGTGCTGTGGTCAGTGCTCTGCCAGTGGTGGCAGGTTGGGAGTGAGGAGGCCAATTATTTCAGAGGATATGTTGGTGATTTTCAGGAGCTTGTTTCTATTGGTGAGGGCGAGCATGGTGGAATAGCGGGTGGCGCAGTACAGGAGGACGGGTTCAATAATGCTACGATACAAAAGGAGCCCTTCGGTCGTTTTATCCGACATGATTTCAGTCTGTAGAAAACCGTCCATGTTGTGTTAAGTTGTTGTTTTCTACTGTGTTATTTATATATATATATATATTTTTTTTTTTATTTTTTTTTTTGCACCATTCAAGGTTACAAGGTTCATTTATTTATCATAGAGCCTTTGCAGTCAGGGCACCTACTGACCTGCCTGAGGAGATCAGGGCTGCAAACTCTGTCGCGACTTTTAAATCACTTTTAAAAACTCTCTTTTTTTTAGAATTGCTTTTCTGTGATTTTATTTATGTTTTATGACATTTTAGTTGTTTTACTCTTCGGGTGTTTAGTTATCGTCTTTCAGTACAGTTTGTTATCCTTGTGTTTTAAATGTGTTCTGTTTTTATTGTAAAGCACTTGTTTTGAAAGGCGCTATATAAATAAAGATGATGATTATTTCTTATTATTTTATATGCACAAGGTTGCACAATGAAATGCAAGTTGTAACCCCTTTCACACTGCATACACATAGAACATATACAAATATTTAAATTGGAATAAAATAAAATAAAGCAATACATACAGTTACTTATATACATATACTTATGTACATATATCTATATACACATATACACACAGAAAGTATGTGCAGTACATGCAATGTCAGTGTGATATGAGTGTTTTAAATAACAGTGCAGAATAAAGACTTGGGTTTATACAGGGAATGAAGAAGTAGTGCAAGAGGTAGTGGTACAGTAATGTGCAAAAGCAGCATAACAGAAAGTTCCATGTCATGTATTTCTGGTAGAGTGCGGAGGATGATGAGGTGGAGTTGAGGAGTCTCACAGCCTGAGGGAAGAAGCTGCTATGTAGTCTGCCGAGTGAACAGGCTGTGGTTGGGGCTGGGTATTGTCTTTTAGTATCCTGTGGGAAGAATAGATTATCAAACGGTTTGCTCAGCAATGTGACATCTCTTTCTTTTTCTGCCTAAATCAGTCCGCAAAGGTTAAATCTTTTATATACTTATTTATAATAAAGACGCTGATTCCAGAAACAGACGTTACAGGGCTGCAAGTAATTATTTTTGCTACCACATGATTTCTTTTTGGTCTATGAAATGTAAGAAAACTGTGAAAAATACTATTCACAAATTACTAATGCCCAAGATCATGTCTTCAAATGTCTTATTTTATCTGAACCAACAGTTCAAAACCCCCAAATATTCAGTTAACATTTATATAATTCTCACATTTGAGAAGCTGTAACCAGAGAGTGTCTGACAATTTTGGTTAAAAAAAAGGACTTCAATGATTAATTGATTATCAAAATGGTTGCCTAATCAATTATTTGTTTGTATATTATTTGTGAGTTGTTTTTTTCTGTGAGCACTACAAACAAATTTACTTTTAACTCAATTGTTTTGGTGTTCAACGAATCCTCATACAATAGTTCATACGATACTTACGAAAAGTTATTCCTCATTTTGCGTATGTTTTCCTACGAATGTCCACCAACACGTGTCAACTTCCTCTCGTTAAATGCATACATCTTCACAGGAAACAACTTTGTTCGCTTTAGGAAAAGATCATGGTTCGGATTATAATATCTCCGGAAGTGGCGTAACTTAAGTACGGAAACATAAAACATATTTGAGCCTCATAATGAAGGTAACACAGCCTATTACGTCCAAAGTAGTGAGGACCCAAGTGCAAATGAGAGGCAGGACATTGAAGAAACACCTGGCTAGAAGCGCCTGTTGTCTAATCTGCAAATGCAGTGTGATTGTTCTGGAAATGTCTTTCAATATTACTTTTTTTATTGTTGATTTTGTCCACGCACTATTCAATTTCTGTGAGACTTTTCTTTTTTGGGATTGGGAATCCATAGCTAGCCTATTGAGCTATTGATGTTCGGCTAAATTAGAGGATAAGGCTCGTAGACAAACATTTTTTTAAATTTGGTCTATAGGCTACACATTTTACAACTGGAGAGTATAAGAAACACTATAGGCCTACAAATATGATAATTTGAAAAAAAAAAAGTAAAAAAAACCCAACTGTTATTCATTTCCATGTTACTTTTTGTCAAAGCTACCGGGAGCCACTGGAGAGGGACTAAAGTGGTTGCTGACCCCTGCTATAGGCACTCTCAAAGTGATCAGAAAGATCCACATTCCCATAAAAACACCCACAGAAAACACATTAAGATTCCTCTACATTCACCTCTTTTATTACCATATCTACTGTATATGTGTGTATGCGTGTACCATGAGAAATGTCTTGATAAAATAATAAAAATGCATTGCAGAGGTGGATTTTATATTGTTTTTTACGAGCAATTGCAGTAATGATGTTAACAAATAAATCAGACAATGCACAGGCAATTTAATGATCCCGCAGTTGTGGTTTTAACCGATCTTGAAATAAAATAGAGTCCTCTTTGCCGTTGATTCCGAGACCGAGACCTTCAAAAAGTGGTCTTGAGACCGGTCTCGAGACCAAGACCGATCATCTTGAGTACTACAACACTACTAGAGACTATAAGGAGGATACAGACTAATGATATACTCTCTATATCCATTAATACCATGTAGTAATAGAGACAAAACCAACCCAGTGCTGCCTCATGCTCTGCTCTTCCTCTCAGGGGTCGTGCCAGGAGCCGCTCCCCCCCCCACCACATCGTGGTCTACAGCGAGTCTGTTTTGCAGCTCCACGCTGACATGACCAAGCGTCATACTGTGCGAGCATGTGTCTCTTAGGCATGTTGCACACACCCCGAGTTAGCACAAGGGGTCTCAGTGAGCGAGCGGATGTCTTCCAGGCTGAACATCTGTCAACAGACTGACCCTGCTGATAGATTGAGACTGTCAGGGGAGATACGGCAGAGGCATGGTGGCATGTGGTCAGCTGATATCTCTCTCTTTCTTTCTTTCTTTGTTCATTTCTGTCTTTCCTCTGGCTGTCTCCGGGGAGACAAGCGGAGACACATGCTGACGTGATAAACAGATCTGTGACTAATGGTCTGCCTTAATAGAATACAAATGAGATGATTTGACAAACTCTTTTATGCCAAGCAAGGGAAAGCAAGGTTTAATGCTTAAAGCTGGAGACTGTGTGTTTTCAATTTTCTTCTTATATCCCGTATATGATGGGGGATGGCATACGATTAAAACTGGTACATGGTCTTGGTGGTGTGCTTTTGATTTTGGGGAATATTGATTGATGCTTGTCCTGGTACAGAATGTCATAAAGTAAATGATATGTTCATGTTCAAATTACTTTGACATTTCACTGCTGAATACCAACAACATACCTGTCAACTCTTCTGTATTTCTTTGAATTTCAGTGTGTACAGGAGGCTTCTTGTTTCATCTGAAACAAGCGTAGATTCCCTTAAAGAAAATAATAATATAATAAAAAAAGTCTCACTATGTTTTCAATGTAACCTGGCAAACCAAAAGACAATGGACAAGGAAAAGAAAAAGACAGTGGTCATGTTTTCATTGTCAGTCGGTGTCAGAACTTCAGAGGACGGTGATGATGTAGACACAGGAACATTAATGACGGTTGTTTTCAGCTGGGAAAAGGGCTTTTACTTTTTGTTATTGTGATACATTGACTGTCCCCTTTAGTAGTATTATCATTATCCAGTAAACGGCATGCCTTAGCAATAATTAACACTGGACAACAAAATTGCATTTTTGCCTTTGCTGGACATGCATGGCAGGGTGTCAAATATGTCAACTGATGGAAAAGACACAAAGAAGAACTCAGTTACAGTAGAACAAGTACAACATTAATGCTCTCGGCGGTCTTTGACAACACAAGTTGACGCTGACATCATAACAATATTATTTTGGCCGAACTCATCAAACACATGCTGTAGAAAAGAAACGTGGTAATTAAAATAGATTCATTATGTGCATCAAAGCTCTGTTTGGTCTTTTTTACAGCTGTAAAGTTTTTAGTTAGTTTTAGACTTTAGACTTTAGACTTTATTGTCCCACAAGGGGAAATTCTTTTCCACAGCACTGTACTTGTCAGACACCAATACATACAACAGCACACAGTAACAGCAACAGCAATACAACAGTGACAACAACAGAAAATGACGGACAGCAGTACATACTCAGGCCTATTCAGCGACGCCTGTTGTTTAAGGCGGCTATGACTGCCAGTATCAGGCTTTTCCCAAAGCGAGCCCTATTGCACCTCAGTGTTCTGTACCAGTTCCCGGAGCGGGGCATTATGGTAAGGTGGTGATTGAGTGGGTGTGTGATGTCCTGGGCTATTGAGATTGCAATGCGTGCAATGGCTTTGTTGTTGAGTTCTGTGATGTTGGGTGTGGGGAGACCACAGTTTTTATGCCTCCGCGGTGGCAACAGGCGTGGCCGGAGGAATTATTTTTTCGTGAACGTGATATCTCAGGAACACCTTGAGGAAATTTCTTCAATGTGGTACAAACGTCCACTTGGACTCAAAGATGAACTGATTATATTTTGATAGTCAAAGGCTAACGTCACTGTGACAAAACACATTTTTGGCCATAAATCAAGAATTCATACGCTAATTATGACAATTTCACACAAATGTCTAACAGGATAAAATGATGAAGTGATGAAATTTTGGACACGCATGAATGTAAACTGCAACTTGACTGGTTGACGGAGGCTTTTTTGACTATTTTCTTTTTTATAGACTAAATGATTAATCAGTTAATTCAGAGAATAATTGTCTGATTAATCCATAATATCATCACAGAAATAATCATTACTTACACCACTAGTAGTTTTTTAAATGCGTTATTTGTCCAAATTTAATATTTGTTTAAAAATGATTATTAAGTTACCTGAAGATCTCAACAGTGTTCAGAACATTTTAAATGTTTCTTCATACAAAGATTAATAATTGTAGGCTCGGCTGAAATTGTTTGCCTGGTTGAGTCTTCAATTAGCTGGAGATCTATATTTTTTTAGGACTTCTTTTTCAGTCTCCACATTGCCTTCTCAACACACTTATATAAACTTGAGAGGCTGTAATGCTGCTGTGGGTGTATTCTTTGTGAATAGGATGAGCTTGTCACCGTTTGAGATGCGGTGTAGATGTACTTAGACACACAATACACACTGTGGCCCATTTCCTTTCAGCTAACTTCTATTCAGCTACTGAGTCCTTCTTCCATCAGGCTTTTTCTGATCGCAAGTCACATTTAATATCATTTTGACACCCCACTTTGATGGACTCCCGTGGGTTTCTAAATTATTGTCAGTTTACATGTCAAAATGCAAAAAAGAAATATAAAATGGAAGTATATTTACTCAAGATTGAGTTGATGAAAAATGGGGGGGGATTAGGGCTTTGATGTCGGGGGCTTGGAGATTAAATGTTGGCGTTTGGAGCTGTAAGGCTTCAATGTGTAGCTCTCAATTCTGCCTCGTCTGATATCGTGTCCCACTCATCTTTCATTTCTGACTGGCAGCTTTGAGACGCACGCAGTGAAAACATTGGAAATCTCTTGATGCCCTTAAAGCCTGACTGGATTTTGCCGCGTAGTTTTTCCTGAGTTTGTGAGTTTTGTGACAGTTGAAGTTGTATTCTCATTTACAGTGTTACTCTGTCATATCAAAAGTGACAGGTTCTGACTATCAAACAGATGCCAGTAAAAGTTCACTTGAAGTGCATTACTTCTTTTAGGGTTGTAACTGTGTGAGATTTTCACGGTACGATAACCCTCTCGGATAGTATCGCGGTTTCACAGTATCACGGTATACGGTATTACACCATTATTTTTTGTTATAATAATATTTATTATTATTATTATTAGTAGTAGTAGTAGTATCAGTTTCAATGACCCTGAAAGGAACAGAATAATAATAAACAGAATTATAAACCTGATTAAAAAATAGCATGTAACTATAATGTTATATAACTAAAGCATGTTAGTTTACACGTTAGCAGCACTATAGCGTATTAAATGAACTACTAAATGAAAAAATAACATCAGCTGTGAGCTTTTGAAATAATTTCCTGTGATTATTAACAATTAACATATACTGCAGGTCCGCGACAGAGCAGCCAGACTGCTCATTTCTGTATCTTTAACTCGCACACAGTCACTTATGGCAGTTGTTTTTGTATCGTAGATAAGCAAATGTGCACGGTATGATAACCGTCAACTTTCATACCACGGTACACCTTGATACCAGTACACCGTTATAACCCTAACTGCATTATAATCATTACAAGCCCAGGAAATGCAGAAGATACGATTTTCTTATATCAGCCAGACAGGAGACAATAACTTTACATTCAGTGTAACCTTCTTAAAGGGGAACTCCACTGGTTTTACACATAAAGGTGCCGTGAGTAGGATATGGCGACATCTAGCGATGAGGTTGCGACCAACTGAAACTTCCCTTGTGTGCCAAGCGTGTAGGAAAACTACAGTGGCTGATGCAAAAAAGCAAATGGCCCCATCTAGAGCCAGTGTTTGGTTTGACTGTTATGCAAAAATCATAATAGTTGGTGATAGAAGATTACACAGATAAGAAGGGGGTTTAGCCAAATTTCAAGTCTGAGAAAATAACCCCAGTAATGTAATCAGTTTTGTTGTGGTTGTGGAAAGACTGCGTTACAAACAGGGCACATGGATGAAAAAGATGATGTTGGTTGAATTATAGGAAATGTAGGATTAAGCATTTGTGGAGTTTGACCCATACTAGGGACAAAAAGTCAGGATATCTCTGCTTCAACGTTGACCATTCATTTTTAATCTGTCTCTCTTATGGAAGGGTTTATATTTGACCTTTTAAAGCATTCATCTCCTATCAAACCCCACTATATCTCGTTATCACATGCGGAGGGGTGCATTAATCACTATTACAGTGCAAATATTATTCTGCAGATAAACATCAAACAGCAAGCAGCAGCTAGGGACGCGTCACTCCGAATTTGAGTACTAATCCTAACCACACCAGTTTTTGTTCCCGAAATCTTCGCACTTCCTGGGGGCTTGGATAAAATCATAAAGTGATGACATTTTGGACAGACATGGATGTTAACTGCAACTTGACTGGGTGGCGGCGGTATACAACCGCAAGGTAGTATTTCTAGTTTATTTTATCAGTTTATATTCCCATTTAACAAAAGAGGACAAATGGCTGCCCATCCCATTCACCATATGCTCCACAATGAGCACATAAACTTTTATTTGTGCGTACAGAAGCTACATCGGCCTCACCGGGTGCCCACTCTTGTAGCTCTCAGAATTACCCGTCCCATCAATGCACTCAACATTCACAAACGAGCCGGCATGTGACGGCGTCTAATGTGGCGTCTACAGGCGTCGCTCTCCTTAAAAAACACAGCATGTCAGTTAGAGGCCTGTTCCCCTTGTGTTAGTCACAAAGGCACAAAGGATTCTGCCACATTGACAGACTGGATGCTTCACACAGTGCTTGTGTCTCTGAGCGAGCGTGTGCACGTGTGCGTGTGTGTGTGTGCACGTTTCTTTTTGTGGTAGTGGCAGTTTCATGTTAAGATTTCTTCCAGAGAGAGAGAGAGACGGGCTTCATCAGGGCTCAGTTCTAAAAATACGAACCCAATATGTTCTCCTTTTATTGTTGTGCCGTTCCTATTTTCTAAAAGACAATAAGTTAGTTATATATTTAATTTTACAGTGACTAGCACGCCCTGTTGTCTAAAAAATTCAATATGTCGCCGTTGTATTTATAGTGACAGGCCTCTACTGTGACAATCATATTCTTGAGGACCGCGATACATCTTCTGTGTTAACCTGCCCTGCTTCTTTAAAGACTATGTTGCCCTGTTTACCCATGTTGTATTGAATTGTCTAACATATAATATGTCTTTGTGACAAGTCATCAAACTATACTATTGTAAAGAAATCCAACATTATAGGAGCGATGTGCCAGCATTTCTCAGCTGTGATTTGTTTTTGATAGAAGCGATGGAGGAAGCTGTAAATTGTTAAAATGTGCAGGAATCAGGGGATTTAACAGGCCTTCTTCAGATAGAAGGTTTCTGTATAGGACAGCGATGATATTTTCCCCAACAGTGACGAGCATGTCCTCTTTCATCAAGTGAAGTCATGACACCCCAAATTTTCTAGGTCAAGGCTGTTAACAACAGATTCAAGAGGGGAATGAGAGGAGAGGTCAAATCAGACTGTGAGGGACAAGACAGAGACAGAAACAAAGACAGGGACCACAAAGTCTGAGGCTGAAAGTGTGTGTGTTTGTATGTGTTGTGTGTGTTCGCTTTTTCCATAAGAAACTGTGACACAGATAAGTGCTCATGTGTGACAGCTCGGTTGTTCTTTTTAACACAGCGGCCCTGCGCCTCTCCCGGCTTCCATTCACAACAACAACACCGACGTGTCAGCAAAGAGAAAAAACAAGCTGATACCTCAAGGCATTGGTTACACTTGTGCACACATCTGATCCTACAGATCTGTAGCTGTGAGAGAGCACACTGTCTGCTTCGTGGGCACATTTGGCCTGAAAACGTCTACAATGAGTGTGATGGATGGATGAATGTCTTTAAATCCGTGTCCATTTATTATCTGTTTATCACCTTGTTGTCAGGTTGCGGATGCTTTGGGTTGGTGTTATGGAAGGGTCACACATGTTTTGAAGATATATTGGGAAAAATGTTTTTGGCCACTTGTGGGGAGCTGAACAAGCTGTAACACTGACATCAACTCATAAAGTTGATAGGGTGAGTGCGTTAGCGAAACAGCTGCCTATTTACACATTTGGCAGACGCCGAGCAACATTAGCATTCATTCGGAGCCATTGTTCTCATCACTTTATGAGTGTAAGTACTATATTCACCCTCCTTTTAGCTCTGTCTGGTCTTCATGAACATCTGAGGGAAACATCTGGCTCTTTAGCTTCTAAATGCTCCACTATGCTCCCCAGCTAGTCGCTAACGTCTGGCGTTTGGTGCTGAGCATGTAGCGCACGGTGGGCTTTTTCCAGCTACTTTTGCTGAAAACAGCTGTCTGCTGCAGCTGGAAAATAAATTGAAGAAAATGAAAAGTTGCTGGCCGTAAAAACCAAAACAAATGAGCCAAAAGACGCTAAAATGCACCACAGAGCTGAGGGGAACTGCAGAGTCGGGTGATAATTTGTGACATGAATGTTTGTGACAGTGTGAGATTTCTTTCTCAAAGTCATTGTTACTGTAATATCAAATACTGATTAGTGCAGCTTATAAAGCTGCAGTGGGTTGAATTGGAGAAAATATGATTAAAAAAGTTATTTTTATAAAACGGTCACTATATCTTCACAGTAGCGTGTGAAACAGGTAATCTGAAAAAAATCATGTGCCTCTGTGTCCTCCGGTGCTCCTAATGGCATCTGCAAGATTTCACAGACCAGAGGAAAACAACCAATCAGAGCCGAGCTGGAACCTGCCGTCTCTGAGCAGCTGTCAATCACTCGCGAACTCCGATCAAACGGTCAAACTAGGCAGCGCTGATCAAATATGAATCAATATTCTGTTACTGTAATGCCTATTTCTCGCCTCAAATGTTTTCAGAAACATCTTGTAGTGTACTGTTTAGCTGTAAAATGAGAACGTTTGTGACCCGGCAGCCATGTTGAGATCAGTTGAGGAAATACCAAGCACCGCCCACCAGCTGGAGCAAACTTTCTAATTTTACAGCTAAACCGTACACTACAAGATGTTTCTGAAAACATTTGAGGCGAGAAATAGGCATTACAGTAACAAAATATTGATTCATATTTGATCAGCGCTGCCTAGTTTGACCGTTTGATTGGAGGTTGCGCGTGATTGACAGCTGCTTCCCTTGAATGAACAGCCATTAGGAACGCTCTCTCTGAAATTACCTGTGATTGTCCAAAGTCTCCCGTCACGGGCTAGATTTTTAAAAGCCTAAAAACAGAGCCATGAGGAGGTGCAGAAGTCTAGTTATCTCTCAGAACACTTGAATTACAATATGCTGAAAGGTTATTATGGATTTTTGGCCCAATGATGCCAAAAACGTTCTGCCTACTGCAGGTTTAAATCAGTTCAATTCAATTAACCACAGCTGGTGGAATCTGTGACGATACAGTATGGAACAGCTCAGTTTCAACAACATAACATAGTCACAATGATAAATAGCAACATATCACCTTCATATATCACACAACTTGTCACAAAAACACAACATCACAACAGTGTCAACATAGGTCACTGGTGCGTGTCGCTGTCACGTAAGAGATCAGCTGAGGCGTTTTAACTTTGAGGAGTTCAAGGTGTGCTGCGGGGGGGGGGGGATTATCACATTACTACCTACTTATATGAAGTGATAGTGAAAGTTGATACACTGATACAGGCTTACACGTAAAATCAATAGGTGTTATCTGTAAAGGAATTAGTATCAGGCTTCCATATTATAATCTACAGCTACAGGCCTTATGGTTCATAAATAAGAAGTAAAGCACTAGAAGACTGCAGTAAGCCCACTTATATTAAATGACCAATTTAGTCAATTGATTCAGCCGATTAAACTGTTGTCAGGCTATTAAATAGGCATAATCGGTTGCTATAGGCACCATAGATGTGGGTCAATAGGAGCCTAATGCACCCATTAGTAGGTTATATCATCTATTTACATGGTAGGTCACCGAAAGAAGGTAGAAAGAACACACAGTGACTTCTAGCGATCGTAGTAGTTAACCTAAATAAGCCCTTTAGTTTGTGTTAAAAAATAAAATCAATCATCTGATGCTTTCCTCATATTTGGTTATTTAAGGGAATTTCTTCAAACCCATTTTTGCCTGTTTTACTGTGACACTATGATGTAACTTCATAATGTATTGCATGCTGAACTGCTCTCTTCAGAACGATCCGTGTGCTATGGTCTACTATTATAGCAGGGATGGAGGGTCTTGAATTACAAAAAGGTGCTGAAATAAGAGTGGAGCTGAACACCACAAAGAGCAATTCAGCAACGTCAAGTTGAACTTTCACTCAGGAATATTTTATCATCAGGATTATGATCCTGACACAAACACACCTTTGTTGAAAAAAGCATCACCTTTAGTAAAAAGGAAAATGGGAACAAAGCCAATAGACTGCCTCAAGGAAGCAGTAAGATTTGTCAACACAGGTACTTAAAGTAATCAGGTAAAAGTATAGAGGAAGACATTTAACTGGAGAGCATTTCAGTGAGATTTATCATTTGAACGACCTCTTAATTTCCCCAAAAAGTTCAACTAATGGCTCGGAGTCCTTTTGTGTTCATCATCAACACTAATAAACTGTCAGGCTGCAGGTTGGCCTTTCCCGGAACTGGTACATATGGTGGCATGCCCGAGTACTGAAGTCCCTGCAGTGTGTGAAAGCAAATAAACAGAGATTAGCTATTAATACATGAAGACCAGGAGCCCCATGTGTCTAATTTGTTTTGTGCGGCACACAGAGGAGGAGAAATCAAGAAGGAAATTAATGTCAGTATTAGCAGGAAAAGTTAGCAGAGGAAGACTGATAAATGTGAAACAGCAGAACAGAAGGCTAAGACGTAGCTTAGATTTGTAGTCCAACGCTTAATGGACTAGTCACAGAGCCCACTGGACCATGGGAACATGTAGTAGATGATGCAAAAAAAAAATCCAAAGCTTCACAAAGCTGGAAAAACACTGGTTAGTTGGGCATTGTTTGCTTTTGATTTTTAGACAGCTTCTACCTAATTTTAATCAATAATAGTTCAATTTACATCAGGGCATCAGGTATACAAGTGTACTTGCATGCCTTAATGCTGGAAATTCACCCATAGGGACGACAAATCAGGATATTCCGGCCAATGTTGCTTCCATTTTGACCGGTCTTACAACATGTAGTTGAATTAGACTGTTTTATCCATACAGTAAAGTACTGTACTGTAGGTGTATTCCCCTACCTTTGAAGTGAAGCTGCTCCTGATCCCATAGACATCGAGTATTTAGTAATTTGAGGGTAATATACTGTAAAGTATATCTTCAAATTGCACTTAAAATAGCATCATTATGTGTTTGTTCCATTCTGGGTAAATGGATAAAAGAGAAAATGCCCCAAAACCAAACTCTCTCTTTAATTTATGACATGATGGTGTCATGCTATTGTAGCAGAATTGTAATTTTGTCCACAACATCCGCGGCTCCTCGTGTAAATCTACTGTTGTTGCATAGTTATGTCTGTTTTTTGCTGATACAATGTGTTTTTGAACTGCTGAGCAGACTCTTTTAAGACAACAGGGTCAGCCCATTAGCCAGTCTACATCAGATTGATGTTGAATGTGAAAATTATCGGGTGAGACTTTGCAGGCTGTGTACGAGCCAAAGTGTAGCTGAAGGGAACGGCGTGCAGTTTTGAGACACTAGAGTATAATACTGAGTCTGCTGGAGCTCCTGTGGGCCTAATACGAGAAAACATTTTTGACAGGAGCTAAAACTTGATCAGATTTATTATGTACACTTGCTTTTATTCTTTCTTTCTTTCTTATAATCCAAACCATCTCTTGGTTTAGCTGTTCATCCTAGTGTTTAATTCTAATCACATCACTTCCTGTGGAGAGGTAAATGTTCGCAAAGGTTACATGTGTGGAAGAGTTTTTCAGATTTTCAGAGCAGCCTCATAATTGTCTTCATAATTGATTTTGGGGGCATGTGAGGTTGGAATAAAAGAGAAGCTTCTCTGCATGAGTCCTGCAGTATTTTTGTGTGTATGAGAGTGTATTCATGTATAGCCTACGTATATTTGATTAGTGCAAGTGCACATCTGCGTGTGTGTGTGTGTGTGTGTGTGTGTGTGCTCTTGACTGAGTTGTCCTTCCGTGACGCTGTGCCATTTCACTTCAACGCCTGATTGGTCAACGGCCGCCTCTGCTGGCGGCATGACGTCTTTCACTCCAGGAGGGCTTTTAGCGTGTGTTTGGCTGGTGTGTATGTGCACATCTGCGTGTTATTTTGGTGTGCTTCCTTAACCACGAGTGTGATGCTCCCAGGCGTACTTTTCTTTCTTCCTCTCAGAGGCACATACAGTATATACCGTACACACACACACACACACACACACTTTCAGATATAAATCAGCACTAATTTGCAGTCTTTGAACGGTAGACTAATCTGGTTAGAACACACTAGGCTAATTAGCATGAGATGAACCGATCTCACTTGCCATTTGACCACCTGTACTTATACATCACACACACACACACACACACAGAGAAAGAATAAAGGGGAGGAGGAGGCAGTGAAACAGTAATATTACTTCTAATTCAGCGGCTGTGATGGAAATACTTTTATTTCTCCCTCTTGGGCCACAACAAAGATTTAACAGCCTCTTTGACTGCTACAATATCGCACAGATTTACCTGCTGTTTCTTCTGCTATAAAATGGCTTTGGTTTTGTTCAGCCGTGTAGCGTTGGTTGAGGAGGTGCAACACTGCGGGGGAGGTGGGCACACTGCTATCACAGCCACCAATATGTCAGAAGTAATTAGGCTGATCGGAGAGTATACCCTATTATGCACAGAGAGGTGTGTGCTGTGTGCTGTTAATTAGACTGATGAGTATGCACTCTAATAAGCCCAGCGTAGACTTCTTCTCTTTGAAACTGAGAATTCACGAGGCACGTTTGCAAATGTGGTTTGGTTATGTTGTTCTCATAGTCCTGGACAAGCGGTTTGTAATTGTGCAGAGATATTAAGAGAATTGAAACTATCAGCCAATTAATGATCAAACGAAAGATTTTTTTTTAGCCAATATGACGGCAAATATGAAATATCTTTTTTTTTTTCTTCTGTTGGTCGAAAAAACAAGTTTGAAAATGTTAACTTGTGATTTGGGTAATTATGAGGAGCGTTTTCACAATTTTTTTGCCATTTTCCGTGTCCCTATTACATGTTTGAAACCTCTGTTTTATTTTACAAATGCAGTGCTCGTTCAAAACGGGCCTGTTCGGAACTGTTGGAGCCAGTTGCTTGGCCTCCGGTATTGCTGCTGCTTGCAGCTTTCTCGAGAACCTCTCATCCAAACAACTTCACTCGACACTGCGCTTCCTTGGGTCCTGGGCAATACCATGCCATGACATAGTTGCATGCCCTGGCAATGCTAGAGTATATGCGTCATTTGGGTGCAAAAGCTCCTCAGCAATACACCCGCCAAGTGTGAAGTCGATCGGATGAACGGTTGTCAGACAGACAACAGATGGAGGCTCCTTCCATTTTTTGGATGTGGTGCTGCTGTAATGGCCAGGACACAAGACATGCTTAATCTCAGTGAGATTATATGAAGTCAATTGATTGAGGAAATACTGGGAAAATTAATCGATAATGGAAATTATGGAAATGTGTTTAGTTGGAGCTCAGAAAGGTGATCAGACATTTGGGTTTTTGAGTTTCATATTTTCATTTATTTATATTTATTCAATATAAAATAAGTTGGATGTATTTTATTTATTTAATATATATACAGTATTAGGGCAGTCAACGTTAACGCAATAATAACGCGTTAACGCAAATTTGTTTTAACGCTACTATTTCTTTAATGCTTTAACACAACTGGCGATTTTTAGGTTGTAGCGGGCTCAGTTTTAAAGCTAGAGTGAAGATACTGGCATCATATGAAACTAGAAAATCTAAGGAATCCATTTTTACATTTCCAACATTGTCACACTAGCTTATCACGAAGGAGGATAAATAACACTCCAAATTCAAGTTAAAATTTAGCTTAAGTTTAAGCTTAAGTAAGTAACTTTAGCTTATTTATTCTTTGTTACAACGAAAAACTGGCATGGCCATTTTCAAAGGGGTCCCTTGACCTCTGACCTCAAGATATGTGAATGAAAATGGGTTCTATGGGTACCAACGAGTCTCCCCTTTACAGACATGCCCAAATTTGGGGCAAGTCATCAAGTCAGCACACTGAGCCACTGACAGCTGTTGTTGCAGCTTGGGTTTGCCATTTTATGATTTGAGCATATTTTTCATGCTAGATGCAGTACCTGTGAGGGTTTCTGGATAATATTTGTCATTGTTTTGTGTTGATAATTTTTATCTTTGAACAGATAAAAAATGTGTGATTAATTTGAGATTAATTAATCTTAATCACAATTAACTATGGACAATCATGCGATTAAATATTATAATGAAATATATATATATTTTTAATGTTTACAACCCCATTACTCTCTCAGCACTTGGTCCTAATGCTCAAGCTGTGAACAGGATGTAATAACATAAAATGATGAATCACAGAGGCCTCCCAAGAGTTCCTGGGCATGGTGGTGCAATCAATTTTCAATAAATGTATTACCAGCAAAGTCTGTATTGTATGCTAAAAGTGCCTGAGAATATGCCTTTAATACCCTGTTTTTTTAAGTAGAAATATGGTGGTATGGTGGAGTATGACAGTGCACAGCCATTGTTCCATTCTTTAAGCAAAGCCCTGAATCAAAAATCCCTTCTTGCAAGACTTTGCTGGAAGGTATAGCTTGTAAGACTACATGAGCTATTTCAACATCTCTTCTGTCAACATTGTGGATTTGTCTCTATATTACCATTTTTCTTTTTAGCCTCATTTTTTTTTACCCCAACTTCAAAGACATCTGAACAGGCAAAATATGCAAGGCAGAAATAAACTGGGTCTATATTCTGCTGTGGATCGGTGTTTGAAAATCTCTGTTGACAACATGCCACTAAACGCACTGAAGCTACAAATTAGATAGTGACAATTGTCACCGTTTGAATTAGCTTTGGTCCAAGATTTTGATAGTCGACTACATTTTTGCGTGACAAGCATTTCATTTTCGAAAACGACCTTCACTCCCAAGGGAGAGCTGAAAAACTGGGTTCTGCTGTAATTAGGCTCGCTCGCTGGCAAAAAAAAAAAAAAAAGCACCCAAGGTAGAGAGTGAGATAAAAGGCAGGGAAGTAGAGTGAAGGAGAGGATGAAGGTGGGGAGGATGTGAGGAGGAGGAGGAGGAGGAGGAGGCGGGGGGAGGAGGGGTGGAGATAATGAGAGGCAGGGTGACAGATTGAAAGAGTGCAAGAGGAGGAGAGCATGTCAAGAATCAAGGGAGGTTGTTTGCCTGCAGCTGCCTCGTGGTGTGATGTCGTTGAATCTTCTCACCATGTTTTATTACAAAAGGCTCTGTGCTAGGGTCTGTGTTGTCAGCATGCCGACTAACTTATGTCGGCTTGAGCGTTTCAGCCTGTCCGCTCGCTGTTAATTTAGCGAGTAGTTTAGTTCACCCACGAGTAACGTAGGAGAGCTAAGAAACCGCCTGAGTAAAATGACCTGAAACGACAAAGGGGAAATTATGTTTTCTAGTTTCCTGTGTGGTTCAAACACAATTTTTTTTCTTTTAACAGGTTTAAGTTGCAAAGAAAGTAGCGTTTCATACACATTTTTAAGATGTCAGCTTGCTCCACTGTTTGCACGAGTCCTATTACTAGCAATATGGTGCCTTCAAATGAAACATGTGAGCTTGTGTTTACAACATGGGAATTCGTGTACACAAGTGGTTAAGTTGTGAGAACACCGCTGCTAAGCAACGGCAATATTAACGTTACCGTCGGCGTCTAGAAGCCGCAGAGGCTAACAATTTAGCAAGTTAGCAAGTGGGTAACATAATGCAGTAAATATAAAGGCATACTGACAGAGGAAAAAGATGAGGCCGTTGGGAATATCAACATTTTCCTCAGATCTATTATAGAATTATGAAGAAAAACAATATACGATTAAAATTACAATATATTAACTTATTATTCACCGAAAAATGTACTTCCATGGCCTCCACCATTTCTGACGACGTCAACTAACACATCCCAACTTGTTAACTCGGAGCTTTCAGAAACCTACGAGGTTGTGAATACCACAAGAGGGGGCCGTTCATATGGTCTCTTCTCGACTCCATTTGAAGGCACCAATATGTAATGAAAAGTGTCCATAACTGTCATCCTACATTTTTGATTGTATGGGGTTTTCCTTTCACTTTCAGTACTATACCAACATTAACATGCATGGACAAGTTACCGTAAATCATATTTTCCTTATTTTCCAATTTCCCAGCCTGCCATGCTTTGCACATACAGTATCAGACAGAAAGATGCAGAAAATAGTTTAATTAGGGCAGCTCACATAGCAATATTTCACCATAAACACAGTAGGCTATAATGTATAACATGAAGTGTCTTACTTTTACAATGAATGTGGCCATCTGTGTGGCACATCTTTTTTTTTTTTTTTTTTTTTTAAGATTATTTTTTGGAGCTTTTTTATGCCTTTATTTATAGGACAGTGGATAGTCTAGAAAGGGGGAGAGAGAGGGGGCGACATGCGGAAATGGCCACAGGTCGGATTCGAACCCGGGCCTACCGCGGGACTCAGCCTTATGGGCGCCCGCACACCAGCAGAGCTAGCGGGGCACCCAGTGTGGCACATCTTTGTAGCCATCTAAGAAACGACCGTTAACTTGATGTACAGTACTGTGTCAGTGTGTCACCCGGCTGTGATTTAATCAATGAGTCAGGTTATGTGAGGTTACTGTAGCAGATAGAGCTGATTGTGTAGGTTCAGGTGGGGACACATGTAGTCATTAGTGGCACCCAGATCAGCTGAGCACTACCTACACACATTCACACAATAGAGTTGTCTATTTAATTGCTATTGCTGCCACTGACTGATTTCACTTGTATGTAATTAGCCTATTATTTAACTACTAGTCAATAGCCAGTGGTTAAAACGGTAGGCTGCTACAGCTGTCTTCACCCTCACCCTTTACTCAACGTAAGACTTTATTGCTGGCAATCGCTTTCTAATGCTAACTGCTTTCTGTTGCTAAGCTGTTGCTAAGCTAGCTGTTAATTGCTTTTCGTTGCTAACTGCTATGGCTGTTCCTAACTTCCCTCTGCTGCTACCTGTTGTGACTGTTGCAAAGCTAGCTGTTAATTGCTTTCTTTTGCTGATGGCTATTGCTGTTGCTAACTCCCCTCTGTTGCTAACTGTTATGGCCGTTGCAAAGCTAGCTAACTCTTAATTTGCTTTCTGTTTCAAACTGCTAATGCTGCTGTAAACTGCTGCTAATCGCTTTCTGTTGCCAACTGCTATTTACAGACCAGCAGCCATCACTGAAATCTTATAAGTACTGGATAATTGTATCACTATTTCTAGGATACACCAGGATTTCAACATATACTTCATTATATAGGCGTACTGTAGTATGGTCATATGTGTGCAGATAGCACTGAATGATAGTGTTATGCCTTGGCACTGTGCAATATGATGGATGCTTACAGAGCAGACATGCTGACATTGTTTATAATTGTATAACCTTTGTTGTCATTGTGTTACTTTTGTTTACGCTTAGCATAACCACGGGCTTGTTTATTTGTTTAGGTTTATTTGTGGCCATTATCTCTTTTATGATAGGGTGGGGAGAAAGAAGAGAGGGGAGAAGCATTAACGAAAACACAGTAAAGTGGGATTTTATGAATATGAATGAAAGTTGGCATCTGAGCTGACTATTAATTAAACTCCTACCTGTCCTCTTCCTGCAGCTCCCTGTCTCACACGTCTCTCTCCGTCTGTCTCTCTTTTTGTCCGACAGAGACAGTGATGGATACAAGGACAGCGACAGCTGAGCTCGGCTGGATATCGTTCCCTGCCAATGGAGTAAGAACAATGTGCAGAGGTGTATTGTGCGTGTGTGTAGGTGTATGCATGTGTGTGTAACCTTGGGGAAAGCAGTTTGAGTACACTTTACAGTGCTCCATTAAGGAGTCTGTCAAAATCCTAATTACAGTTGCAAGGTGACACCAATTAACCACTATTGATGCAGAATAGAATGGATTCCAATAGATCGGGGAGGTGTAGCTCACAAGAGTCCGCAAGAGACAAATTATTTGAAAGGAATAAAATAAAATAGAATAAGATACAATAGGGTTTTCCACCCACTTTCTTGAACTCCTTGGATTTTTTAAATGGTGGCTTGGCTACTAGCTGGTTACAATAGTCTGCTTTGTGTGTGCGTGTGTGTGCGTGTGTGTGCGTGTGTGTGCGTGTGTGTGTGTGTGTGTGCGTGTGTGTGTGTGTGTGTGTGCGTGTGTGTGTGTGTGTGTGTGTGTGTGTGTGTGTGTGTGTTTGAGGTGAGCGGCTCTAATTGTGATGAATGGTTGTCCCTCTTCAGAAAAGAACAAGGTAGAGGAGAGAAAAAAGGTGAATGAGGGAGGGCAGTGGGGAGGTAGGAAAAGAGAGAGAGAGATAAAATGGTAGGGAGGGAAAGAGAAAGTTTAATTTGTGTCAGGTCTCGGTAAACCCATTAATCATTTTGGCCTCTCCTCTCCCCTCTTCCCCTACTTCCTCCCCTCTCATCCATACCCCCTGCCCCTTCCTCTCCCTCACACACACACACACACACACACACACACACACACACACACACATTCCCCAGTGGGAGGAGGTGAGCGGCTATGATGAGAACCTCAACACCATCAGGACGTACCAGGTGTGCAACGTGTTTGAGCCCAGCCAGAACAACTGGCTCCTCACCACGTACATCGACAGGAGGGCAGCGCAACGCATCTACGTGGAGATCCGCTTCACCGTACGCGACTGCGCCTCCATCCCCAGCGTCCTGGGCTCCTGCAAAGAGACGTTCAACCTGTACTACCTGGAGACCGAAAGGACCGTGTCAGAGAGCATCAAAGGGGTGGAGTACTGGGCCAATGCACCTTTTCTTAAGGTAATGGAGCCAGAATAGAAGCAAAGTGTGAAGAGCTGCTGGTTCCGGAAGTATTGTCACACTATAAATTAGTATTTTAAAGTAAAATTTTGATGGTAATCTAATGATTTTGTCATTTGACCAATTGAATGGGAGTGTTAAGTGCTGTAGTATACATGGGCCTCATCAGTTCACTCTCGAAAAAATGCAGGCCAGAAGCTGGAGATCTGACACCTGTGCAAATTCAGTATATTGGATTGGAGAAACCATTAGATTATCTGAAAAATGTTTTGTCATAAGGGGACAATGTGCAATCCAGAAGAAAACACTGCACTGATCTAAAATTAATCAAGAATCCAGAAGCGAATCACCACAAATGCTGAATTTATTGAACGAAGTCTACAAAGTTCAAACTTCCTCCAGCTATTAGAATATTACGCTTACTGATTGGATGTGTTTTTCCCAGTGCTCGTTGGGATTCATAGTTGACTTCTCTCCTACAAATGTCATGTACTCGGTCTTATATGTTTGCCGTTTTTCAATTAACCAAATTTAATCAAGTTTCAGTGTAGTTTCACACTGTTTGTGTTGATGAATCAGAGTGTTGGAAATCTCCTAGCAGCCTCCTCTGGTGCCATCATCGATGTTCATTGGGGAAATAGCAAATTATGAGTGAATTCTAATGTAATAAAATGATATGGTATGTGGTCACAAGTGCACTCATCCAGTATTATACATCAGATTAAAACATTACTTACTTTATTTTTCTTTCTTTCATTCCACTCGCTTTCTCCCCCCGGTCTGTACCTGTCTCTCTGTCTCTGTCTCTGTAAGGTGGACACCATCGCAGCAGATGAGAGTTTCTCCCAGGTTGATTTTGGGGGAAGGCTAATGAAGGTGAACACAGAAGTCCGGAGTTTCGGGCCGTTGTCCAAAGGCAGGGGCTTCCACTTGGCCTTCCAGGATCTGGGCGCTTGCATGTCCCTTCTGGCTGTCAGAGTCTTCTACAAGAAATGCCCCAGTGTGGTGCAGAACTTTGCTTTTTTCCCAGAGGTATGTAACAGAACTAACTGGGAACTGTGGCGCTCTGCTCATCAGGCATGTATACAGACAAGCAAGTAGACATTTTTTTTCTGATTCTGATTCTGTGCAGACACTGACGGGAGCAGAGTCTACCTCATTAGTCATCGCCAGAGGAAGTTGTATCCCCAACGCCGAGGAAGTAGACGTGCCCATAAAGCTCTACTGTAACGGAGACGGAGAGTGGATGGTACCCATCGGCAGCTGCAGCTGCAAGGCGGGTTATGAACCAGACAACGGCAACGTGTGTCGAGGTAAATCTGCGCATTAATGAGGCTGTGCTAGTTCAAACTGTACTCGTAAAAAAATATGAAGAAAAAATTCAAACGGCTGCAAATAGTAAACCGCATCACAGCACATGTATGCTGAATTCATTCTCTTTTTTTTTTTTAAAAACCTGTTCTGATGACCTCGCTACAGTAAACACTGTTGCATGCTGCACACACATTTCATATTGTTTTGAAGCAAAAGCTAACGAGCCGGCATGACAGCAAATCAATATCCAGCGGACATGCTTCTAATAATCAACCATAGAAAACATGCTATTGCAGCAGGCAATATATCACAAAGCATACAACATAAAAGTACCACCAAGCATGCTAGAATCAAATAGTTACAACCTTAATTTTTATATTAAATGTGTATGTGTTACAGATATGGTATGGAAATTATCTTTTGAACAAAATGTGTGCGCATCAATACTCTTTGTTTCCATTCACTATGAGCCATATTTAAGTCCTAGCTTGGTTTACAAAACGAGCTAGACTACTCTGCTGAGTCAATTCTGTAGAAAATGCAAATGTGTTATTGTGTGCAGGAGAACAAAGTGTGTCATTTCTGGCAGTCCTAGCTGAATAATCACATGCATGTATACATTTTTCAGATGTATTTTTTGCCCAAGGGTGCAGCCCACGATGTTCCCTATGTTAATATTAGTAGAAGCAGACTTGGCTGAACATGGCACAGAAATAGCTCGTCTATCTCCTTTACCTCCTTTTTTATATCTGGCCTCATTCCCCATTTCCTCTCCGAAGTAGTACCAATCATTTCTTATTTTGCCTGGAGAGTCTCATCCATTTTGTGTGTGTGTGTGCGCGCGCTGGAGAGTGTGTGTGGGGGAGTGTGAGCATGTGTGTATGATGTATATACATATGGTGAAATGATAAGTGAGGCTGCTTCATCCCATGTTAATTAGTTTAGCGTGTTCCAGCCAGATTAGTCTACTGCAAATTAGTCCTGAACTGCCAGAGAGTGTCGAAGAGATAGAGGGGCATAAGGAGGGAAGGTAGGAAGGAAGGAGGGAGGGAGAGAAGGAAGGAAGAAAAAGAAAGTACAACAGTTAGGCCCTCTAGAGAGATGGACTTGCAAGAAAGTGAAAAAAAGGACGAACCAAGGACAGAAAGGTAAAATAACTGTGAGAGATAAAAGAGATAGAGAACACAGAAGGGACTGATGAATAGTATTCTATCTGTCTCCAGTGAAATGTTAGCTTTGCCTTTGGTGTCAGTGTCTCTTTTGCGCAGAAATACTCTTTCTTCATATAATATTTGAGTGGGTAGAAGGTAAGCCTGACACGATTCATGGGAGACAGTGATTAAGTCTGACAATATTACTGTGGTGTTGATTGTCACTGCAGAAGGAATTACGGTGAAATTTGGACTGATTAAGTCTTCCCAGTCTTTTGCTGTCGATCTCTAAAAAGATATTGAGCTTGTAAATTGTCGCCCTTGAAAAACGAAACTGGAAAGCCGATATCGCAAAACATTTTATCACAATAGTAGTTTTCAAATCAGTTGATATATTCAATAAATTGAATATTCATGACAGTATAAATTAGTTGAGTTTTAGCTTGAAATTACCCCATAGGAGAATGACCTAGAATCATATGAGCAGAAAGCAGAATATCTATTTAAATAAATGAATTAAAATCTAGTTTTCAACGGCACCTATCTGCACCATGTCTTTTGCCATTAAAACACATACTGATGTTACAGTTTGTTGGTGTTCCTCTTAGGGCCTGTGGATGGGTCTAATTGCTGGCGAGACTGCACTTGCACTTTGCGTGCATTATTAGATGGTGATGCTTCAGGTGATGAACTTAGTTCTTGGTGTATCCTGTCTTTGATGGCACAGGTTTTCCTCTTTTTTAGCCCATCTGTTTCGGGCCAGCCCTAGTATCTTAACACCACCAAATTCTTGTTATGTATATTATCCACTACAGCTCTTTACCTTTAAGGTTGATGTAACTGTTGAGAAGTCGCTCTCTGTGCCAACATGAAATTGTTTCCTCAAAGGGAGCGCTTTTCTCTCCCATCAAAAGAAAGTGGCGTTTTTAGCTACTCGGCCATCTTTTCGTACCTATTTTGGGAAGTGGGCTGTCTGTTCCCAAAAGAGACTAAAAAAGACCGCCATATCATTGGTTAGAAACAGCTTTGTTTCTGCATTGGGACAGGGTTATTAGTATGTTGTCAAGCAATGCAACTTATGGACATTATATTGAAGTTTCTTATTTTCTGACAGAGAAAGTTTTCCATTGTGATCGCTACATATATTGTTTATATTGCCCAGCCAGACTAGATACTTACTGGATGCAGACCAATGACCGACTCAGTCGGCGTGTCTTGACAGTTTCCGTGATGGCGTGTCTACGTACACCTGCCTCGTGTGTTTTATTCAAAGCTTTTGTGCTTAAGCAGTGATTCAAGATGTCGTGGGACAGAGCCTGTCCCGTCTGTCTCCACCGAGCTGCCGTCTTTTTGGTGTGCTCTTCTGCCAATCAGCTGATAACAAGTTGGCAGGAAACTGGACTCACTATTAGAACAGATGGTTGTCTTTCTGTATGTGCGTGTGCGTGCGTGTGTGTGTGTGTGTGTGTGTGTGTGTGTGTGTGTGTGTGTGTGTGTGTGTCAGGCCACAGAGATGGTGTTTATTTTGCACCAAATCAGCATATTTTGCAAACCATCCGGCAAAAGTGGCTTGACATCAAAGTACTGTGTGTGTGTGTGCATGTAAAGTAAAGTAAACATAGTCAAATAGACTTTTACTTCAAATGCACCACACTACAAATGTCAGCACTACCATTGAATACACACAAACTACCCCTGCTGTGGACCCCGACAATGCTCTGAGAGTTTTTAAAACATGCAGCCTTTTACCCCCCCCCCCCCCCACACACACACACACACACACACACACACACACACACACACATACACACACGCACTCATGCAAGTCTTTAATAATTGATCAGTGAGTCTGTATGCCAACTTTAGACAATTGTCATCCACATGGTCGCTGTGTGACTCCACACAGCTGGCTAAAGGCACAGAGGGAATAATCTTTTCCTCTCTCTTTGTCCCCTTTTTAACTCTTTCTTTTTTTCTTTCCCTGTAACTCTCTATGCTTTCCTTTCTATCTTTCCTATCTTTTGCATTTTCCGTCTGTTTTTGTGTCTCCATCCATTCTTAGATTTGATCCATTTGCATGATGGATTTTCTGCTCTGTGAGCTGCGTCAGTTCATCTTCAAAAGCATATTCATTTTTGTCATTTTCTATCCACGCCAAACTGGGTACATAAAACTATGAAAACAGTAAATATATCTACACTACCTACCTACGTTTGTACCATTCATATCTTTTTTCATTTACTGATATGGGTGTCGCGATACACCGTCATTAACGAAAACCGTGATATTTAAAAATTAAATATTGATATCATGGTAATAATGCACATATGATTACATTGTGTAAATAATCCAGCACCCCTTAAATCATTTAATATGTACAGTTATGGTTACAGACTCTCTCTCCACCTCCCTACGCTCGTATTTTAAGTGTAATTCATTTGCCAAAAATGAGACAAAACACACAATACATAAAGTTAAAGATAAATTTGATCGATAGCATTATTATTATTATTTAAAACTTTCTATAGATATCGTGTTAATATTGTTACTGTGAATTCTTTCGGCCACAATAATGGTGTATTGAAAATCTGATATTGTTTCAGCCCTAATATTCAGTATCTGAAATCTGCCATTTTAACAACAAACAGTTACACCAAACAAATGTATATGTAAGGTCGATCGAAGTGACACTTTATACTAAAATGATCTTACATTAATGAATTGCTTTCTATCATATTGGAGGCAGATAACAACGCAATTTGTCACTGTTGTCAAGACAAGAGTTTGGCCTATTCGTCCTATAAAAATGTTACATATAACTGTCTGTACACGTGTACACACAAACAACATGCAACACATGTGGTGTTAGTATCTGAAAATCCTGAGACAGCTGGACACAAAGGGAGAGAGAGATACTGTAACTATAGGCTACAGAGAGGTATCTAATAGAGAGAGGGAGCAAGACTTGTTGCCATGGTGACACGCCCCATGTGTATGAGCAAGGTTGTTGAATAAATGACCTTGACAAGCCAGATGTCTATCTGCCTATTCAAGACACAAACACACACACACTCACACACACACACACACACAGACACACACACACACACACACACAAACACACAAAGAGGCACAAGCCATTGACACTCCTGAAGAGACGACTTCAAAGAAAGGTCTGAATATAAAGAAACTAACAGAAAGGGAGCGTGACATAGACAGACGCGGAGAAAAGGAGAGAGAGGGTGTCTGACAAATAGGGAGATTAAGAGAAACATTGGCAAAACTGTAGCTGATGATAATTTGAATGTGTGAGAAAGAATAATGGCTATTGAATTTCAAGTAGTACGAATAATTTGCAACCGTTTCAAGGGTACGAGACTCTCAGTCTTTCACAGCTATTTACTATTTTAAAAGTATCTTTGGGGCATTTTTATGCCTTTATTACAGACAGTAGAGAGATGACAGGAAATGAGGGATATAGAGCTGCAAACTAGGTCCCCGGCCAGAGTCAAACCCGGGGACGTTATAGTTCATGGCCGGCATCTTAACCCCTAAGCTACAGGTGCGCCCCACAGCTTTTTACTGAGTTGTTGGCCACTTGGGGGCAGCGGAAACAACCTGTAAGCACAGCGTTGACATATTATCGCCTCATAAAGTTGTTAGGGTGAATGTGTTAGCACACAGGTTTTTTTTACGAAGCAACATTATCATTCACTTGGAGTCGTGTTTCTGGCTACATGGCAAATGTTAAGTCCAATATTTACTCTCTTTTAGCTCTGTTTTTGGTCTCTTCCAACTCCTGGGGGAAATATCTGACTCTTGAGCTGCGCAGACTGTTCTCATACACCGTTTGTAGCTATAACTAGGAAAAGAGAAAAAGAAAAAAAACAACAAAATCAATTCATATGTAATCCACGTAATCGTGAACCACGAATAATAAAGAAAACAGCTGAAAATGACACTATGAGGGTCCGTACACACGCCGTGTCTTTTGATCGCTCAAATCCATTGTTGTCAATGTAGACGCACCGCATGTCATGTGACAAGGAACAACCAATCACAGCCGGCAGATATCTTTTTTTCTTCTGTAAATATCAGTCTACGGTAAATTTATGGAAGATAAGTTAATTATTTTAGTGTCCAGGGATACCCAGAGCTTTATGATCTGTCCCGCAGACTATTTTACTTTCTTCACCCTTTCCGTCCAAGAACGTCACAACATCCGGTTGAAAGGTCAGCCAACTTGACACAGAGAAATGGATCAGTAAAGTTACTGTGAGGGACTGACGGTGCTGGAAATCCATTTCTCTTTGTTGTGACTCTTTTAAGTTTAGACGGCGAGGCTTTTACAAACTTCATCATCGTCATCGCAGCAGCACCCAGGTTTTGGTTGCTTAGTAACGGCAGGCGCGGTAGTAGCGCAACCTCCGAAGCACCTCGGAGAAAAGAATGAAAGCGGCACGGCTGGCATTTTCTACGCATTTTAGACGCGGCATGTGAACGGCATCTGAGAGCGGTGAGAGTGAAACAAAGCAGTAAAATGTGAGCCAGACAGCTAAAAAATGAGCTGAAACTCACTATAAAGCTGATATAGTCCTGATATATATCTCAGCCATACGCCCCAGCTCTAGTTTAGGGATTTGCATACTGTTCAACTGCATGTTCTTACACATTCTTGTGTAATTGTTTGCTCTTGAGTACACAACATTTTATAAGAAGCCCTCAGCACTACCATCAAAAAAATCTGAACATACCAACTCAAAACTAAAATAAAAATTGGTCTACTCAGAGAAACCGGGACTCACAACCTCCTCCACCCCACACAGTGAGGAGAGGGCACTTAGACGTAAGGAGTGCGGTTCACTGATGTTATATAATTGGTGAAAGGGTTACTCCATGCTATCATTCGGGGCCAGCGATGTATAAAGTTGTTCACATTTAATACAAGCTTGATCAAGTCCTGCGATGTGATCTGAAGTGTACTTCATATCTGAGATGTGAGTAGTTTCTTCAAGCTCTGCGGTTCATGTACAATGTAATATGCAGTAAAACATGGGGGCAGAGAAGAGCATCCTCCATTGTAAATCAGGTTAGAAAAAGAGCATCAAGAAATAGCAGTATAACATTGCAGGAGGGTGAACACAATAGAGTAGTAGTACTGCAGAAATAGTGATATTGAGAATGAAGAATAAAAACAGCAGTTTTATTGTTCCCCTTATTCTCTCCTGCTCCATTTCTTTGTCTTTCCTCTAGTATCTTTGAGTATTTCTTTCTTTGTTTCCGTCTTTGTTTTTTCTCCCTTTAATGTTTGATTAAGTGACACTCTGAGGCTCTTAACTTGCTGGCACTTTGTCTCATTTACTTCTTTCACTCAGTTCACGTTATCATCTGGACTCCAGTTTGTATGGAATCCGTAACAGCCTGCTTGTGCTCTCCTCCTCTGCCTTCCACCATAAATCTGTATAACATTTGCATTTTGGTCTTACAGCATCTGAAGTATCTCCGAGATAAAGTGAACATTCATTACAGAGGAGGAAGGGACAACAAAGTGCTAAAGATTAATCAAAACTGGAAACAAGTAACATTAAAAAAAAAAAAGCTCATTTCTTTTTTTCTCAGCCTTTTGGCAGAGCCTTCGTTTCAGTCTAATTTCTCATTTCACACTTCTCTGTTTCCCTGTTTGGCTTTTTATTTTAACTTGTAGTCATAACTCAGAATGTGTTTGCCCTCACCAAAAAGGCACTTATGAAATCCCATGTATTAATTAAAAGCAGGTATCCTTGAACATGATATATTTGATGTTACATTTAATTTGTTTAGTGAATGTTAACTTTTTCTACTGCTTCAAACTAGATGTAAGACTTTTTTTTTTAGTATCCACTGTCAGTCACACAGTCGTAGTAGTGCAGCTGTGATGGCGGTGTTTCTGCAAAAATTGGAGCTTTGAAGGGTTCAATTACTAACCTGCTTGGAAATGTTTAATGGTTAAACTGCAGCTACTACCAAAATGCCTCGAACAAGGCATGTAATATTAAGTAATCTACACAAACAGTTGCTGCCCTTGGGTTTTGCTTGAGATTTAAACCTAGAAAGTGATTGCAGCTGCTCTGAAAGCTTTTGCATATTTCAGCTGATGCTGTGCTTTGTTTATTATTTCTAAAATGTGCTACCATTTTGGCTTGGTTGAAAAGCAGATATTCTGATCTCAAGAGTCCCTCCTAGTAAAATAAAGGTTAAATAAAAATTCCCTGCAAACACAGTTTCAGAAAACATCTTTGAGGTAACAGAGACCTGACTGTCATTGATCAGCAGCACTATTACTAACACACTGTGCTTATTTCCTTCAAAGAGCCAGTAGAATATATACCGATGGATACATTTAACCGAAACAGTAGCAGCCATGATTTTGGTCTGTGACATTATGTTCAGGCAAAGGTCTAGCTATTAAGAATTCATGCCAGAAATTAAAAATGCAACGCTATTTTCAGCAGACCAGCTGGGAAAAAAAAGGGGATGCATATATCAGTGGCATCTCAGAAATGTAGTGTTTTTTGGATGAAAATACAGGAAGTGGTGTGAATGGGCAGTTCTGAGGTGGAAGTATAGTAATGATGAAGAGTGAGAACTTTAAATTTCTTTTACTGTTTTTTGTGGAACTGCGTGTCCGTTTCCTGAAGATTCCTCCTGAATGAACAGGGAATCTGTGCACAACCAGCCCGTATGAATGACACGGTAATTTGTAAGTCATTTAATGTGCAATAACAACGCCTTTGTTGCTTTTGGCGTGTCATGTTTACACCATGTAGTCTGTACTGACTGCAATGCAAATGCATCTGCGAGCTAGTGAAATAGAATAAAAAGTGAGAAAGACTGCTTATGGCGGGCGGCAGTGGAAATGGATGGGCCCAACAAACACAGGACTTTCAACTAGAAGACCAGTGTTCGTGTCCCCAAAGAGTTGTTGAGTTATTTTGAAGTTACGTTGTTTTTTCCATTTTCCATGTTGCCTAAACCTAACTGCATCTGTTATCTTTGTTTTGTTTGCTTAACGGTGTTAAATGACGCGCGAAAAGCCATTTCACGATGTTAACTCGAAGGCGAAAAGCCTAAAATGCGTTATCGTGACGTGGAATGTCCTTAAAATGTCGTTCTATTTATACGCCTTCCCATGGGATTGGGTTGCAGCAACAAAGAGTTAGAACTGTGTAGTTCAAAAGCTTGGAAGTTTGTGAGGCTATTTTGTAACAGATGGGTATTAAATGCACGTGATTCAGTGAAGGTAACTACAAAGGCCCAGACATGTGTAAGTGCTTTAAAATGGGTCCTGTTCTTCCTCAAATTTAAGGCTGCAGAGGGACACATAAAAAGACCTGCTGTGGCGTTCACATTTAATGAACTGAAAGGGACAGCCTTCATACAGCCTACTAAACACTGTAGATGAGAGACAGGCATCACCTTAATTTCACTACAGAAGTGAAACATTGACTCCGACCTCCATTATTGGGCTTGTCTTATCCCAAAGCAGACTGCTGTGCAAATGATGAAAGGCCATACGTGTATATAAAAGCCGGATAAAGAGCATGTATTGTATACTCCGAACAAGCCATTCCCGTATGAATAAAATAAAGGGGAACATCATCTTTAAGAATTCATATATGTATTTCATGTCACAAAGAATAATTCAGTATGGAGGGAATATAACTGTGACCCAGATAAAGGAACCAGAGAAATGGAACCATAATCTACACCACAGATAACCAGTGTGACACTGTGGACGTATACAGAATGTTTTTGTGTATCTTGTCAAGATAATGTGCTGCTATTCCCAGAAAACCCCCCTCTGTGCTTTGTCAACCTTTATACTACCAGTAATAACTCCACAGGTGCAGCATCTCTCTAAAACAAAGTATGCCAAATGTCTTGCAGTCACGACAAACAAAAGGCACAGTTTATTTGTCATGTTTCATTCATGTTCAAGAAGCTGAGTTGTGTATTTGTTGCTCTCTCTTTCTCTCCAGCTTGCCCTCAGGGCACCTTTAAGTCGTTCCAGGGGGCAGGATTATGTCAGCAATGTCCGCTCAACAGTCGCTCCACCATCGAGGCCGCCACCCTCTGCGGTTGTCGCAACGGCTATTACCGCGGAGACATGGACAAACCGGAGGACGTGTGCACCAGTGAGTCTGTCTCTCTCTCTCTGTGTAACAAACACACACAAACAAAAATACATACTCGATAAACCTTTCACTGTTGTATATGTAGCAGAGTGTGGTTATGCCTCAGGGTTGTGAAGGCCGATTTCTGGACTGATGTTACCACCAGCGAACATATTACAGCGTATCAGTGGTCGACATCACAGACAGTCCAATATCTCATCATTGAATTAAAGGCCAATATCTGCTTTGATTTATCATTCCACACCTAATTTCATGCACCTCATTCAGAGCGAGTGCGCCGCAGTGTTCCCGTCCTTGTTTGGGGATTTGGGGAGCAGTAAGTAATAACACTGCCACACTCCTCAGGCTTCCCATTGAAGTGAATATGTGTTTAGTGTGTCGAAGAGGCTATATTGCCATGCAAGACGAGGCACAGAGTTTGAAAAACGCTGCCTCTCTGTTCCACAGAGAGATGGTGAAAGTAGGTTGAGACATGAATCATTTTGGACTGTCTCTGTAGCTAGTCTCAAACTGTGAAACTGTGTGTACGTGTCTGTGTGTGTGTGTAGGTGCATGTGTGTGTTTGTGCGCACGTCCCGGTGACCTGGATACAACTTCATGTTTTTCAAGGCTATAAAAAGCTCTGGTTCATTCATAGGCAGATCATTATTTCACTGTCTTACATTCATGAATGAATTTACAACATTCTGCCAGAAGAATATATAGAAGGTAAACCCAAAACTGTCTTTTCTCTAATGTAAAAACTCAGTATAATGTTTGAATCATACAGTGAATATTGGAGAGGCACTACTTTTAGCCCCGTTAGTCCACTTTAAAACTGGTTTTGATATCCTGTCTCCTAGTTTGGGATTCTTTTAGGATTAATCTCCCTATGTTGACTAAATGATGTTATACTTAGTCATCCAATTGCACACAGTTTGGATCACTTTACAACACCCGTAGTTTGGTTCAGTTGGTCTCTAGACCATAGACTGTATATAAGAAGTGGACGTAGTCACCGTGACGTCACCCATTGGTTTGTGGACTGCCGCTTTGAAGCCTTAAGTTTGCCGTTTTGGCTGTCGCTATCTTGCTATTTGCCCGTCGCCATGTTGTTTTTTTGCAACCAGAAGTGACATGAGAGGGTGGAGCTAAGCACAACCGAACGCTGAATAAGACATTTTTAGGCGACCAAAATGTTATAATTACCTTCATGAACTGAAAACACACTGTGAAAGGGTTAAAGTTGTAAGATGAAAACATGGACAACTCCCAGACCTGACAACGCCGTGGTAGCAACCTGTCAATCACAAGTTAGCCACGCCCTAAAGCATACCCTGCTTTATGGTCTATTTGACTCTAAATGGGACCATAATTTACTAAATGAACATCATGCTGTATTGAAGAAGACTTTAAACTAGCGATTGAGACCATAAACTCATGTTTACAATGTTTACTGAGGTAATAAATCAAGTGAGAAGTAGGGTCATTTTCTCATAGACATCTATACAATCTGACTTCTTTTTGCAACCAGAGGAGTCGCCCCCTGCTGACTATTAGAAAGAATGCAAGTTTCGTGGCTTCACTTCTCAGACCCGGAGGTAGCCCACTGGTCTAGACCAAGGGGAAATAACATTGCTGCCTTTTAGTTCTGGTCTGTTTTGTGTTTCCAATGGCTTATTACAAATGAACCAAAAGGTGTAAACGTTAAGTCACATGGGCTAACTGGTAACTCACCGATTGGACAGTTATGGCGACTGTCGTCCTGCATCATCAGTACTACATGGACCCATATGGGAAAATCAAATTCTGGTGACTGACAGCAACTCTTGCAGCACTTTGCTGCTTCTTATGCGTTTATCTATTTTATATGATGGTTTTTAAAAGAGCTTATGAGGACGTAATTGATTCTGAATGCTAAAAGTGAAGACCCCAACTGGACCTCAGACAGGTAGAAACGGGATAAAAAAGAGACATCTTATACCTTTTATAAGGGTTAAAGTTACTGTTTGGCATCTATGGTCACTCACTTTTTAATGAGGGACTTCTAAAAGACATGGAGTAGTTTTAACTCTTTTTCACTTCCTGTTGTATTGGGTTAAATTGTACTTATTTATTGACGTGCATACTGTATGCGTTACCATGGTTATCACATTCGCTTGAGTGCTGCAGGAATGAGTCCTAAAACCCGGAAATGAGTTAGAATTTTAGCACTTCCGGTTCCCTCGTCTGGAAGTCAACAGGTTTTTTTCAATGGTTTTTTAATGAAATGCCTGAAATAAGGTCTGTGGTTAACACAAGCTTAAGAGATTTTAACGTTTTGTTCTACGAAATAAAACGCGTCAGTAAATATCCCACTCTTTAATTTTGAAGTTTTTACATGTCTTAAAAAAGGCGGTTGCTAACAAGTGAGACTACTACATCATCGCACCAAACACTATTCTGCCTTTAGTTTAGTTGTGGCGACGTGAAGTCTTGCAACCATAGTGTAGATCGTTTATATCGTCTGATGTTAGCTTTTTACTTCTCGCGATTGTATTCACAACTCAAAAATCATAAATGTGGTGTTCGTTTGTGAAGATTATTTTGCTGAACAAAACGTGTAAGTACCATAAACATTTGTTTGCCACAGAGCTTATTTTCTGTAATAATCCAAAACCCAATGGAAAAATCCCATTGGTTTTTTGTCGAGGGAACCAGAGCGATACTAATTTCCTGGTTGGCCTACAAAAATGTGTCATCCCTGCAGCACTCTATAGCCTTTGCAGTGCATCGTTTATACTATACAGACCACTTTTTTTGACAGTTCCCAATCATCAGTTAGATTTAATAGTAGTTTATCTTTTGATTTCATGCTGAAATTACTGCTCTACTATCACAAACAGCACCAGAAGCAGATCGAGAAACAACTTTCAGGCAGCCTTGGTTCAGTTGCTCCAGAGTTCGATTGATAGCTTCCTCTCCGGTCTATATAAACCGAACCAAAAGGTCAAATGCACCAGAGTTTAGGTGTGAAAGTGGCCTTAGAGACATAATCAACGTTGTTGTAAAATAGTGACATAGTGATCCATGAAAGCATCCATAGAGGCAACAAATAAAGTGATTTGTCAACAATAGATGTAATCCAGTTCAGAAGGATTAAAGCTCATTTCATGTTTTACACTAAAACTATTATTATTATTATTATTATATATTGTTGGGGCTATTAGGGGCAATTGTTTTTATTCCTTTACTATTATTGAAATCAAACCGGGATCATCTATTACAGTATATTACAGAGGGAACATAAATGATTTTGCCACAGTGGTTATGGAACAATTTGTGGGGTTAACCTATGCTGACAAAAGAGAAAGCACATGAAAAGCCTCACCTCAAACAAGCAGCAGAACACTCTCAAATTGATGCTGAAAGAAGGAAAAAAAGAAAAATCAACTTTCCCAGTGAAAAGGTGTCAGGTGTCAACCTACTCAGCCTACACAGCTTTGTGAATTACCTTGGTACTTTCAAGTCAAGGGCAAAAACAAATTGAGTCACAATTTTTTTTTTTTCAAACACAACAGCGATGAAAAAGAAGAGCGAAAACTCTGAAAAACTGTGGGATAGAACTTCAATATAGGAAGGAGCGTCAGTTTATTTTTATTTGGTATGAACTCAATATGATATAAAATCAGATCAGTGAAATGGAAGAGTGAGTGCGCAGTGTGCGGATAGTTGCCTGACAGAAAATCATTCCCTCAACTTGCCTCATGGGCTACGTAGGTACGGAGGAGGTGTGTGTGTCTGTGTGTGTCTGTGTGTGTCTGTGTGTGTGTGTGTGTGTGTGTGTGTGTTTGTTTAGTTTTTTTTTTTTTTAAGTGTATTTATGTGTCAGATTAGGTCAGATATTGTGAAAGACACTTGCAGTGAGGAAGTGCAGAGTGTGGTTGTAGACAGTACAGATAGCCCTTTGAAGTGAAGCAGTTTCTGTCGTAGCAGCAGTAAAAATGGTCAATTTAAAATGATCATTATCCCCTTTCTTACTTTTTTGCATTTGAATGTGTACTGCATTTGCTGTGAACTCTGTGGGTATCTGACAGTGTAAAAGACTTTTTATTATGCCATTCACATCAAAAGTAAGATTGAGTGAAAATCTGTGTCGATTATTGTGTGGGTATAATTATGAATGCACAGTTTCTCTCTCAGTAATGTTTATAAGATGACGCTACTTAGATTTTCAATCCATCATTGATTGTTAACACTTTGATTCTGCAGCGTTGGTTTAATACACACGCATACATGTTCCACAGGGCCATCTCAGATGTTTCTTATGACTCTGATTTAACATATGCCAAGGTTGAACATCCATTTTCCTTCTTGTTCCAACATGTCGTCGTGCGGGTGTGTCTGTGTGTCTGTGTGTCTGTGTGTCTGTGTGTCTGTGTGTCTGTGTGTCTGTGTGTCTGTGTGTCGTGTGTCATGTGTGATGTGTGTGTGAACAGTGAAGGAGAAGTGAACCCGCTGGGTTTAACCTTGTGAAAACTCTGGGTGTGTGTCTAAGGCTCACTATAACACCCTAAAAGCCAGAGTTTCTCCTCAGATCAAAGAGATGAGCTGACAGAAATGAAAGAACCACCAAGAGAGAGACGAGTGACAGACAGAAAGACTCTCTGGCTGGCGTTGAGCTGTTAGGTCATCTTCCGACTGTTAGAGACAGGGTTGGCTGAATTCCCTACATCTGTACCAGCAATACTGGTTGGAAACTGCACTTGGCAGTTGAAGTCAGTAAAAGTAAAAGTAAAGTAATCATCCTCATATTCACTAGTCAGTGTACAGAAAAGTAGTCTTGCATAGCCAGACCTATTTCCAGAGCGCTGTGTCAGCGCTAAAGAAAGGTCTGGCTCCACACTTTATCATTCTTGTATTATAGGGGGGAAAAAAACGCTCTGGATTGCTTGTACTACTTTAAACCAATCACAATCGTCTTGGGCGGCGCCAAGCATAGCATGCAGCGACGATGTCCTTGCAAAATAGAGAGCGAAGATTAGGGCTGGTCGATATGGCCAAAACACTCTATCACAATATAGGTCATTTCATATCTCGATAACGACATATGTCACGATATAGCATGTTTTCTGGTAATTCAATAAATAAATAATCTATATGAAGCAACCACATGGTAAAGCCTATTTTTGTATACTCCTGTGTGAAAAAAGGACAAGTACTGAGTATTTTCTCATTTTAAGAACTTGAGTGCAAAATGAACATTTTATGTGAAATTGTAGAGAAATAATAGATAAATATAGGCCTAGCCTATATCGCGATAGAAACGATATAGAAAAACATATGATAGACATTTTTTTATATACATTGTCATATTGCCCAGCCTCATCCCAGATAGTGGAAGGTTGATGCTATAATGGATGATCCTGAGGGACGCTTGCCTGATTCTGCGCATGTGCATCCTATGCGCTTCCTATCCCATGACCAATAGGCTATCCCTAACCATTCGTTCCTCCGGACCATCCATTATAGCATCACCCGTAGCGAAAGGGGAAGAGAATGCCGGCTGACACAAGCGGCCAATGGCAAGCAAGCTTATACCCACAGTCTACATTCGGTGAGTCAGCAGAAAGCAGCAGAAAAGTTTCTTCAGCTTTTTTTCTTGACAGAGAACTCACTCTAAGCTAAGATGTGATTCTCCACTTTTTCTAGAGTGCTTACCACTGTCTGTACTTTAATGTAGAATATAATCCTGGCAGACAGGGTGAATTAAAGGTTTTTCAGATACACAAGATGGGATGGGACATGTTCTTTTCTGTTGCACCCCCCAGTGTGTAATATGTTTTCAGATTCGACGGATTGATCTTGTGTTTTGTATGTAAAATCGGGCTGCAACTAATGATTATTTTTAGTACTGATTAATCTTCAAATTATTTTCTTGATTAATCCTTTGGTCCTTAAAATGTCAGAACATTTCCTAAAGCCCAAATTGACACATTTAAAAAACAGTCCATTACCCAAAGATATTGAGTTGTTTATCATAGAAGACTAGAAAAAAAACAGCAAATATTCACAATTTATATGCTAGACCCACTCTTTTTTTTACATTTTTAAATTAGTGTAGGACAAAGATGAATTACTTATCAAAATTGTTGCCCATTAATTTTCTGTTCTGTTGACTAATCGATTAACTGTTTTTGCTCTATTGTCAAATCTTTATTGAAAAAGTAACCAGTAACTGCTGCAATTAGATAAATATTTTCGCGGTGAAATGTGGAGAAGTGGAGGTATATTACGCCTCAAATGTTTCTGAAATTAGTACCGGTACTTGAGTTAATGTTATTTTCCTCCTTTGGCAGCCCTGATTTAAAAGAGTATTTGTATATCTAATCATGAGCTACGGGACCAAAATGCACTATGGTTGGTTGTGTTGAATTTTTACATTATTTCGGTAATAGGTCAGATTTGCTTATCGAAAAGAATATGGGTAACAGGACTTTGATACTGTATAAATGAATATATAAATGAATGAATGAATGTATAAATCTTATATGGTACCCTTCCATAACAAATTCACATTAATGACATTACAGTATGAGACTTCTTGGCCTGCTAGTTACTGTAATATTATATCAACTGAAACGTGTGTAGTATGTGCAGACTGATGCCCAGCTTATACAACAGCTTGCTTAGCTATAAAATACCAGACATCCTGTGATAATAAAAAAGTATCCATATGTACTTAGTAGGCACTGCTTGATGGAAAACCAAATTATTTTCTCAAGTGCTTGCCATAATGAAGTTTGATTGCATCCAGGTGTGGAGCAGTGATTTGCTTTAAACTAACTCTGAAACAGACACTGGAAACATGTTGTCAATCCCCTAACATCCAACCATCTCTCTATAGGTGTCCCCTCCGCTCCTCGCAACGTGGTCTCAGTCGTCAACCAGACATCGGTGCGGCTGGAGTGGCACCCGCCGCGTGACATCGGGCACCGTGAAGACCTGTCGTATACCGTCTTGTGCCGCCGGTGCCACAGCAGCGAGCGCCGGGCGTGTCAGCCATGTGACGACAGCGTGGCGTTCGTTTCGGGCAAGCATGGGTTAAAGGATACGAGGGTGGAGATCAGCAAGCTCCGGGCTCACACGTCGTACACCTTCGAAATACAGGTTGGTCCATTTTGTGCCATTTTGAAGCTTTATTTATTCAGCAGGCATGTTGTTCTAATGGGAATTCTTTATTTTGAGTATCGCACGTTTACTGCCTTTAGGCTTGAATGGTGTGTCGAAAGTCTGTAGTTTGGTTTGGATCAACTCTTGTGTTATATGCAAATAGCTGCCAGATATTCACTGTGGTGCTCAAGGATGCCGAGGCTAGATAGATGCTTGCTGACATGGAGGCTTTTTATGCACAATTTCCAGTTATATCATGTTCTCTCAAACCACAAGGCCACCCTGAAGCCTATAAAGCCAGTACGATGATGGACCTTCAATCTTCTGCTATCGGCCGCCTTTACCATCAAGGCTGGGTGTCTAAATCAAGGTCACCTGCGTTGTAATTGTTAAAGGAAGGAAGCGTGTTACTTTACTCTTCCCCCATTTAGTCCTGGTTTGTGAAATCTAATCTCTTTATATAGAGTAAATGTGGCCAAATCTCCTGTTGGTTAATGTCAAAGGATTTTTCGGTATCCCTTCCTTTTACAGTCCTATCTGGTTAATGATTAGTAATTACCACTGGTAGGTACA
The DNA here is from genome assembly GCA_916701645.2 of Sebastolobus alascanus. Classification (NCBI taxonomy): domain Eukaryota; kingdom Metazoa; phylum Chordata; class Actinopteri; order Perciformes; family Sebastidae; genus Sebastolobus; species Sebastolobus alascanus. The sequence continues at coordinate 570,422 of CAKAOJ020000108.1, read as the reverse complement.
TACAAAGAAATAATAATTAAACTTGGACTGTTACCAACATAAACCTTACAATTGTAACTTGAATTGATGGTTAATAGAGGAGGTGTTTCAAAGAATTGGTTGCCTATAGTTTCCTAGAAAGTATGCAATTATATCTGAGTTTATTACCAGCCTAAACCGGTCACAATTACACAGAACTTAGTTGAGTTGATGGGTAATAGTGAAGGTATTTATTAGTATTTCAGCTATAGTTTCTTTGTATTTGCCTACAAAGTGGTAATTACAGGCTATCACCCAATAATATACTATTATGTACCATATTTTTACCAGGTAAATACTTGGTAATTGGGAGACTGTAAAAAGGAAAGGTTACCGATTTTTGTAGGAATACAACATAAAGTTCATGATTCTTTTCTAAATCTAATCAATAGTGTAGCCTGAGTTGATCCATTTTGGAACCAGTCTGTTGTGGGACGGACGGATCAATAATGATGTATGAATGAATGACTAAAACAGTGACCTGATTGTGAAAGTATTGATTGTTATTTGATGTGTTTACTGAACGCAGCCACGATTAAATACAGAGCTGAATATCCATTGAGATATCCATCCATTTTTTTTTCAAAAATTAAATTATCCACCAAGTTAAAACACAACTACTACAACTACTTTAACAAAATAAATGGTGGCATCACAGTTAGGTGTCATCTGAAGACCTTGACTTGCAAAATTTGTTTTTGATAGTAGAATTATCTGTGTATCTCTGAAATACTCACTAGCGAAATGTAGAAAACCTATTTTTTATATTTTGGCAAAAGTGATATTTTTGAATCCTCAGAGACTCGAGGAAAGGGAACGCACAAAATAAAATGTGAAATGATAAAGAAACAAACAAAATAACAGAATTAGAGCTCGGAGTAAGCCATTAAGCTAGCGTCACTAATTACCACGCCTTTGTTTAATGATTTGCTGTGACTGAAGACATTGTTTCGACCGTCAAAATGATTAACTGAGCTCATGACTAACGATATGTGGCAGCTAATTAGGTGGTCTTTAAAACACACTGGGAACCTGTTAATTGTGTCTTTGTGTTGGTAAGATGAGACAGACGGTGAGACAGTTTCAAGAAGACATTGGCAGCGCTGCTACACGAAAAATGAAAACCATCTCATTGTTGCTGATAGTTGACTTTTTGTTGAATCCCTCCCCCGAACAGCGATCGTCCGATCACAGCTTAGCAATCGTAAAGTGGAGTGCATGTGGCTGCAGTCAGAGTGATACACCCTATATAAAGAGTTTGGAGGCTTTTTTTAACCTTTCTAAATCCAAAAATAGATGAGCAAAAGGATGTTTGCTTACATCTGTACTTACTTAGTAGTATATTTAAGATTTTGGCATCAGAAGCGTTCTGGTTTCCGTTTGTAGTCTGAGTAGTATTGACCAATCACGGTCGAGCAGGCTTTGGTTGAATGCAGGTAAGCGGTCCGTGTGGAAGGCAAAAGAGGCGGAACGCATTGGCCGAAATGCTATCCCGTAATCCGGCAGCTATCGTCTGACGATGATTTAGCTTTTTATTGGTTTGAAAAATTTTGTGAAATAAACTGGTCGTACACGTCGTCTCTCAGCTGCAGTCTCGCATCTCTAGTCGCTAATGGGACTGTAAACAATGAGAAGCACACGGAAAAGTAAGCCTTGGCCCGGATATCTGCTGGCTACACCAGAACCCCAGAAATATGACCCCTTGCCCCCCAGAGGCTTATCCGTCGTTAGACTGACAGCCGATGGGTTCTGAGATTGGTAGTAAACTAATCCAGCTACTTCAGAGACCACGGAGTATTTCATACTACATTATTTTGTGGGGTTACAGGTTACTTAAATTAACCCCTTCACAATAGCACATCTACTGTGTAATATTCCCCCACTGTGTGTCGTGCTACTATAACAGAGTTTAGGATAACGTTAGCCACTCTGTCTCTCCTTTAACACTCCAGCAACCCCGACAAGATACTAGTAAGTTTGTCAAACTCATCGGTTAGTCCTGATCCTAAAAGCATCTCTCTTGTAACATTAAAATTGAATAAGTATGTAAGCTAATCAGCCAAACACGGTTTTGTTAGAAGGAAATAACAGTTTGATCTTACATTTTCCTTTTCATACTTATAACAGAGTGCTCCGGGGATGATGTATTTTTGTATCCCAACCAGGAAATTAGCATCGCCAGGGACATACAGCTTTATCCTCATTCTTTTAGGAAAATATCAAGCATCCATTTACAGTACATGGTTCTCCTTTTTAAAACGAGGCAGCTGGAAACATTAAAACATCAGTTTTCAACCAACTCCGCTGTTAGTTCAGCTGATAAAATCAGTTGCCAGTTTGAAATGAGAAGCCTGCTTTTGTCTACCTCTGTCTGAAATCAAACACTTATTGTTTTAAGAAGAGTTTTGAGTGTTAAATCTGCCACCGTCAACATCGTAAACTGCACGTGTGCTGTGTGAGAACAGAAAGCTTGACAGGCCTAGCACCAGTAACTATGGTGGTTAATGTCTGTACGGTGGAATAGCTGACCATCACACTTTTTACTCCGCAGGCAGTCAACGGAGTCTCCAACAAGAGCCCTTATCCCGCCCAGCAACTGTCAATCAACATTACAACCAATCAGGCCGGTGAGTGGGGAGTGCAAACGCTGTGTGTGCAAGCATCTGTGTATATGTGTGTAAGCATACCCTGGGGCACGGAGGATTATGCGAGGGAGGGATGGCAAGGGGGATAAAGGAAATTGAGCTACAGCTTTTTAATTCATAAAACATGTTATAAGCGTGTCATCTCTCTCCCTCTGTCTCCCCTTCTCTCACCCCTTCTCTGTTTTTTTCCTGCACATCCACAGCTTTCATCCTGTTTTCCTCTTTCCCTCTCTTGCCTTTATCCCCTCTCCCTGCCCGCCCCTCTCTGTCCCCCCCTCTCTCCGTCTCTGACAGTGTAATTCTTAGAGACTATAAAGTGAGCTGAGTTACTGCTCCATCAATACTTTATAGAGACAGACACAAGTGATATTTCCACCGCTACCCAAATTTAGATTTAAAAGCCGCTTTGCTCTGATGGAAAACACATCATTTACCTCATCTACAGCAACCCGGGCTCATTCCTAATCGAAACATGATCCATTGTCACCCTGCTGCTTTCTGAGCGCATTTGTTACTGCTGCTGGATGCAAAACTCTCTTATCCCTGAAATCTTTTAGTACTCAACAAAAAAAAATGATTTATTTTCAGGTTGACTGCACTGGGGAGGTTTTAAATTATGCAATAGGTTTTAGTGTATTTCATGGGACCTTCGGATATGAAACTCTCGACATACGTATAAAAAAAACCCCTAAAATGTCAATTGTGGCAATATTAAAAACGACTGTGAGGTTTTCAGGTGACAGCTCGCTCAGGCTGTCAAATTATGACTACAGAGGAAGTATTTGGCTCATGAGGTATCACAGTATGGCAGCCCCATGATGTCCTGATGACTCAGCTGTGTAAGATGCATACATCCTCAACATAACTTGCATCAATTTGATACTTGTTACTGGTGTAGCATCAATATCCGTGTCTTGATTCCGTCCTCTCTTCACTGTCAAGTGAAGTACAAATGTGATGAAAACCATCTCATAAAAAGATCCGGGAGGCAGAACCATGAAATACATTACAGCCAAGAGCTTCTGGTTCCTAAAATTATGGGTGAAAATGCATCGCAGACATAACTCTTGCTTCCCCATCAGTGACAAGTGCAGTAATTTGTTTTCATGAGCCTGGATGAGGAAACATTTTTCTCCTTTGGGTGTAAATAATCCTTGGCAATATGTCATTACATTACACACTATATTTCCATATTTATGGAGTTTAAAGATGCTAGCGAATCTTTTAACTACCTAATTGATTGTGTGTACTTGTGTGTGTTTTTTAACAGCGCCCTCAGTAGTTCCCATAATGCACCAAGTGAGCTCAACGAGCCGCAGTTTCTCGTTGTCATGGCCACCGCCCGAGCAGCCCAACGGAATTATCCTTGACTACGAGATGCGATACTTTGACAAGGTAGAGTGGGATGATAAATGTTCGTGAGTGTGTGTCTGTGTGCTTTTTGGTGTTATGGTCACACACAGTAATCCATTAGAGTCGATAAAACAGGCAAATCAATATCAACTACATCCAAGTCATCTATTATCAGGACTCACTGAGAAGTCAAGTCAAGTCAATTTTATTTGTATAGCCCCAAATCACAAATCACAAATTTGCCTCAGGGGGCTTTACAATCTGTACAGGATACGACATCCTCTCTCCTTTACAGTACGACCCTCTCATCGGATGAGGAAAAACCAAAAAAAAAACTTTTAACAGGGAAAAAATGGAAAAAAAACTCAGGAAGAGCAACAGAGGAGGGATCCCCCTTCCAGGAGGAAGCAGCAACAGTCTCACTGCTTCTGTCTGATGAAACACCTTGAGAAAACATACACATTGCCGTCCAGGTTATTAGATAATGAACTTAAAGGAATAGTTCAACATTTCGGGGGAAAAAAAACATTCACTTTCTTGCTGAGACGAGAAGAGCGATACCAATCTCATATCTGTTTGTTGAAGCAGTAGTATTAAGTAACAGCCAGGGTGGTTGGTTAGGCTAGCTTAGCATAAAGACTGGATACAAGGGGGAACAACTAGCCTGGCTCAGTCCAAGGCTGCTCTTAAACTCACTAATTAACACAATATCTCGTTTGTTTATTCCATACACAAACTGAAGTCCTGTCATCAATGTAAGGTTGCCCGGCAACCAGTGGAGAAGTTAGTTCTCCCGGCAAAGAAATAGTCCGGCACATAACTGTTATACAGTTACTTAGTTGTTGTGTGATATGATGTGTTAATTAGTGAGCTTTAGAGGTGCAGGTAGGCAGATTGTTTTTACCTCTGGATAGAACCAGGCTAACTGTTTCCCCCTGTTTCCAGTCTTTATGCTAAGTTAAGCTAACAGTCTGCTGGCTCCACCTTCATGGACAAATATGCTTGCTTTATGCAAATGTGTGTATATATTTATTACTGGAAATCAAATAACAACACAAAACAATGACAGAAACCCTCACAGGTACTGCATTTAGCATAAAAAATATGCTCAAATCATAACATGGCAAGCTGAAGCCCAACAGGCAACAACAGCTGTCAGTGTGTCAGTGTGCTGACTTGACTATGACTTGCCCCAAACTGCATGTGATTATCATAAATTGGGCATGTCTGTAAAGGGGAGACTCGTGGGTACCCAGAGAACCCATTTTCACCCCTTTGAAAATGGCCATAAACATTCCCTAGGTTTTTTAGTTTCATATGATAGTATCTTCACTCTAGCTTTAAAACTGAGCCCGCTACAACCTCCGAAAGATCGATTGCGTAAATGCATTAAAATGAATAAATATATATATATTTATTTATTTATATATATATAACTAAATACAGCAATGTGCGCAGTTAGACCCATCACACATGCACACACAAAACGGTGACACCATGACAGATGTGGTGTGTATGTGAATGTGTCCATTGACCACGATGTCTCTTAAAATAATAATAATCACTCGATAATGTGTAGTTCTTTTAACATTCCTATCGTTATTATTCATTATTTTCTGTCACTTAGCACACATACTAATGATTGATAAAGAGAATCATCATTATTATTAGTTCAGGCTGGAAAGTGGTGAATGTTGCTCATCACAGACATGATATGATGATTAATGGAGGACACCTGAAGGCAGAAACGTGTCAACATATCTCTTAGATTTATAATTCCTGTTATTGATGTATTTTCTCCTTCACTTGTGCTCGACGTCTGTTAAAGCGCTGGGTTCGTGCATCATCTTTTATACAGTATCATTTCCTAATAGGTCTGGATTGATCAATGCATATTTCATGGAGCCTGTAGTCACACTGACAGGGTTTCACAGTGATGGAGAGCCTCTTATTATTCCAGTACACATCAATTGTTGATCGCAGTCATGCAGCAAAGATGAGCATCTATTCATTAAGAAGTAGCTACAGTTGGGATCCTGTCAAACTGTAAGACTGCATCACTCCGACTAAACTGTGAAAGAAAGGTTTATTGAATCTTACAAAGCTGTGTACGTTTCTTCCATGAACCACTGATGTAGTTCGAGGTGCCACAGTTTCATAAGCTGTAACACACAATATGGAATCTAATTAAGATCAGTGCGCTCTGGAAGATCCAATTAAACCCGTTTAATTGGTCAAGTAACTCATCCTGTGTGTCTTGTGCAGGCCACTCTTCACTTTAAGCACTGGAGGAAACAGAACCTCAGACAATTATGGACAATGATTTAGACAAATAAATATATATATAGAAAAATAAATTAGACCAAAAAAAGTTTGCCTTCCTAGTTGACTCATTAAATAAGCTATGATGATGACTGCAGGAGATGAAACTGCATGTTTTATATACAAGTCATATTCATTTTCTCAATGATATCATGACAAATTTTACAGCTTGGATGCAGTTTCACTAAAAGGCTCTGCATGGTGATGGTTGCACATATCCCAAGGTCCATTGGGAGGAATGTTACAGTCTTTGTGGACTGCAGCCACTAAAATTGCTCTGCTGTTTGTTGAGCGAGATTATTTCCTGGATTCATCTCCTCAGCTCACTGTTGATGTGGCCTTCAAGTCTCTGTGGAGCTTGGTGTCTCAATATGTGCCAGAAGACATCACAGACAACCGGTTTGTTTTATAGTTACCTTTACTTATGAAGGATACAGCCTTTCCTCCCAAAGACACCACCACAGAAAGTAGCACATCTCTGCAGAAAACAATCCATTCATCCAGGCTTGGATGTCGAAGATCTGTCTGTCCCAGGATGCTGAGGTTGAAGGGAAACAAGAGACGTCCAAATTGACTATTTGTATTCTCTTTTCCATTGCCAATGATCAGCAGATTTACTGATGGACAGAAAAGGTGCTTATTGAGAACTGTCATTATGTCCTTTAACCAAAACTCTTTGGGAGTTTGCTTTATCCTTCCCACTCTGGACGACTGTGGTAAGAATGGAAGAAAACAGTCTCAGTTCTTCTGGATTTAAGGACGTCTTCCTGCTCCTCCTGGTGGACCCCAAGTCTTTCCCAAGCCAGATGAGATATATATAATCCTTGCAGCGTGTTCTGGGTCATCCCTGAGGCCTGCTACCAGTTTGACGTGCCCAGAAAATCTCCAAGATGAGGCGCCCAGGAGGCATCCTTATCAGATGCCCAAACCACCTCAACTGGCTCCTATTTATGCGGATGAACCGCGGCTCTACTCCGATCTCCCTCAGGATGTCTGAGCGCCTTACCCTGTCTCTAAGGGCTTATTTTCAGTGTTTTGCAAAAGAGAATAAACAGTGAATGTGATGATAAAAATGTCTCTCCACTGCTTTTTGCTGTGTATGTCAACACTTTGAGAGCACTGGAAGGTCATTCTATCTCCCTAGCTGAATCACTGAAAGACAAGAAGACCAAAAGCACCAATTTATTCGCTAGTGGATGCTGCTGAAATCAAAACTCCTACCACTCTGCTCTGTCTGACTGAAGCAATCAAGCCGCCAGCCGTCTTGTAGTGAACAAGGTCCTAACGTGTGTGAACCAGGAGACTGAGGCACAAAGCACTTCACTGCCAGAGTCCAATGATCAAACTAGCCTGCAAAAAAAATGTCAAACCCGGGGCACCAATGAGGGCCTCTGATTCAGGGGTGAAACGTTCAGGACCTGATTTCTTTCCCATCAAAGACTGCTGCTCCGGGACAGAAAAAAAAAAAAAAACCAAAGAAAAGACATATCTTGTCTTTTTTGTAATTCAGTCAGTGGGAAGCAATGCATTTGGAGACTGGAAGTTAAATTAAAAGCATATCTATCACCCAAAGCTAAACATAAGAATACCCTCATCTTTTCTGAAGCTGAGCCAACAGCTGCAAAAACAGATAGACTTTCACTGCAGACAGATTAAAAACAAAGAGCAATGCACCTACAACGGATTGTGTGAGATACACCAAAAAGAACAACATGCCTCCTCATCCACAGCCCACATTTGATTTCCTGCCATCTAGCTATTCTTTTTACAAAAGAGAAGAAAATTGTTTTTTGGCTTTTTTTGGGGGGGATACCACTGCTAGTCTCTGCGCTCATTTCTTTCTTTTTAATACATACTGTCAGTGAGTTGGTGCCTCCATAACTCACTAAAATTCTGGGATACAATCATAACTGCAAACTGTAAATGCTCAGGACTGTTGTCAACTCTCTTTCTTATCTATTCTGTTTGATGAAAACACTCAGACACAGTCCTAAAGTCCATGCCTCCAGAGGGCTCACTCACAGATTCCAATTTTCCAGCACAACATAGTGTATGGCTATAATTTCACTGTGCTGCACAAGGGAAAAAGAGAGTGTGTGTCGTTTTTATTATTGTGGTTGCTTCTCTTGGTTCAGTGTGTGCTATGTACACAACTGTTCATCATTATATCCTTTCCTAAACTATGACTACGAAGTTTACCTTCATGTATGTTGACGCTTTTGATAAATATTCAACCAAATCAAGTAATAACATATGTATGCTGGTATATGCATTTAAGTATACACAGTATAATCTTGGTATCCGACAAAAGTTCTACCCTTATTACCTCATTTGTGTTTACATATTATATTCAACCGCTCTTTCCTGTCTTACTCTCACATTTTGAAGTGCTACTAATATGGTCAACACATTCAGCTCCAGTGTCTAATCTCTTGTATAATGATAGCTGGGCTGTAACTATCTTCGTTGCTGATTTTCTTCCGTGAAATACAATTCAAAAAGATCTTTCAGAGCTCACTGAGTGTTATTGCTGTCCAATTAGCGAAATGCATTCATGCCATTATCAGAATGTGTTTCATGCGTGTTAAAAGAAGAAACATTGCAGATTTCTCACTGTAGTTCAAATATTAAGACTGTCCTCACCAAAGTTTTCCTGACTACTAACATTTTGTGATCATGCAAACGGTGACTGGCCTCTCTTAGACTCTCTTGTGACATTGTTTTACTGGCGCAAAATCTCTTAGGAAGAAGCTCAGGTGGAAAGTTGTCTGACTTTGTCAGCAGAAACCACAGTTTACATCTTGTCTCCTACCAACAGTCAACATCGGTTTCTTATGTGTCCCTAACTTCTACTGTAGTGGTGGCAGATCAAAATATGCTCATATATAACAGTAATTTTAGAAGGCACTGAAAAATAATTGTGTTGTTGTGATCATGTAAATGCCACTGTAACAAAAAAGGGAAATTTTACATATTGGAACATTACTGTGCTTTTGGTTAAAAACTGCATTTAAACATTAATGTTATGTAAATGCTGGAGAGGCTGTCTGAATCTGTCGGACACTGTACACAATATTATAGGAAATCATCTGGAAAGCTCACGCTGCTAGTGATATTAAAAAAAATTATAGCTGCAAGTGGCGATTCCGGGGTTCAAGCCAACACAGACCGTTAGAAGTTGAAAGCTGCAAGTAGTCTAGACCTTTGACAGTTTCCGATACCTGCACTAAAGATGACTAACAGGTTTTATGACGATCGGACAGATGATCACTCATTTACGGCCAAATATGTGCAACACTGTCGCCCCCTATTGGTCAATTTTTAAATAATTTTGGGCACATGTTACAACAGCTTAATTAAAAATATCCACCAAGTTTGATGATGTTTGGACAACTGTCAGTGATTTATGGCCAAATTTGGTACTGGTGGCGCCCCATATTGAGCGATTTCAAAATACTTTTACACACGTGGTTCAACATTGTTATGAAATATCATCTTGCAAGTTTTGTAATGATTGGACAAACAGTTTCTTATTTATAGTCTGATTTGTATTTGCCACGCCCATTTTTTTTTGCATTTGTAGTGCCCCCCCTATCGATTTGAATGAAACTTTTAGGGTATGTTCCAAGTACTTTCTTAAACATATCTTACATGTTTCGTTGTTGATTGGCCCAACTGTTGAGGAGTTAGGTCTATTGATGTGCTGAGCCATGCCCTTTTAATTGGTCAATATCTTCAAAACACAATGAAATGTCAACAAACTTTTGATAAGCTTGGACCGGTAATGAGCCACAGAAAATTTGGGCTTGAACCCCTAATAGAAGATGTTGCTGGTAACAGGGGTGTAAAAAATGCAACAAGCGGCGGGGGTGCTGCACCTGAGTATGGGAGTGCTACTTCCTACAGTTTGGGTAAAAGTGAACTTCCAGAGAAAGATAGAGGATACAGAGGGAGAAAGAGAAAGTTGAGATTCTGCCTCTCGGAGAGCAATTAGAGTGAGTTAGAGTTGGAGTTTAGGACAGAGTGAGAAGAAGTGTACTTGCTGAGAGATGTTCTGTAGCTGCAGTCTGACAGTCACAGATAAAACACTTACATTGTCAAAATCAGGGCAGCGACTTTACTGTAAGCCGGCCTTATTTGCTGCTGCCTTTGCTTTAACATTATTTAACATGGAAGCCAATTAAGACCCAAAATCAAAAGCTGGCAGTTAAGTCCTTTCATTGTTTCTTCTTGTCATTCTTCTTCCTTGATATGCATCTTAAGAAGGGAGAAATACTGCATTTTATATTGTAGGCGAGCCAACCACATAAATTGACTAAATTTAGCTCACGGCTTCAAGTGAAGAAGTCCTCGGGGAGCAGTTTGATAAGCCTGGAGAGAGAGAGAGAGAGAGGACAGGTTTTTCTTACCAGACATCTGTACCGTACCTCCTTTACTGGTACTTTTCTCCACCTTCCTAGCCTCCATCTCCTCCATCCCCCCCTCACCTCATCCTCCCCTCATAGCCACTCTATAGATAATGAGGTTTTAATGTTGTAAATTTGATATGGCACAGGGAGGCAGGATTTTTCCCCACTACTTATCTCTGGCTTCCAGACCTTCCCAGATGGGTTGCCCCCTAACCTTCTCACTGTGGCAAGCATAGAGCCCCCCTCCACCCCCCTACACACACACACACACACACACACACACACACACACACACACACACACACACACACACACAATTCCCCCATTTCTATGGCCACTTCCAAATATAACTCTATCTTATTGTCCCCCAGGTTTCAACACTGCAAACTCTATAGTTATCCATGTGTTGTGTCCTAATTATGACAGTAGGAATCTGGCTGGTCATAGTACAGTATATCAATAGTGCAGTAAAAGAAATTAGAGCATAATGATGTTAAATACAGTATATTAAAGAGGACCTATTGTGCTTATTTTCAGGTGCATCCTTGTATTTTGGGTTTCTACTAGAACATGTTTACATGCACTAATGTTCAAAAAATACTTTACTTTTCTCATACCGGCTGTGCTGCAGCACGTCTTTTCACCCTCTATCTGAAACACTCTGTTTGAGGCCCTGTCCCCCCGTCCCCCCCTCCAAAAAAGCAGGGTCTGCTCTGATTGGTCAGCTGACCCCCTCTGTTGTGATTGGTCAACCGAACCAAACTCTTCAGACTCCGCTCCAGCTCCGCTCTAACTAGTTTTGTTTGAGGGCATGCCAAACTAGCTGCTAGGCAGGTATTATGCAAATGATTTACTTGGTGACATCACCACGTTACAGAAGAAAAGGCGGGACTTCAATCAAGGCGTTTCAGGCAGTTGTGACGCAGTGTTTCTGTGGGGGAGAGTAACTCCCTTTGGCGTGGACTTTGGGCTTTGTTTGCAGACCTTTTACATGCACAAAAAACTATGTAACTCATTAAAGGAAAGGGAAAAACGCACAAAAGCATAATAGGTCCTCTTTAAGATACTGTAGGTACACAGGAATAACACTTATACATGACCCAAGACATCTCATATCTCAATAGTAACAATAAAAATAGCCACAAGCAACAACAAAGGGGGTTTAAGACGATCAAGGGGATAGTTATTAAGAATTATAATAATAACAGTAATAAAAACTCAGTCATCTTTAACCCCTTTTTATTCATGTGCATGTCATGTTTTGATAACCCTCCCTCTTCCTCTCTCTTTCCACCCCCAACCCTCACTTTCTTCGCCCTATTTTCCCTCCTGAACTCTCCTCCTCATCGTCTCTCTTCCTCTTCTCCTCGCTCTGCCGTCGACCCCTCCACCTCCTTCATCCTCACGGCATGGCTCCCTCCCCCGTCCTTTCATGCCATCACCACACCGTATCTGTCGTTCCCTCTGGACCGTTTCGATCTTGCCGCAGTATAAAACCTTTTTATCTGAATGAAATGGGTGAGAGGAAGCATAGACAGCCGGTGTAGAAAGATAGAGGTAAAAGGTTGAAGCCTTGGGTTTATAAGATAGGCCTGATAGGTCTGATGTCTAATTCACATCAGGAGGAGGACTGGGCGGGAAGAGGCACAAATGCTCTGGTAGACCTGTCTCTGAGGGCAATGACTAATTAACTGCATTATCGCTTTGTTATATTTGCATGAGATGGAGGAAAGAACGTGTCAAAGAGGTCAAAGAGGAAGGGATTGAAGAGATTTCTTTTTACAAAATATGAAGAAGGTACTGTAGTTGTGGACAAAATGACTGAATGACTGAAAACAAAACATTATTTTTCAACTCTAGTGGTGTCTTGCATTGCAAATGGTTTTGGTTTTATGTGCCAAGGCTTTGAATTATTCACTTTTTCCTTTTCTGTCACTGCTCCAGTAAAATGGGAGTAAATGGAATTCCGTTTGTGCTGCATAAAACACTGAAAAATTACATTTTGTAAAATTTAATGGGGATGTGTCTTGCTGGAAACAATGACCCAGTATCTCCACAGAACTTACTTATTCAGTAGACTGGAGTTTGCATCAAATCTGTTCACACCGAAGCCTGTGGATTATCCAGTAGAGAGAGTAAAATGTAAAATGTTTCTGTAAAGAAAACTTGCTGTTTTTGAATTTTTTAAATGTCATTTAAAACATGGCTAGGTACCACTTATAGAGGAGTGTTTTCTTGCCACTGTCGCATAGAATGCATGCTCATCGGGGATCTCTTGTTAGGTCTCTAAATTATAGAGTACAGTCTTGACCTGCTCTATATGAAAAGTGTCTTGAGATAACTTCTGGATAACTTCATTAAACAGGTCCGCAAATTTCATGGTAATTAGGTGATAATTAGCAAGTAACCTATTTGAAATTTCTTCGGAATTACTGTCAAATTACCCCAATATTTACCTCAAAATCTATCAAAAATTACTTTATTATAAACATTATTTAATAATTATATGCTGACATAGCATATAATCGTTAAAATAGGGCCCTTAGTCTTGAGAAGCGGCTGTGCGCTGCTCTTCATCGGAGGTGGAAACCAAAACTAATAGAAGACACTTCTGATCAGGCACAAATCTCACCATAGTGTGACTTATTGTCTACACAAATGTAACCTGGTAGCTAATGTAATGATTCAGGGAGGTTTTTAAGAAATTTCAAAGAAGTTATTTGCTAATTATTATCTATTTATCAGCAGGCATGGAAACAAAGCATATCAATTAACTTTGTATTCTTTTCCTGGAAATGTATTAAATAAATTACCAGCTATTTATTACTGCTTATTGGGAAATAGCGGAATATAATTATTAAATAATGTTTATAATAGATATAAAATAATAATAATAAAAGTCCTGAGTCAAATCCCAAGTCAAGACAGCCAAACAAAGACATTTTCGATAATTTTTTAGGTAAATATTGGGGTAATTTGGCAGTAATTCCAAAGAAATTTCAAATAGGTTACTTGCTAATTATCACCTATTTACCATGAAATTTGCGGACCTGTAAATTGAAGTGTTACCAATTTCTGTTATGATTTAACGCTATATAAAAATAGATTGAAATTGAATTGAATAGAGCAAGTTAACAACAGCTGAAAATCTTGTTTTGCTGACCTTCAGTGGTTTTAACTTCTCAATTTACTGCTGTGATACAGAAGTGTACTCCTGGCTATGTCATTGTGCCATGACATTACTGTTGGTTGTAGTAACAGATGCAAACTTCTGACTACGCCCATCAGTGATGCTGGATGTGAGGTGCAACAGAGTAGAAACTTTAAGGCAGTGAGGACCGTAAAAAAGGGTTTCTTGCTGGTGTTAAGTTACTGTTTAAAGGGTCACTTCAGTTCACCCCCTAAACATTACACATATTTTATCACTCAATGCTAGTGGTGCCTTGCAATGCAAGTGCTTCGGTTTTATGTGCTTCGGTTTTGAGATATGCCCTTTTTTGAACTCCTGCCCCACCCCAGTACAATGAGTGTAAATTGATTTTTGCTTATGCTGCTCAAAATGGTGAAAAATATAATTTGGAAAAAAGCAACATGACCCAGTGGAAAATCTACACACCAGTTTTCATAGTGACTTTCCTTCAATATTCAAATATTCAGGAAGTAGTTCCAATAAAACCTGTTCACAGTGAGATCTGTGGATTATTCTGAGTAACTGGGACAATATTTCTGGAAAAATCTTTGTTTCTATGCTTTATGCACCACAAAAAAATTCCATTCCCCTCCTCTGTATTTCGATGGAGGCAGATATCTCAATATGGACAAATCGAATCTATTTCAATGTCTACACAATGTACCACCAGGGCAAGTGTAAAAATGTCTATTATTTTCGGTGAACTGACCCTTTAAGTTGTGAATTGATAGATGGAGACAAACAGACAGATATATATAGATATTTTAAGTGTGTGGAGCACAGACACAAATTGTAGTCAAGGGTATTTTGGACTGTTCTTTTTTTATTTTTGGAAATGGAAAATGACAAAGAATGGGATGGAGACTGGTGTGGTGTGACAAGATGAATGAATGACCAGATGAATTCAAACTCAAGATGTTGCCATTACGACGTCCTGCCAGGGTGTCACAGCTTGAAAATAGTGAATGTCTCAGTTTGGACTGGAACTTTGGAAGGATTAATCTTGTCTTAGCTGAAGGCCAAAACTGAGTACTAAATTTAGTCTCCCTTAGTCTGTGACTGAGGAAGTATTATGGTCTGTCTTGGCTCACTGTGAAACATATTCATCTCTCTCCCAACCTCCTCTTCAGTCCCTGTCGTCAGTGCTGAACAGTTCAGTGGTCCTGAGCGAAACACCCAATGTTGTTCTGGAGGGTCTGAGGCCGGGGACCGGCTACCTGGTCCAGGTGAGGGCCCGCACCGTGGCCGGCTACGGAGCCTACAGCAAGGAGATGCTCTTCCATACGCTCACCGACGGTGAGTGGGCGGGTGGTGCATGTGGAGGTGTGTGTGTTGGTGGGGGTTTTGTGGTGGAGAGGATAGAGAGTGCAGGACTGAGAGGGGGAACGTGAGAGGTTGAGCAAGAGTGAAAATCTGGCTGTGAAGTAATTAAATTCTGCCCTACTTTGTGTGTGTGTGTGTGTGTGCATAAATTTGTGTGTTGCAGTCATGTAAAATGAGCCTTGTAAATGATATTTTATGTGTGTTAGAGAGAGAGAGAGAGAGAAACTATGTGTATATTTTGCTCAGTTGTGTGTATGTGAGAGTGCCTCAAAAATATAGAAATAATACGTCTCTTTCCAATCTCTCTGTTTGTGTTTCTGCAGATGAGTACAAGTCAGAGCTGGGACAGCAGCTCTCTCTGATTGCAGGCTCTCTAGTAGGTGGAGTGTGTATCGTCTCATTGGTAGCTATTGTCATCATCTGTACCAGGTAAACGCACTGACATACATGTACACACTCTCTCACACACGCAAATGCTGCATTCATGTGTGTGTCACAGAAATATTCTAACTGGTAGAGGTACTATCCTGTTACATTCATTACACACTTTCAATTGTCCAATCAAAATGTCCTTAATCAAGGCATTGAACATGTACAGACTTGATAGGATTCAATAAGGCTCATCATTTCCCTTTTTTTAATCAGGGAATGTATCTGTGTATATTTAAATGTGTGAAAATCACATATAAAATCAATGATAAAAAAAAAATAGGGGTGAAAATCTGACTGTTTGCAGTGTAAATGTTACCCATGCACTGAATGAAGACACGTTTTCATCGTTCTTTCCATCCAGGTGCCAGGTACATTTATTATACTGTAAACACAGTGAAAGGACAGTCATGGATTAGCGTCAGATGCCTCTATCATGACTGTCTTTCGTTCGTACTGAGCTGACTTCCGGTTACGGAAAAATAACTATAAAGTAATTCAATATAACAAACTACATATAAAGTAATACAATTAAAGTAATTCATTACACAATATAACACTAGCCAAATCTGTCATGACACTCAAATTACCAAAACACTATATTATATCAACCACTGAACATATTAAAGAGTAATTATATCAACCACTGAACATATTAAAGAGTAATTATATCAACAACTGAACGTAAATGGCTAATTATATCAACAACTGAACATCTTAAAGACTAATTATATCAACAACTGAACATATTTGATTTAAATGTCATTACATCTTGGATGAGAATACATTTG
Organism: Sebastolobus alascanus; assembly: GCA_916701645.2. Taxonomy (NCBI): domain Eukaryota; kingdom Metazoa; phylum Chordata; class Actinopteri; order Perciformes; family Sebastidae; genus Sebastolobus; species Sebastolobus alascanus. The sequence goes on along the minus strand of CAKAOJ020000108.1, from coordinate 553,942 downwards.
TAGTCAATAAACATCCTTAAACTGTATAACTAGCGGGCCACGGGCCTAGAGTAGCTATTCAAGCTAGCTTTAGCGTTAGCATTAGCGTTCGCTAACGTTAGCATTAGCTAGCGGTTTATTCCCTGACGTACATAACGCTCATACATATAAACACACGGCCCCATAAATGATAATAAACTTAATAACAAACTACATGTACTGTATATGGCGCTTGTGCACTTCCCTCACCTGTAAACACAGTGAAAGGACAGTCATGGATTAGCGTCAGATGCCTCTATCATGACTGTCTTTCGTTCGTACTGAGCTGACTTCCGGTTACGGAAGAATAACAGCAACAGTCGCTCACATACTAAAGCCACTACCGCCACCTACTGGCCAACACAGAATACTGTATTACAACTACTTAACACTAAAGCAGGTGGGTTTACTGTCCTTCCTACTGTCTTCTAAGTGACACCAAGCGTTTTAAAGATGATAATGGTAATAATAAAAATAATAAAAATAATCATGGTGGGGGGACCAAAATAATAACACAAAGGTAACAATTCAGTATTTCTGGGCACAATCCTTATCACTAAAATGTCCAGGGTGCCACACCCTCCCCTACTTAAGAAAAATAAAAAAAAAATGTTATTACATCTTTTTTTTTTCTTAACTCCATACACACCTATAACTGTACTACTGATGTCTCTGCTTGAATAATCACCATGGTTACCTACACTAATAGCAATTACCTGTCCAATTAAGGTATTCTTCACACCATGTTCAATTAGACAGTTACAACTAATAGGAGAAGTTAGTACTGTTCAATTGACACACAATACCAAATCTTGTCAAGGGTAACCATTCTTTTCCATTCAAGATCCATAAACATGTCCACCTCGGTAGGAGGAATTCTCTACTGTAACTAGACTCACTAATCGGCCAACATTTCACTCTAGTCTGTTACCACATTTCTCATGTTCATATATTAAGACACCATAACGTGCGTTTATCACCATCTCAGTTTCAATTTATGACACCACAGTATGTACTTTAAGATGAAAGTTATATTCTGTCCATTCTTGTGTGTTGGTTACGATGTTCTTTTTTCACATTCTTGCTCTTAGCCTACCGGTTATGAGTTTGTTACTCAAGTCTCTAGCACATTGTCTGTATTTCTTTGGGCATCCAAGGCCTCCACAGTGTCTGGAAACAAGGTGTTGGTGTGTTCACCTCAATACCGTCCATACCAACTTGTCTCACCGTAGGTTGTCCCAGTGCATCATACATCAGCATTCTTGGCCGTTGCCGCTCTCTCTGAGGGTAAACATGCCGTGCCACAGGTGATGACCCCTGTTCTGTGTCTGAGTCTCTGTCTCCTTGTTGATGTTGATCTTCATCAGATGTCTGCTCCTGCAGGCCGTGGTGATCCTGTGTTGTCTGCAGCTGAAGTTCCTCCTCTCCTCCAGCATCCTGTCTTGCTTGAAGTTCTCTCACCTGTTGTTCACAGGCCTCTGTTTCAGGATTCGGAGCGTTACCTCTGCCGTCATGGTTGTCCTGATGTGAAACCTGCCACACAAGTTCACCTTCATCCTCACTTTCCATATCCATGTCCTGAGGTAGTAGCTGTTGCTGAGTTTTCCCTCTGTTTTGTCTCAGGCCCCTCTTTCTGTTGTCCTGCTCTTCTCTCTCTGGTCTTTCCACAGGTAGGCTGTCACACGGAAGCAGCAGATTTCTGTGTACTGTGCGACTCTTTCCTCCTCTCTCCGGTTTGACCTCAAAAACAGGAATGTTAGGGCTCTTTTGACTCACCACCACATACACTGTATCCTCCCAGTGTGAGCGAAGCTTACCAGGCCCTCCTCTTTCGGTGAGGTTGCGGAGTAGGACTCTGTTGCCAGGATGAAGCTGAGCTCCGTAGGTCTTTTTGTCGTAGTATGTTTTGCCTCTAGAAGCTTCTTTCTGAGCTGCTGTTCCGGCAATCTCATAGGCCTCTTTCATTCGTGACTGCCATTTAGCCACATACTCCTCATAACTAACTTGTTGCTCCTGCGATGGTAAGTTGAACAAGATATCCACAGGGAGTCTGGGAGTGCGGCCGAACAACAAATAGTAAGGGGAGAACCCAGTAGCCTCGCTCCGAGTGCAGTTGTAGGCGTGCACTACTTTCGCCAGTGAGTTCTTCCAGTCTGCCTTTTCAGCATCAGTCAGTGTTCTCAGCATGGACAGGAGTGTTCTATTGAAACGTTCCACCTGTCCATTGCCTTGTGGATGATATGGAGTAGTGTGAGAGCCACGCATGCCACAGACCTGTTGCAGCTGAGAAAACAACTTGTTCTCAAATTCCCTGCCCATGTCGTGATGGATTCTTCCTGGGAAACCGAAGTTGAGGGCAAAGTGATCGAAGACTTTTTCCACTACTGTCTTAGCTGACTTGTTTTTTGTTGCATACGCTTGCGCGAAGCGTGTGAAGTGATCCATCACCACTAGAATGTATTCATAGCCATGTTTACAGGTCTCAAGATGTAAAAAGTCTATGGACACAAGCTCAAAAGGATATGTAGTGGTAATGGGGGTCAGTGGGGCTCTGGTGGTCTTACTTGGCCGTTTCCTCTTCAGATATTCACAGGCATGCATCACAAAGTGTTCCACATCACTTTGCATTCGGGTCCAGTAGAACCTGTCTCTTATTAGCCCCAAAGTTCTTTCTGCCCCCAAATGTCCCATTTCTTTATGCAGTTCTCTGAACACCGTGTCATGGTGCTCTTTGGGGAGGAGGAGCTGATCTCTGCCATTAGCTCTCCTGTAGAGGACTCCATCGTCATTTACATGCAGTCTGCTCCATTGTCTCAACAAGATTTTGACATCAGGTGACTCTGCTTTTAAAGTACGACCTTTTGGCAGATAGTTGTTAGCTTTGTAATGCATGACACGACCTATCACAGCATCTTGTTCTTGACTCACCCTGATTTCTTCTTGTGAGAGAGACTTTCCCACAGACAGTGATGTGGTGTCTTGCACTAGGCTGATGGCATTCTGGCTGACTACCATCGTCTCGTGAAAAGCGCTCTTTGTCTGTAGCACAGTGCTCTCCACGGCAGCCCTGATCACATCCTGTTTTACCTCTGCTGTGCACTGGTCCATGTACTGGTTGATGTCGAGTGGTAACCTGGATAGTCCGTCAGCATCTGCATTCCTCTTGCCTGGTCGGTACCTGATCGTGAAGTTGAAGTCAGCCAATTCACCCACCCACCGATAGCCTGTAGCATTTAGTTTTGCAGTTGTGAGGACATATGTTAGGGGGTTATTGTCCGTGTAGACAACGAAATGTGGGGCATAATAAAGATAGTCACGAAAGCGTTCACAAATTGACCACTTTAAGGCCAAGAATTCCAGCTTTCCAGAATGCATATGATAGTTTTTCTCAGGGGGTGTTAATGTCCGTGAACCATATGCAATCACCTTCATCTTGCCTGCTCGTTTCTGGTACAACACAGACCCCAAGCCCTCTTGTGAAGCATCACAGTGGAGTATGAACGGCTCTGCAAAATCAGGATAGCTCAAAATAGGTGGCTCTGTGAGACAGTCAATCAACCTATTAAAAGCATCCTGGTGGCTCTGGGTCCAACAAATGGGTGTGTTGGGTGGTGGTCGGCCCCTCTGTTTTGCACTAACCTTTTTTCCCTCCCTTCTTAGTACAGGTGGTGGAGCTCTGTCTGGAGGCAGGGTCAAAAGCTGGTACAGCGGTTTTGCCACCTTAGAGAAGTTTGGGATATAGGTCCTGTAATAGGAGAGGAAACCAAGGACTCTGCTCAACTCCCCTACTGTGGATGGTGGTCGGTCTTTCAGTGCTTGAACAGGAGCTATTTCAGCTGGATCCATGGTGTACCCTTCTTCTGACACCATCCGCCCAAGAAAGCGAACTTTCCGCTTGAATACATCACATTTCTGTGGACTCAGTTTGACACCATGTTTTTGGTATCTCTGCAGGACAGCACGAATGTGGTCTACATGACTGTCAAATGAAGGAGAGTGAACTAGGTTGTCGTCTAAATATGGCTGACAGGTGACATCACGAAGGCCCCTCAGACAGTCCTCCATACTCCTTTGAAACTCTGCTGGAGCTGAGCTAAGGCCAAAGGGTATGCGGTTCCATTGGTATAAGCCCCAGGGTGTTATAAATGCTGTGAGGGGGGTGACTTTCAGGGTCCAGGAACCCCTGATGATATGCTTTGCCCTGATCAAGGACTGAAAACCAGGAGCTGCCGTGCAGGGAGTCTAGCATGTCCTGGATCCTTGGAATCGGGTGTCTGTCTGGTACAGATTTCCTGTTAAGTTCTCTGTAATCGCAGCACAGCCTCAATTCACCTGACTTCTTGCGAACACAGACGATCGGGGAGGAGTAGGGTGACCTTGACTCTGAAATCCACCCACGATTCAGCAGATCTTGGAGGTATTCCTTCACCTCTTGGTGCAGCGGTTTTGGCACTGATATGTAGGTCTTTCGAACAGGTGTGGTGTCATTCAGTGTGATGTGTAAATTTAAGGTGGGAATGCATCCAACGTCCTTGTCATCATAAGCAAAAGCATGACATTCTTCTTGTAACATCTGTCTCACAATCTGCTGCTGCTCTTCACTAAGATTGTCTAGTTTAACTGGAGGATCCCACTGAGATGGCTTTTGGATGTGTTGTGGGTTGCTGGTTACCTCATTTAGCTGAATGGGAGGCCGTGTTGTATTTTGTCCAGCTGTCTCCGGTGTCTCGTCAGCTGTCTCTGGTGTCTCGTCAGAGGACTCCACTGTGATGGGGTATACTGCCTTTATTTCCTCCAGGTGTCCCAGAATGGTGCGAGGGATTAAGGTGACCTCAAGCTTGCTGGTGTTAGCAACTGAGACAGGGATGTACACTGACCTTCCCTCACTGATAGGCACCAGTCCCTCTTGGATGACTAGACCCTCAGGCAGCTGTGACAGCACATCAGGAACAAACAACAGACTTTGTCCTGCAAACTGGGCTCCAACATGTGCACGGACATAGGTGGTGGTTATCTGTTCAGCAGCCAGGTGTATTCCCCTCTTCCCTGTCTGCACTGTCCCCACACATGGGCTTTGATCTGTGTGTAGTAACTTTAGCACTGCCTTAGCTGTTTTCACTGACACGGAGAAGATGCGGCTGATTCTCTGGTAGTGTTGTGACCTTGTGTGTCGCTTTCCCCACTTACCCACTACTTCTTCTATCACGTTGAATCCTATAATGGGTTGTTCTGCCACGTTGGGATCACTGGATACTAACATGGGGACTAATAGTGTCTTTTCTGGGTGAGTGTCACAGTCCAAATAAAACTCTGTTTCGATCCACCCATCATATGGGATTTCACTCCCATTTGCAGCTAAAGCCACTAGTGGTTCTGTCCCCAAAAGCTCAGAAAGCGGCCTGACAGTGCTGTGTGGAAGGTGTTGTTTTCGCCAGTCATTATTGATGAGACTTGCCTGAGCACCAGTGTCCCATAGAGCCTCGACTGGTGCATTGTCTAGATGGCACTGGACCATGCATCTTCTCCCGATGAGACTGATGAGCTTGGCTTGACGTTGTGAAGGCACATAACTGGTGGATGTGTCATTACTGAGGTTGCTGCTGTCTGGCAGTGGGGTGGCAGATAAAGTGTCTGTGTGATCACTTGGCTCTTGAGAAGGTGAGGAGGTGTTTTGCAGATGAACAGAATTTACCTGGGACCTGGGGAGTGGGTGGGCTACTGTGGGTCCCTGCTCAGCAGCCCTCTCCCGTTTCCCTGAGTGAATCTGCCCTGCCTGCAACCACGAGAAAGATGGCCTTCTTGCCCACAGCGATAACAGTGTCTGCATGTGTCACCGGCCTGAGTCTCTCTGCATGCCTGGCATCCTCTAGCCCACCTTGCAGCTGATGGTGGCCGGGTGTCTGTACTCAGTCTTGGTTTTGTTACTTCTAATGTCTCATGAAACATTGTCTTCACCTCAAGAACATCAGCCTTGAGGCCCTCAATAAGCTTGGCAGTCTCTTGGTCAGGCCCTTTACTCTGTCCTTGTTTTTTCTTTGTGGATACTACCACATCCCCTTTTGACTGTGTTTCATCATTTGAGTCTGTTTCATTGTTCAGAGGCAAGTGACTGTTGTTCGGTCGCTGTTGCTGTTCTGTATGTATCTCATTTACCCTGGGCGGCTTGCCTGTGATGTTTCTCCTCAGCTTATTTTGTCTCTCCAACTCAAGACTGGCAGCCTCATTTATCCTTTCTATCAGGACCTCATCTGTGACTTTATGGTTGCTAAGGTGAGGTTTCAGCTGAAACTTCACAGCCTCACAAAACAAACCAGTCTCTAATGAGCGCAGGAATTTACGCTGGATTAAGTCTTGACTGAACTGTTCCCCTTCCTCCTCATCACCAGACTTCCAGAGCAGTTTCTCTCTGAGCTCTATTGCCCGGAACAAAAAGGCTTGAGCTGATTCTTTGGGGTCTTGGGCTATGTTCATGAGTCTATTGAGCAGGTCAGATGATGAGTCCACTTTATAATGTCCTCTCAGTATGGTTCTTAATGTTGGAAGTGTGAGGTCTCGCTTAACCTCCAGCAAGTCTCGAAGGTGAAGGCCAGGACTTACTGCTTTAATCACTGCTTCGATGATTTCCGTCTCTGTGTAGCCCTTCTTCAGCCCTGATTCAATTTGGTTGGTCAGACTGGTAAAAGATAATTTGTCCCTCTGTCCAGCCTCCCCTATCTGACCCCAAATCCGGAAATCTTTTCTCAAAGTCACTGCTGGTGCGGTGAGAGGTGCAGGTTGAGTGGCCTCCCTCTCTCTAACCACTGTTGTGCTGCTCAGCTGGGTCCCCAGCGCCTCAATCTTCTCCTCCAGAGCACGACGTGCCTCTGCCTGAGCCTGCTGAAGCTGTGTGTACTCTTGCCTCAGTCTCTCTAGCTCACTAGGCTCAGTTTGTTGTTTTCCTACTTTGTCACCGTCATGTCTTTGTAATGATTGTACGTGTATAGAAAGATCACTCAGAAACTGTTGGAACACATGAGATTCCTCGCTCTCTTCAATCTCGCCCAAAGTGCTCTCTGTTAAACGAATCAGGGCCCGACGGGATTGTCCTCTGAATCCCTCCCCTGCTGGTTCACTGCACTTGATGCGCTGACACACATTGATGAGTTCTGGTTGCCCAAGTGTCCACAGCACTGCACTGATCTCGTCCTGGAGTTGCTCCATCTTTGTCTTGTCTCCACTTGTCTAGGTTCGTTAGGTTCGTCTCTTAAGAAGGAACTGCGTCTGTCTCTGCTGTCCAAACAGTCCCTCCTGGCTGGCTCGCCAGATTATGTTACCCATGCACTGAATGAAGACACGTTTTCATTGTTCTTTCCATCCAGGTGCCAGGTACATTTATTATACTGTAAACACAGTGAAAGGACAGTCATGGATTAGCATCAGATGCCTCTATCATGACTGTCTTTCGTTCGTACTGAGCTGACTTCCGGTTACGGAAAAATAACTATAAAGTAATTCAATATAACAAACTACATATAAAGTAATACAATTAAAGTAATTCATTACACAATATAACACTAGCCAAATCTGTCATGACACTCAAATTACCAAAACACTATATTATATCAACCACTGAACATATTAAAGAGTAATTATATCAACCACTGAACATATTAAATAGTAATTATATCAACAACTGAACGTAAATGGCTAATTATATCAACAACTGAACATCTTAAAGACTAATTATATCAACAACTGAACATATTTGATTTAAATGTCATTACATCTTGGATGAGAATACATTTGTAGAGTCAATAAACATCCTTAAACTGTATAACTAGCGGGCCACGGGCCTAGAGTAGCTATTCAAGCTAGCTTTAGCGTTAGCATTAGCTAGCAGTTTATTCCCTGACGTACATAACGCTCATACATATAAACACACGGCCCCATAAATGATAATAAACTTAATAACAAACTACATGTACTGTATATGGCGCTTGTGCACTTCCCTCACCTGTAAACACAGTGAAAGGACAGTCATGGATTAGCGTCAGATACCTCTATCAAGACTGTCTTTCGTTCGTACTGAGCTGACTTCCGGTTACGGAAGAATAACAGCAACAGTCGCTCACATACTAAAGCCACTACCGCCACCTACTGGCCAACACAGAATACTGTATTACAACTACTTAACACTAAAGCAGGTGGGTTTACTGTCCTTCCTACTGTCTTCTAAGTGACACCAAGCGTTTTAAAGATGATAATGGTAATAATAAAAATAATAAAAATAATCATGGTGGGGGGACCAAAATAATAACACAAAGGTAACAATTCAGTATTTCTGGGCACAATCCTTATCACTAAAATGTCCAGGGTGCCACATAAACACTCAGTATTCCAATTATTTTTTGGTCTTTTTCACAGCAGACATTTTGACTTAGTAAAAAAAAAAAAAAAAAGCACAGTGTTACTAATAACATTAACAATGGGTCCTTTCTGTTCAAGTGTCCCAGTAAGTCCTGACAGTGTGACAGTGATCCAACATGCACAATACCAGGATCCTGAAACAGAAGCAACCAAATAGGAATTCAGCCATCATTCATTTACTCAAATTTTGACAATAATTCTTATTTCAGATTTCACTCACTAGCATTTTCCAGAGCTTTTTCAACCACACCTCACAGTCTGGAGCCTCAGTGACGTGACAACAGGTGTAGGATCCCCACCCCCCTTATACGACCATCTGTTAATATGTGAAGCTCCATACTTTGGTCATGTGATGATAACTGAGCCATCTCCATGACAACTGAGCAAACTGCTGACGAACACTGTGAGATGTGGTTGACATGTAGTAAGTCTACCTTGTTTCAAAAATAATGTTTCCAAGGTCAAAAATAAACTTTCACATTTATCATTTATTGTTTTCTGCATTAATCTGATTAGTGTCTGGTGCTTTTTTAACAGCTTTTTTGCATTTTCTGATCATTTTTCTTACAACAAGAGAACAGTTTTTACTGTAATTTACAGTGAAAATTGGTTTAAACCAATTTGCTACTTTAGAAAAATCTGGGAATTTTTTTGAGATATTTGTGAAAAGCCAAAAATATTTAACAGGTATCAGGTATAAACTAGATTAACTTTTTGTGCCCCCATATGCCGTTGCATACTGTATTGAATAAGACTTACTGTTATGATGCATTACACTAAAAATTTTGGATATAATGCAGATATAGAAAGTATTTCTAAGCTTGCTTGACGTGGCAATTTACAATAATAAAATTTGCGATAACTAGAGATGCACTTTTTGAACAATGACGATATGGTTTTTGCACAAAACTGATTTACTTTTGATTCCACAACGGTGTCAAAGTAGATCAGGACTTTCTGAGATGCCTGAAGTGTCTGTCATGTGTCCCATGACCTCCCAGAAATAGCAAGCGACAAGCTGTCTCTCCTGTATGCGGTATTATGGTGTCTATTGTGAAGATCAGTTGACGTATTAAAATATTACAGGGTGCATTTCTTTGGTTCCATCTTCAGGTGAAAGCAGGAAACAAGAGCTGACAACACAGAACAGTAACAAGCCACATAATACTAATGAATTCCTTAAAGACTTTTTCCTTCCCTCAAGCAGAATCTTTTTTTGACATTCAGGAAGACTATTTATTTTACCTCAACTCAGCTGAAGAGAAGACAACCAATTAGTGTTTCTAACTTTTCTAACTTTTGTGTAACGTTTCTCTCTGCTTGCCTCTTTCCCCAAAATCCCTCCTTTTGTGTTTCTGTGTGCAGAAGAAGGCAGTTGAAGGAGAGCGTGTACGGTGACAAGCTGCAGCAGTACAACGCAGGAGGAGGTACGACCAGTGCTGAAACTTTAAATGAGCTTTACATTTACATAAACCAAACTTCTAAAACAGCGTTTATATTTACATTTTCTATTTTTCTCCTCAGAGGTGACTCTGAGGCCCGACATGTTCAGTGGTCCCACCCCAACGGTGACCTTTCCCACCCTGTCTGAAGGTCATAGTTCACCGGGGGTCAAGATATACATCGACCCCTTCACCTACGAGGACCCCAACGAGGCAGTTCGGGAGTTTGCAAAGGAAATTGACCCCTCCTGTGTCAAAATAGAGGAAGTCATTGGATCAGGTAGATATTTTATTGTCTTTAACCCTTCATATCTCTCATGTTGTAACTATAAGGCGTTCAAGATAAACTCATCAAATACCTAAAATGAAAATCCACGATTACTGTGCAAAAAAAAAAAAAATCACAGTCCATATAGTCCATCTAATACAAACTGCTTCAAAAGTGAATGTTAGAAAAGTAAACCTTGGTTTCCTCTAATGAGACCAACAACTGTCACTTGAAACAGCAGCTAGCCTACAGTAAATTAATCAATTTCTTCAACTGTGCCAGATGTGTGTGTCAATGAGAAAGATCTGGAAACGTGCAATGCCAATTTATTATTGCTTTTGCTTTATTTTTTCTTCCTTTGAAGTCAGGAGAGATGTTTTATTCATGCTGAAAACTTTCACAGGAATAAATTAAAACTGTCTTCGTGCATTCTCTTTGGCTATCTGATCTGAACTGTAAAAATGCTGTGTGATGTTTGGCAAATAGAGAAAGTTGGATGTGAAATGGAGTCCCAGAGCATCCTCTGAATTTTTTTTTTTTGGGGGGGGGCAGAGTTTTAGCTGTCAGATGTAAAAAAGGAAAAAAGATGGAAATAAGAAACAAAAAAGACAGTTTACAGTTGCTAAGATGAAATACCTTCTTTTACCATTGATCCCTGAGTACTGAAACTATGCAACATCTTCAATCATTTCGCTTAAGATTTATTCCCCCCAAGGAGTTCAACGTCAGGTGAAACACAGAACACACACAGATTTGAGCAGAAATAGAATACATAAAACCTAAAATACAAATATGTAAAACATGCTAAAACCCACCACACAAGGTCATAAATAAATTCACAAAATGCAGTGTAAAACCAGGAGTACATCCAGCCATCATCATCCAGTCAGTCATAGGGCTTCATGTGTAAAAAGAGACAGGCATTTGGATATCCGAAGTCTATCATAAAACTGCCCCTCAGATCAAACTCACATTTGTTTATTAATTAATTAGCATTTTTGCCTTAAAATCTGTTGGGAATACAAAATACTGAAGAATAACCTGAAGGTTAGGTGATATTAATGTGATTTTTTGCATCAGATTTATCAATAAATAACCTATTCAAGGTCTCAAAGACATATATCATAAGGCCATATCATTTCCCCATCAATCTTTTTCATGAAAGCTCATTGCCAGCTACTATAGGGGCACCGTCACAGCATTGAACTGCCTCAGGACCCCACAACTCTAAAAGCTCAGCTTCACTGTCAGTTGTTTTTTTTATACTTTGATTCATTTACAATTATAAACTAAGGTGTGTCCTGCATTAAAGGGGCTATATGTAAGAATCAGAAATTGCTTGTTCACAGCGACACCTGTGGCCGCAATGTCAACGAAAGTCAGCGTCCTGTGGCTCGCGCTCGCGCTTTCGGCTCGCGCTACATTGACATGAACGAGCACCGGTCTAAACAGTGAGGCAACACACGTCAGCTAACACACAATATCACTATATATTTCACCTGCTTGGCAGTAATGTTAGCTGACCAGAGGAAGGTCTCTCCATGAATCAATGCTGATCCTAGTGTTGGCTTTTCCTCCCGATCGATAACGTAACTCTCTGCGGAGCCCCGTCACTTCACAAGACACGGGAAACCTCTGTTGGTCTGGAGGAGCTGCAGCATTTATTTCTGCAAAAACGTCCACTGCACATTCACCAGATATTCTCAGAGCTAAACTAACTCTTCTGCAGTGTGTAGTGTGCGCGCGTTCACGTGGAGGTGGAGCGAGCCGAGCGTGTGAGAACGAGCGCGGTGTGCAAACAGGCAGGAGCAGAGCTGCTGCGTGCTCGCGTACCCACACGCGAGCGCGCATGGGATACCGACCCGTTAAGATTTATGCGCGTGATAAGTTACAAATAGTCCCTTTAAGACCTCATCTTTTAGCCCTGACTTGTAGAGTTCTTGTGTCAAAATCTAATGCATTTTTTCAGTTTATATGGCACTCATATTGTGCATATTTCTTAGTAAATCTGTATATAAAGGAGCAGTGTGTAATTTGTCAGGGGATCTATTAGCAGAAATAGAATATAATGTTCATAACTATGTTTTCATTAGTGTATAATCACCTGAAACTAAGAATCGTTGTGTTTTCGTTAACTTAGAATGAGCCCTTCATATCTAGGGAGCGGGTCCTCTTCACAGAGTCCGCCGTGTTGCTCCACCATGTTTCTACAGTAGCCCAGAACGGACAAACCAAACACTGGCTCTAGAGAGATCCTTTAGCATTCTTACGTTACATGAGGACCACCGTAGTTCTCAGACACGCTTGTGAAACTGTGGTAACGTGAGCCCAGAGTGCAAGACTTTGGTACCACCAGCTGCCGTCTGACTTCCATTGCTCCTAAAGTAGTGTTATTATGGTGAGGATGACCTCTGAGCGAGGCAAACGGTGTTACCATGGTTTTGCACTCGGTAGCTCACGTTACCGCAGTCTTGGAAAGGGAGGAGTGAGCGGAGGGTTACTCAGTTGGTTGCAATCTGCAACCACACCACTAGATGCCACCAAATCCTACACACTGTACCTTTAAATAAATTAAATTACCACAAACTTATCAACATACTTAAAACTTCATCACATAGTAATATTTCTTGCCTAGAAGTACTGGTTGTTTTCTGGGTCTCTGTGTACAATGCACTTAATTAGAACACAATGCATACACAACACAGAGCAGGACGTAGGCAGGAGTCAGTCTAAGGGGTAGGCACAAGGCTTTTTTAGCAACATGGTCAATTGTCCCAGTTGTTGTTTACTAATAAACAATAATTAATTATTTTTTGCAAACTTTTTGATTAATTATGGATATTTGTCTTATACCTCAAACCATAATAGATGGAGGAATGTTTTTACTCCAAATGTTATACCCCAGTTAATTCATAACTTTTTTTTCTCTTTCATTGGACCAAAACCAATCAAACCCAAATGGCCATGGAGCTCTGGGTGATAAAGGTCATGAACCAGATTCAGACCCTCACCGCTGAGAGTATGTGCTTTCGGCTTTGGTCTGTTGAGCCACTCTGAGAGGCTTTCCGTAATCCCTCCGTTTCTCGCTTTATTTCTCGCAGGGGAAGGTTTCTCACCTCAGCCAGAGGTGACAGAGGAGGGATGAACACGACGGGGAGGGAGGGGAAAATATGAACCGGGTGATATGAGATGTGGCCGGGCTTTGAGCCCTTAAACGGTTGAATCTCTCCCATTCTGCTGCGATAGAAAGTAAAAATGGTTCCACATGTCTTTCTCTCTCTTTCCCCTCTCTCCCACTTTCTCTTTTTGTTTTTCTTTCTGTATTTCTTTGATACTTCCTTCCATCTTCATCTCTCTCTCTGTGATTCAGCCCCTCTGGAGTTTTAGAGTTTGTTTGCGTATAGAGAAATGCTAAAACAAAGAACCAAGGGGGGAAAAGGCAGAACAACAGATTGAGGAGGGAAGATAAAAGAAGAAGGCACCCTAAGGAGATGATAAAAATATCTCACCTCACTCTCTCTTCCTCTCTCTCTCTCTCTCTGTGATAACACCCCTCTCTTTTCCTATTTCCTTACTACTATCACTCACACCGTAAGAAATGTCTTTCATAAAAAAATACTTTAAGTCCTGAAACGCTTTAATTTACAATAGAAAGGAGCAATAATATCTCCCCTGACAGGGCAGTTAATTTACTTAGACTGTATTTAGATATACTGTAGATTTAAGTCAAGAATAAAACCAATGAAGATTTCTTCTAATGCTCCATCTTCCCCTTGACCACCTCTATTTTAGAAAAAGAGGAAGTGACATGTCACCTGATCTCGCCTGTCTCCGTCCATCCTTCCATACTTCCTCTTCTCCCTTATTATCAACACTGTCTCATTTCCATCCTTCACTCTTCCATTTCTACACCCCCCTACCTCTCCTTCCTCCCCCCATCCTCTCTCTCCATCCTCCTTCCTATTTTGCCCTCCATCCATCTCTTCTTCAGCTGGTTTACAGCAGTGACAGTAGATAGTTTTTAATGAGCAGTGAGATGTGGAGCAGAGATCACAGTGAGACAGGACGACACAGCCTGTCATCCAATTCCCATCACTCATCCATTATTCACACATGATTTATATCTCTGAGATGAGGACTTTTATTTTGAAATGATATTCAATTTTCATGTCCCCAAGCAGCATATGGCTGCATTTATTTTGACAAAAGACATCTGTGTCTCCAGCACTGTAGGAAATGTTCTGTACATTGAACAAGTTCAAGACAGTTCATATTTTAGGTTCATATTTTCGACATTGCAACCAACCACGACCAACTGACTCATAGATCAATAATAGCAACCTACAAAGAAATCAATACCGAAAGACACATGTAGAAGATAACCTCTGGGAGCTTTTAGTTTAACAGTTTTCTCCATAGAATAGTAGCACCGACTTCCACATTCTAATCAACGTAGCAGGAAGGTCAGAGCGGCGGCCATTTGTATGTGTACCGTTGCCATTGCGACCGTTGTAGCGGGCTAACTTCCGAATAAACTAAACCGACTTAGGGCAAGTCGCGGACTCACTGAGGTGAGGTTTTACAGCAACTATTCAAATGAGCAGTGGAGTAGTAACGTTAAAGTTACAAAGCATAGAGAGCCAGAGTAAATGAGTAAAACTTAAAACTTAATGCTTCATCCAAACACTCTTGAAAGCACATTGCTATCGCCAGATGAGTGACAACTTTGTTTGGCTCATTTTCTGTAACCAGTGTAGCATTAAAGCATGGTGGAATTAGCTTGCTAGCTAACTAGCGGAAAGCTGGCTAGTTAGCGGTCGTGTCTAGAAGGGAACCCACGAGTTTTGGAAACTCTCGCGAGATGGTTAAGGTTAGGCATTGATCTCAATTTGTTAAGGTTAGGCATTGATCTCGAATAGTTTAGGTTAGGAGTGGTTGTCGGGAAGCGAGTCTCGCAACGTTTTTTGCAGATTTCAGATCAGATTTTGCAATTTGTGGGTTACCTTCTAGACACAACCCTAGTTAGCTAGCTTGCTAATTCCACCATGCTTTAATGCTACACTGGTAACAGAAAATGAGCCGAACAGTGGGTTGGTGGCCATTGGCCCCTCCGCCTCACTGAGCTGTGTCCGTTCTCCTCCCCACGAGCTGCGACACACGTTACTGCGCCACTGACCTGTGTTCTGTTGTCACCATAACAACTAACAAGAATCGCCTGTTTTTGTACTAGTAAAATGACCACGGAAAACCGTTCAATGTCTGTTCTACTCCTATTCTATTTCTATGTCCCCCCCCCCCCCCCCCCCCAAAAAAAAGACTACAAAAGATAGAGATGTCGGAAAAACTGAGTATCATAAAATATGATTGGACTGCACACTGTGTGGCTTTTGTTTTGAACAAAGTGCATCCTGGGACATTGCACTGACTGGTCCAATTTGAACAAGTCTCATACAATGTCAGTTTAACATAAGCAATAAGGAACACCTACTGGGGCACAGTACTGCTTTATGGAACTCCAAAGTGGTTAATAAATAAATATGTTTTGTTATTAAAGCCTCTGAACACCCACACAGGTGTTTTCAGTTAATCAAGCTGATTAGACCTCTTTTCAGGACTGTGTTGGCGTGTACAGACTTTAATTGGTTGACATCTTCTTGAGTCTTCTGTTCTCTTTGTTGCACCTGTTAGGGCGGGGCAAATTACACCTTCATCATTCTTATTGGTAGATGAGATTTATGAACTTTATGAACTCATAAATTCCCATCAAAGCTCTGGCCCAACTTCCCAGAGGTCTAATCAGCCAGAATAACTGAAAACACCTCTTATTACCTCTTTTCAGGAGGCTAATGCTAACAATCCACACACACAGGCACATGAACAGAGTCAGAAAATGCTTTAGCCTACTAGACAATTTAAACTGCAGACAGGGACTGAACCTATGGACTTTGTGTTTCAGCACAGTCTCTTTATGCATGAGGTCACCTGGCTGCCTTTGTTTAAACCACAAGATAAAACTTCAGGTGTACACCTTGTACCAATAATAATAATAATGGCATTGTCCCTTTTATCTTGTTTGCCACCTCTTCTACGAACCTTTTCACACCCCTGAGAGGAGCTATTGAGGGGATTAAAATGCTGTTGTTCTTTCGGTCTGCAAAAATACCATCAGTGCCCCCTTGAGCAAAGCCCTTGACCTCAATCTGCTCGAGCAAAGCTGCTCAAAGGCCATCAGTATGACACTGAGGGGCGAATTCACAAAAGGATTGCGTGGCTTTTGCGACCGCTAAACCTGCACAAATTAGACAAAAAGCCACCGTGTAAATCTCAAAGCACCTGCAAAGGGTGAAATGCACCCCTAACTGCGTTGCCAAGCAAATAGACTCTCAGTGCTCCAGAGCTATTTGCACATATTTAAATGATGTAATATGCATACATTTGGTGCAAAAATGGCCCCTTTCTATGCAAATGAGCCTCACTGCAAAAACAGTCCAATTCACAAAGATCAGCAATAATAGCCACACGCAGTTACAGCGAAATTATTAGCGTCTTCAGAGAGTTGGTGGTAACTGAAGAGCTCTGACAGACTGGGATATTAAATCCCAAATATGGTTTCTCTCTTTGTCGTTTAAATTCCTTGGCTGACGTTTTGAGGAATGCCTCTGCACTTCGTCCTGTAGCTCGCAGTCTGAAAATTTCCCTCTTCTTTTTGTCTGTGCCATCGTTCTGCCTACTCTTTCGTTCTTGGCACAAAGGCAACATTTATACTTTGCCACATGGATAATTGCAATCAGACGCAAAAAAAAGGACAAATTGCACACTGCTGCAAAACTTTATGGACATGTTTGTGCGGTAGTATCATTAGCACAATATCTTTTGTAAATTGGACCTTGAGACGGGGCAGATATCAGTTGCAAGTGATGTGCAATTCGTGGTGGTGTCAGCGACCGCAATCCATTCTTTGTGAATTTGCCCGTGAGAGTGCAGAGGGCAGCTCCCACGACTGAGAGTGTGTTTACTGTATATGTTCAACTCGCCCTGCCCCTCTCGCTACTGACCCACTCAGCTGCTGCAAAGGACAATATGCTGAGGGATTTTTAATAATGAATGGTAGACAAATGGTATGAACTTCAGCCCATCTGATGGCCTGGTGACTCATTTATACATCATAAAATGTGATTAAAATTCAGTTATTTATTCGCCCCCTTTTAATGTGTAATAATTTATTTAAGGGTTCTGAATTCAAAGGAGCATTAAAAAGAAACAATCATCCTTAATAATGCAGCTGTTTTCCCTGCTGAGTCACATACTGTTTTCTAAAGAGCCTTCAATGTATACTGTACCTTTTTAATTTTGCTTTTTCGACAGAATGCTTTAATTTCAGCCACATAGTGTTTTCTGCTTCTTCAGGTGAGTTTGGGGAGGTGTACAAAGGTCACCTGAAGCCGGTTGGGAAAAAAGAAATTCTCGTGGCCATCAAGACCCTGAAGGTTGGCTACTCCGAGAGGCAGAGGAGGGACTTCCTGTCCGAGGCGTCGATCATGGGCCAGTTTGACCAACCAAACATCATCAGACTGGAGGGAGTGGTCACCAAGAGCAGGCCTACGATGATCATCACCGAGTTCATGGAGAATGGAGCACTTGACTCGTTTCTCAGGGTAAATAACACGTACACACTGTACACACAGACACATACATACAGCTATTTTATCAGTGTAGATGAAGTGTAAGTGCAGGAATGTGTACTGTACCACTACAATGACCCTAAACTCTGATATCAATACAGATATTTTTGTATTAAAGCTGCAAATGTCAGATATTTTATACTATTGAAATACTGATAATAATAATAGTAATACACTGTATTTATACTGCACTTTTCAAAACAAAGTTACAAAGTGCTTTACATGGTTGAACGAGGGTTAAAAACACAAACATCAGGACTGCAAGGAGGCAAATAAAATCAGACAATTAAATAATAGATAATAAAAATAAAATGGAAAAAAAGTAACTAACCATAATATTAAGAATATTTAAAATCAACAATAATAAAACAGATAAGACATGTTAGAAATACAACAGTGAACTAGCATTAATGCTGCTGTGTCCAAAGTCAAGAATGAACTGTCAAACTTTACTGTTTCATAGACTTTGACGGTTCATTCTTGACCTCGGAACCAGCAGTTGAGATTCTCAACCTAACGTCCACATACTATTTCAGCTTTCTACTGTTGCGTTCGCTCAGCTGCCATGAAAATGTTAAAACTTTCCATGGTTCTTTGTACCTCTAGGATGTATTTATAAAAATTATGTTTGACAGTTCATTACCTTTGAAACAGCAGTTAACAAAACAATCTGTAACAACTTGGCTTCAAAAAAATGTGTCTATACGATTTAGTATTTGTGACTAAGTGCGCAACAACTTTGACAGAAAATAGTGCTTCCATGTGGATCCCGATGACTCAAAGTAATACACTTATTGAGAAAATATATTTTCAGGATTTTTATGATCCATTTACACTCTTTATATTGTTTATTCACACATACTCATGTGTGAATTAACAGTAGTATGTATCTTTTCGGACGCACTTAGCGGTAATTTATGTCGTCACTTCCTGAGAGCCTCCTCTCTGATTGGAGACGTGTAACCATGGTAACCCGTGCCAACCTCATGTGACCAAAACAATGACTTGTGAGAATCAAAGTCTGAATTAATTTAAAATATATAATATATATTACACCTAGCAAAGTGAAATCTACTTACAGTTCAATTGAAGAGTTATTGACGTTACAGAGCTGTCCGTCAACGTCTGTTATGAACGTTGTCATCTTTACCGCATTGCATTGTGGGATATTTATGCCGCTGTAGTATCTAGCGTTGCATACTGTAATATTTCACCGGAAATAGTATGCAATTCACGTACTATTGGTTTCATACTAAGGTTTCGGACATACTAAAATACCTCACATACTGTTTTAGCGTACTCAATAGCATGTTAGTATGGAATTTCGGATTTTTTCAACCCCTGTTTATTTCCTGTTGCAGTGTGAGTGTATGACATCAGCTGACAGGAAGTAAACATGGACCCCAAGCTGTTGCCAATCAATGCAATTCCATTGAAATGGTCTATAGTCCAAACACATAAATACCCAAACAGAAAAGAGATGTAGAGGGGAGGAGTGGGAGTTTTTGGAGAAAGAGACACAAAGACAGAAACAACCTGGTGCTCCTCTTCTTCTCCTCTCTTTTCCTTCCGTTGCTCTTTCCTCCTCTTCCTGCGAACTCGTCTGTCAGTCTGTCCGTCTCTTTGATCCTGCCCTCCTTTCGAGGTGCCTCTAAAGACAGAAAGAGAAACTCTTTGAAGTTTGGTTCTCACAGCGTGACCCCTTTTGACTCAGTTATCATCCGCTGACTCATATACACACACACACACACACACACACACACACACACACACACACACACACACACACACACACACACACACACACACACACACACACACACACACACACACACACACACACACACACACACACACACACACACACAATGATCGATCTCTCTGGTGTTGCTGTCCTAGCGTGACCATCTTGCAGGCACAAGACCCAGAGGATCAATGCGTGTGTGTGTGTGTGTGTGTTTGTGTGTGTGTGTGTGTGTGTGTGTGTGTGTGTGTGTGTGTGTGTGTGCGTAGAAGAAGGTTTCGCCTGCAGAGGATTAGGCTAGAAGAGCATCAAAGGCGCGGTTTGATGCACAAAGTGAATTAAAAGACACACACGCACCTTCGACTGCAACTATGTCAGCAGAGATGTTTATAAGAGACAGAGACTGTCTGGCCCAAAGCTGCAATGAGCAAAATAGCAAAAAGGTTTTCATCAACATGTCTCATAACAACAACAAGTCTCCAGCTCCTCAAAATATCTGGTTTTACTGTTGATTTTTATTATTCTGTTCAGGTATTTTGTGTTTGCTCGTGCGCGTTAAGGATTAAAAAAATTGTTTAATCATTCTATAAACATCTCCTCCTAATGATCCGATTAAAATGTTTGCAGTTATATGATGAACCACGTTTGTATCATATCATATACTGTACATCTTTGGGACAGCTAAAGCCCATCGATGAATATTATCAAAGACCCTGCTTAATTATTCCAGCTTAAAAAAGTATCTTTGGTTAGCTGAACTGTTCTCCAAAGGGAACAAACAGCATAATTAATCCTGTAGCTCAGTGGGTAGAGCGGGTCGTCCTTTAACCACAAGGTTGGCGGTTCGATCCCCGCGCCTACAGACTGCATGTCGAAGTGTCCTTGAGCGAGACACTAAACCCCAACGTGCTCCCCGGGTGCTTACAGAAGCCCACTGCTCCTAAAAAAAAATACTTAGGATGGGTTAAATGCTGAGGTCAAATTTCATGAATATACCTGTATGTACTATGACAAATAAAGGTTTCTTCTTCTTCTTTCTACTTTATCTCTAAGAGCCTGTTTTACAGTCTCATGTGAGCCGCGTTGGTCGACCTGCCTCATTCTATTCAAAGTGAAAATAACCGATTAACTAGCATCTCGTACTGTATAGGACAAACTATAGACATGCAGCATTAGTTCTCAAATTAAGGTGACAAAGATGAGGTGTCAGTTTAAGCCAAGTTCACACTACATGACTTTCAAAGTCGTCAGATCGCTGTACTGTTCACACTACACAACTTGTTGTCTTGTAATCAGGAGATTTGGGTTTTCAATCTACATGACAGACCGGAGACAGGTGGTCACACACTACAAGATCTTTTACTGGGAGATATCCCCGATGAGGTCTCCAAACTACGTTTTGTCACGAAAACACACACGAGAAGTGACACGTGCGTAGTTGTGCTTGTTGATGTTGTCATTGGCACACGTGTTCACAAAATTGCCTGTCTCCACACGTCTTTACTATTTACCGGCCTGTTTTCTCTAGGTGCAACAACAACTTTGGTCTGTGTTGCAAATGCAACACACACACAGTTAAGTTCCTATTGTTACAGGCGACCCCTCCGCCAGGTTTCCCCTCGACCAGTGTCTTGTGCTCTCATGGCTGTAGCTCCCTGACAGAGTCCCTGACAGATCCAGATATTTAACAGGCTAGATATCTGGAATGCATCTGCGATGCATCGGTGAACCTCTTGGCTGGCTCGCATCTTTGAGCAGGTCACACATGACTCCAAAACTGTCAGTGAGCGGAAAATCAAAAAAGTTGTGTAGTCTAAACTACGCATTAGGAAAGTTACAAATTGTCAGACAAAGCCCTCCAATTCTGACACTGGAAATTGTGGGGGCAGGAGATTTTAGACACTGTTTTATGATGTTACAAGCACTATTAAGCATACTGACTCAACCCTAACCCTAACCCAAGACAGAGGGCCTTAATATTGATAGAAAATTGAGAATTAAATCACTAAAGTATTTAACTTGAAGTTGAAACATGAAAGTCACATTTCAACAACACCAGCAATCATCAGACTGTTTCTGTGCTCCTTTTTTCTCACATCACCTTAATCACATTACAGCCACACTCTGTAACATGTAACTGTCATCTGGTTTGAAAAAGGTACTTTATTTTTCTCCCAAAGTTGTTTGTTACAGCTCCTCTCATGACATTTGATGTGAAATACTGACTTTCTCAAAATAACTAAAGTGAGAAAGTCCGATAACGGAAAATAAAAATAATCCTGTCACGCTTTTTGGTTTTGCAGCAAAATGATGGGCAGTTCCCAGTGATCCAGCTGGTTGGTATGCTGAGGGGCATCGCGTCTGGAATGAGGTACATACACACACACACACACACACACACACACTCCTGCTACAGAAATCCGTTTTTATTATAAAGAAGAAGAAGAAACTTTTTCAGACGTTGTGAAATTAGATTTTTATGTAACAATACCAATTATATCACATAAAGATTTCATGTGGTGATATCCAATACTGTCTGGACTTGTGTTCTACGCAATCTGACATCAGCAGCTTGAGATCTCTCTCTCACACACACACACACACACACACACACACACACACACACACACACACACACACACTCACACGCACACACAAACACACACACACTCATTCATACACACATGAACAAACACAAACTCTATTTATTCAAGTTAAGAGCACCACATCTTTTCGGCTTGGCAGCTTGATACACTGCTCACACACACACACACACACACACACTAGATCCTATCTGTGTTTTATTGCAGGTATCTGGCTGTGATAACACACAAACATGTACATGTACTCAGACATTAAATCCCATTTCTATTTTATCAAAGGTGGCTGGCGGTGATAACACACACACACTAAATCCCATCAGCTTTTTTTAGTAGCCCAGGTAGCTGGCAATGGATAACACACACACCCACACAATAAATCCTGTTGATGTTACAGGTACCTGGCGGAAATGAGTTATGTTCACCGGGACCTGGCTGCTCGGAACATCCTGGTTAACAGTAACTTGGTGTGTAAGGTGTCTGACTTTGGATTATCACGATATCTGGAGGATGACACCTCTGACCCCACCTACACCAGCTCACTGGTGAGGACTCACACACTCACACACACACACACACACACACACACACACACACACAGGGAACACGCAATAAATGTACACTCAAGACGATACACTAACGCTGCATTTCTACTGCGGCCAATGGATGGCAAACTTCCTGCTGGTAATTTGAATAACTATGTGAGAGGCTGGACCGTTCCATACACATTGATAAAAAAACAACAGTTAAAGTCTATGGTCATGCTAGCGGCCCTGTGAAGCTATTAGAAAATTAAATAACTTGATGGATGAAAAAAATATAATTTTGCTAATCTTAGATCTTTACCACTAGTGAGACAATAAATGTTTGTCCTGAGGATGGTGTCAGAGCATGTCAAGTAAACAGACATTATCTCCGCCACTTCTTGCTTGTACCTGCAGGTGAGTCAATACTCACAGCGAAGAGAAATTCAGTCATTAGTCGTAGAGGTATCCTGTCATAAACTATAAGCGTTGGATAAGTGGACGTTTTTAGCTCGTGGTGGCGCTATATGAAAAGTCAGAGGACCATCGTAGTCTCTAAAGGGGCCGGTATACTCCATCAGAACTGCTTGTCAGACGTCCGTTCGAGTGTGGCCATTCAGAACAAATATAAACACAAATATGAACACTTATGATTTCTGGGGAAAATGAATGTCTATGCCTAATTGAATGGAAGTCCATCAAGTTGTTGAGGAGATATTTTACTTTGGGCAAAAGTGTTGGACCGACCGATGGATGGATTGGACGTTGCTATAGAGTCAGTCTGGAAACCTGACTAAAGTTCAATCTAACCTCTTCCTAACATGCAGCGACCTAGCGAACTCTGCTGAATGGAGCATGAAAATTTGTCCAGATATACTACGAGCGATGTTAATCTCTATTTCATAGAGAGAGTGATATTGATTAACTGTCAGTTACTGTCAGCGTCGATTTTGACCAGTGAAAATAGGTTGGATGTGCGCAAAACTTTGCATAAATAGAGGCAGGGCAAGCAATTTTTCAAACAAGCGACACGTCACTTTGCCTGTTTGCTGACTCACGGAGCAGGTTAGGATATCTTCATTGGGAAAAACTGAAACAATCTGATGTTCGGTTGCTCGCTCGTTTGTGTCGCGTCCAGTTTCGAAGAGGTGTGACGCATTGTGAGACTGTTCCAACCTAAATATTTAATTTACTTTTTCAATGTGTGAAAGATTATAGTTTACACTAGGAGTGTTGCAATAGATCAGTAATGACGATAACTGTGATATTGGAAAAATAAAATATTGATATCATGTTGATAATACATGTATGATAATATCGTGTAAATAATCCAGCGACTCTTAAATCACGCTTTTGTAGAGTTATGGTTACAGAATCTCTCTCCACTTCTTACACTCATATTTTGAGTTTAATTCATTTGCCAAAAAAAGAGACAAAATGCACAATAGACGACTTTGACTAAAAGCATTATGATTATTTTGTTCTAGATATTGCGAGAATATCGCTATCGTTTGGGCTGCACGATTTTGAGTAAATATTTAATTGGGATTATTTTGACTGATATTGCGATATTTTTTTTTCTTTTTTTGGGGTTTCAGGAATCTCTACCAAACAAGGATGTTTTCTTAAGTCTTTAGAATATGATTTACAGGTCAGGATATCTCTGCAGCTTCACCTTTAACATATATTGCACCTCCTGCGATTTGAAAATTGTAGTAGACCATATTGTGATTTCGATAAAATTGTGCAGCCCTAGTTATTGTGAATTATTTTGGCCACGATAATCGTGCAGTGAAAATCCGATATCATGACAACCCTAGTTTACACAGTTGATATATTCCTATGAGAGTGAAGTCCAGCCAAACCAACCCGCAGCAATATTTCCTTTTATCCTGGACTCCCAAATTAGCACCGTGTCTTCACACTGCCTTCATTAGAGGAGATAAGATTGGAGAAAGAGAGGAATGTATGTATGTTATCCTTCTTACTGCACTATTAAACGTGTGTTTTGTCTTCACTTCCACAGTAGGGGTACAAATTTTGGAAAATTCGGGCGTAATTTTATTCCAATACAGTTTACCACTGTATCATTCTCCCATTGAAAACAGCATGTGGTGACATACCGTTTGTCCCTGTGATGACCATTACATTAATAGTCCGTTCTCACCTTTATGACGTAGTGTTGCAGACATATGCTGCCTATGGCCTCTGTTTAATACTGTGACGAATGTGTAAGTGTGCACTTCAAGAGTGGAACTATACAGCAAAAGATTTTCTTCTTATTTTCTTCCACTCATTTATCTTCCCCTCTCTTCCTCCCTTTTCTTTTTCTCTCAGGGCGGGAAAATCCCGGTGCGGTGGACGGCTCCGGAGGCGATCGCCTACAGGAAGTTTACGTCGGCTTCAGATGTCTGGAGTTATGGGATCGTCACCTGGGAGGTGATGGCATACGGAGAGAGGCCTTACTGGGACATGAGCAACCAAGATGTGAGTCACTGCGTGTGTGTGTGTGTGTGTGTGTGTGTGTGTGTGTGTGTGTGTGTGTGTGTGTGTGTGTGTGTGTGTGTGTGTGTGTGTGTGTGTGTGTGTGTGTGTGTGTGTGTGTGTGTGTGTGTGTGTGTGTGTGTGTGTGAGAGAGAGAGAAAAAGAGTCTGTCTCTTGTTTTCTTGTGTTCTCATTGATGTCTGCGACTGTATAAGATTGCATACGTTTACCCATTTTTTATGTCACACACTGCCTTTCTGGAGGCTGAGAGTGTGTGTGTGTGTGTGTGTGTGTGTGTGTGTGTGTGTGTGTGTGTGTGTGTGTGTGTGTGTGCGTGGGTTGGGGGTGTGCTTGTTTGTTTCCTTTGCCGTCTCTCACAGCGGGGTGTCTGCATGTCTTGGAAAACACACGGAAAATGAGGACATCAATTTAAGTGTCACAGAAATGTTTGTTCCCTGGAACATCAGACCAAAAGGCATCAGGAGTTTGTTTTCCAGATGATCTTTTCTTCAGGGAATATTTCATTGTCTTGACAACTTTATTCCAATTACCTACACAGTACGATCAATTTGCTGCAGCATTGTGATACCTTATTTTTTTCCTTTTTGCTGGCATCACAGTGATAGAAAGTGGTTTGAGGTTTCATTTATCCTTGTGTTTCTTAGGCTAGAAATGATTGACATATTTTAAAAAGGAGTGCAGTTTTATGTATCATTCTTTAGGCTGAGTATTCAATTTTACAGTTTAAACCTTAAGGGGATCCCGTACTGTACATAAAAAGGGATGTTTCAGAAGATCGGATTGCTGACATTTTTATTTTAAGGTTTCTATTCCGAGAAGAAATGTGATACTCAGATTATAGTTAGTTTTGGCACTAAAACCCACTTCAAAGCATCGAGGCTCTAAATCTCAATTCTTGTTTTCTGAAACTATATATCTAATGGCTTTGACACAGAGGAGCCTGGGAATTTTACAAGCCTCCAGTTTCTCTTGAATTTAAACTAAAACATACATTTGGTTGCTGCGGAAAATCTTCCTCAGTTGTGTTTATCACCTGGGAAGTATTCTTAATAACATTCTTTTAGGAAATATTTACAGCTATTTTGTCTAATCTTTCACATTTTCAGACATTTCTCTATCTGGTTAGCTGTCCCATTGATGAGGAGTTAATCAGTCCTTCCAACTGTAAGACAGACACACATTTTCAGCTAATAAAATAAATAATTCCCCCGTTTTTGTGAGCGGAGAACCGTTTCCCTGTCGAGCATCTACATCACCTTAACCATCTCTTTCCCCTTATTTCACACTTTCCCCTCTGCCTATTACCTCCCCCCTTGCTGTCTCTCCTCACCTCCTCCCCTTGCAGCCTCACCCCTCATTCCCCCACGGTCGCTCCTCAGTAATAGAAGCAGTCTATGCAGCAGTAATGACAGAGAGCCAGTATAATGACAGAGACAGTTTTATAATGGCACAGACAGTGTATAATGATGGGGAAAGTGTGTGTTACCACTGTAGCTAACGAGGGTCTGCTGGGGCATTAACTATGCATGAACCTCACACCCTAAACTCACACATGCTACACACACACAGCTGAACCACACACATGCAGGCAGACATGCATAAAGGCACACCCACACACACACACACACACACACACACACACACACATAGGATTTCAAAGAACACCGAACGGGGAAATTGTCAGCGGAAGCCACCACAGGTGCTGTGTTCGACATGAATTAATCATGAAAGAGACCTGTGATGTTTTACTACACTCGCTGCTATTTTGATTGACAGCGGTGCTTAGAAAGAATTTATGCGGCACAAAGCCTGAGAAGTGTGTCGGGGTCAAGTAGAGTTCAGGCAGCGAGCAGACAAATCCCCGATGCTGAATTTAGTCGAAGCACCGCATTCCCTCAGCTTACTGCTAGGTAGGCTTACAAGTACACTGACACGGGCTAGTAACTTTAAATTCACGGGGAGTGCTGAAAAAAATAAAAAAGGTATTATTTCAAGGAATTTTTATGGCACATCCGCTTTGTTAAAGGCAGAATCCATCGATAAAAACATGGCAGCAGCACCAACACTCAAGACACGAGGCAACAGATTAGATTTGGAAGCAAACCTTGCTTCCAAATCTACTGCAACTAGACTTCTGCACCTCCTCATGGCTCTGTTTGCAGGCTTTAAAAAATCTAGGCCGTGACGGGAGACGGGTCATTTCAGAGAGAGAGAGCGTTCCGGCTGGTGGGCGGTGCTTGGTATTCCTCAACTGATCTCAACATGGCTGCCGGGTCACAAGCTTTCTCATTTTACAGCTAAACAGTACACTACAAGATGTTTCTGAAAACATTTGAGGTGAGAAATATGCATTACAGTAATAGAATATTGATTCATATTTTTTTTCAGATTACCTGTCTCATGCACTACTGTCAGGATGTAGTGACCGTTTTATAAAAATAATTTTTTTTTATCATATTTGCTCCAATCTTGCCTACTTCAGCTTTAATACAACATTTACTAGGTCAACGTCAAAAGCAAGGAGAAAGGGGGGAAAGCAGGCAGGCAAAAGTCCAGAAACAGAAAATCTGGCAGAGCACTGCTACAGGGTAAACTAGGAAAGATAATGAGCAGGTGTGCAGGTGATGGAGGATGGTGGAAACACATTGGGGGACAACTGAGAGAATGGCAGGGTACTGACCGGCAGACAACAAACATTAAAAAAAGATTTTGAATTTATTGACCTTAAACTAATTTACCTATAACTTCTGGCTCATCTGACTGTAATATTAAAATTAATTTAAAGGTATAACACTTTGGGAAATATGCTCATGTGCTATCTCGCAGAGATTTAGATAAGAAGCACAACATGGAAATGAAAGCAGCTCTGTTTATTATAAATGTGAAATTGCAATAAAAATAGTTTGTCCCTAAAATCTAGGAATAATCGTGAACTCAATATTGATCAAAATAATCAGGATTATCATTTTGGCCATAAATGTGCAGCCCTACTACCAGCGCCTCTAAAGATCAGAATTTAACACGTTATGCCTTGTTTTTTTAAGACGTACAAAAACTGAAGTGTAAAAACGACGAAGGTGGTTTTGCGGGGGTTTTGTGTGACTATTTCTTGGCCGGGTGCAGTGATTTCCTGGAGTCCACTGTCCACTGTTGTGTGGCTTCCTCACAGTCATGTGCAGACCAGTCTTTGAGTCAAACTAACCGGTGGCTGTTGGTAGCTTCATAATTACTGTACAGAGAGAGTGGCATCGATCTTCTCATCTTACTCTTGCTAAGAAAGCGAATAAGCTGATTTCCCAAACATTTCCTTTGAATATAAGGATGGTTTAAGTAGTACTTTGGGAAGTACTTTTTCATATTACTCAGTATTGTTACATTCAAACGATACTGATGCTGACATTCTTTCAGCTTCCACACGGTTGTCATTGCAAAAGGTTGTAGCCCCTCTGATTCCTTATGCTATAAAGGGTTTTACATGAACAAGACTCGGTCAAAACCGAGTATATGGCTGGACCGTATGGTCAAGTCTGTGAATTTGTAGCTAAATTTTTTCACAAATAGTCAGTGGTCATAGCTCTAATGTTTTGTGAACAGTTTTTTTCACTTATATCTTAATGTTTGATTGAAAGCCAACTTATAATGAAGCAAATGGCATTCAGTAATGTAAATGGTAACATTTACTACTTCGTATATTATACATTTTATACAAGGTGAAAAGGTATTAGCAGGGCATACAGCATGCAAGGTTGAAAGTATTTCAGTATTTTATGAAAGCATGTGTATCAAAAGCATTCATCATATAAGTGGTGTTCAATATACGTTGCGAAAGTTTATCAGCGTTGAGATATATATAATATTTGATTGTTGTGTTGCAGACAGACCTGACAAAGCATGAATTCAGACTTTTTACTAATCAGCATCGTTATGTAGTTATTTCGGCACACTTTGATCCGTTTACAACAACGTCGCTGCCGTATTTATGCCTAGATGACGTTATGTTGAGTGGTGATTGAGCAGCTGGTGTTATCATAGCCTGGCATTGATCGATCCGAACTCCGTGCAGAAAACAAGCATTTTAAAAGTTGTTTGCTTTTTGTGTTGCGGACAGACTTGACAAAGAATGAATTCAGACTTTTTACAAATCGATATATTTATGTTGTTATTTCGGCATTATTTTTGATCTATTTATTGCAATTAAATCACAGCACAGTCTGTTTATTTTGGGTTCATACCGCAGCAGCGACGTGTGGCTGCTAGATAGTCAGTTCATGGCGGAAATGGAGGAAAGCGAGGCGAAAATTTGCGAACATAACGTAACTTAAACGAACATAAACAATAGCACATGCACAACAACAGCGCTATGTAATGTTACATTGAACCGCTGACACGCTCCCCAGAAAACGTAAACACAGAACTGTTCTCCGCCTTTTCATTTTGAAAGAGCAACAGCCAATGAGGAAGCTCCAGCACCTCCAGCCGACCAATCCTGTAACTTCTACACTCAGTCAGTCAGTCACTCACTCACTCAGCGACAGACTTTTGCGTCTGTAGGGCTGGCTCTCTGCGGTCCAGCCAAAAACACTCATCGGGCCTCTAAAGAATAGAGTGTATAGGGTGAGAAGAAAGATGAAAGATAGATATTAAGTCTTTACAAACAGAGAATGTTATAATCCAGGCCATCAGGTTACACAACAATGTGAGTTTTAAACTATCTTAATTAGAGTTTGGGAGACATTTAAACACTTATTCTCACATTCCTGGCTCAGGGGGCCGAATGATTTGAGATAATGATCACAGAACTTTTTCCTGTCTTTGATTACATTTTGTAGGTGGCAAGGCAGCTAGTTACTCTTTGAGTCAAAGGAGGTTTTTGGATCCTGTGATGTTCGGGATAATTACATTCTGCACTTCTGCAAGTTATGCCGGCGTATTTAGCACAACCTCTCTGCAGTACAAAATTCTTGCCTGAAAGTTTTCAGAGAAAAGCCTCGACAGATCCTTATCATTCTCAATATCTGCACTGGCATAATGAAATCAAAAGCTCCTCTGTGTAAAACTACCTGCCTCGACATCAGAGACTGCAGCAGGCGTCACCGCTGCTTAGCGATGAATATCTGGATGATATACTGTGCGACTGCACGCTGTGTGAGGATGGAGTTCTCAAATGGAAATTGAATCTTCTTAACTAATCCAAGTTTTCATTTTTTTCTGTAGTTTTAATTAAACCTTTCAAACTAACAAAGGAGCTGTAACAGAGACTGAACTCTTCTCTGCCAACAGGAAGTCACAAATCAAAACTTGAGAATAAAATATAAAGTGTCCCCTAAAGAGCAGCGGGAGAGCAGGGCTCAACTTCTGCATCTTTTTGCCTCTTTCATCCCTTTGATATCCTGAGTATCACAGACCAGCACCATGCTGGGGGCAATTTACTGATGTCTGATCACAAAAATAAATTTCTTTCATAATATTTTCTCCCCTATTTATATCTCTCATTTTCCCAACTCGAAAAGTGGGCTTGTTTAAAAACACACAAAAAAATAGTTCTCATCCTGTGTCTCACACATGTCAAATATATCCGTGAATATATTCTTCATCCAATTAAATGTGAGTTTAGAGCCACTGTCTAACATTTCCATTATATTAGACAACACTTGACCTCATTAACTTGTGGGTCGTAATAGCTAGCTGAACATTATCATGGGTCACAGGCGAGTGTCTGGATATCAGCTTGCAAAAAAAGATGTTTACATTTCCGAAACTGCCGTGGATGCAGTCTAAGTGCCTCGAATGTATTAATTTCTCCTTCTTTCTCTGCCTCCTCATTCAATAATGTGGGTGATGGAGGTGTGGGTGGAGGCAAACACTCCTCTACAATTGTTTCAAACTGCAGTAGTTCCCCAGAGACTCTGTGCTCACTAAATCGCTTCCCAGCAATCAAATCCTTGAATGATTTGATCAAATCCCTCTCGAAATTATTCCCCACCCACATATTTCCATCAACCTGGAACTCTTATGGAAGCTAAAATAATATATAATATACATAATAATATAATAAAAAGCTGTTAGATGCTTTAACTGCCATTTCACTGTGTCCTATTATATATTATATATTATAACATAAAGCAGTGTTAATATTTCTGGCTGGGCAGCGGAACAAGCTACAACACCACCCTAACATATTATAACGTAACAAAGTTGATATAATGAATGCGTTAGCAGTTGCTAACAGTAAAGCTGCTATTAACACATCCCGCAGATAGGAAGCAACATTAGCATTTATTTGGACATGTGTATGTGGCGACCTGTAAGTCCAGTAATTACCCAATTTTTAGCTCTATTTTGGTCTCCACCAACTCCTGAGGGAAACATCTGGCTTTTTAGCTGCTAAATGCTCCACTATGCTCACCAGCTAGTCGATAACTTTGTCTGCTGCTGTTTGATGCTGAGCAGGTAGAGTACAGTCTGTTTATCACAGTCAGCAACCTCCGGGTCTGAGAAGTGAAGCCAATGCTGAAGTGCCTTAAACTTGCATTCTTTCTAACAGCCAGCAGGGGGCGACTCCTCTGGTTGCAAAAAGAAGTCTGATTGTATAGAAGTCTATGAGAAAATGATCCTACTTCTCACTTGATTTATTACCTCAGTAAATATTGTAAACATGAGTCTATGGTCTCAATTTCTAGTTTCAAGTCTATTTCAATACAGCATGATGTTCATTTAGTAAATTATGGTCCCATTTAGAGTCAAATAGTCCATAAAGCAGGTTATGCTTTAGGGCGTGGCTACCTTGTGATTGACAGGTCGCTACCACGGCGTTGTCCGGTCTGGGAGTTATCCGTGTTTTTGTCTTACAACTTTAACCCTTTCACAGTGTTTTCAGTTTATGAAAGTTAATTGTATCAGTTTGGTCGCCTAAAAATGTCTTAATCAGTGTCCGGTTGTACTTAGCTCCACCCTCTCGTGTCACTCCTGGTTACAAAAAGCCGTGATGGTACCGGCCAAAAGGTTTATCAGAGCTTTTTAGCTGAAAACATCTGCTTGCTGCGTCTGAAAGCGGTGCTGATGAGAGCGGTGAGACTGAACCAAGACAGTAAAGTTGTTGGCTGTAAAACAATGAACTGAGAGTCGGCTATTAATTCTCTATGGGTTTGTCTCTTGCCTCTTCCTCTCCCTCCTCTCCTCTCTCACTGGTTCCCAGGTGATAAATGCCATCGAGCAGGACTTCAGGCTGCCTGCTCCCATGGACTGTCCGGTGGTGCTGCACCAGCTGATGCTGGACTGCTGGCAGAAAGACAGGAACGCACGGCCAAAGTTCCCAGATATTGTCAGCATGTTGGACAAAATGATACGCAACCCTGCATCTCTCAAAACCGGCACCAACAACGTCCCCCCCGGGTGAGGAGAGATACAAACTCATTTACATACACAAACGCACTCTTCCTGTCTCGGTGAAACAGTATTTTTGTCTCTCCTATTGTATCCGCTGTCTGCAGTCCTCCCCATCATCCCTTGTTGGACCGCGGAGCTCCAGACCTGAGCAGGGTGAGCTCTGTGGAAGACTGGCTGGCTGCGTTGAAGATGACCCAGTATCGAGACTCCTTCCTCGGCTCGGGCTTCACTTCCTTGCCGCTCGTCACACAAATCACAGCCGAGTGAGTCTACAGGTTTAACTGCCTCTCTGTTTTTGTGTGTCTGTCTCTCCCTGCCTACGTCTCACACTGCTCACCTGCCAAGTCGGTGTCTTGTTAGTTGGACAACTGGCAGGGCGGCTGGTTGGCTGACTGCTCGTCCATGTGCACGCCAGTCTGTCTCTCTGAACAATCTCCCAGACTTTACTTACTTCCATCCTTTCTTCTTCTTTCATCAGGATATAAAGTACTTTGAGTTCAATTACAAAACATCGATATAACTCTCCCAGATAAACTGTAATTGCTGTAAAGAATTTGAAAATGAAAATAATAACAAGCCTCTTTCCTCCAAGCGATATTAGTGATGCTGTTGTTTCTTTAAAAATTTCATGTCGCTATTTCCCGTACCTGGCATACCTGGTGTTTCTGCTTGTGGTTTGTTCTCTCTTTGAATCTAGTGGATGTGTTGGAAGAGAGTTTTTTAATCAGCATTTTTCTCCTTTCACCATCTGCCGTTGTGAGAAATTCTGGTAGTTTTAGCTTCATTTACTTTAGTATAATGCAGTGTGAGGATGCATTGTGTTGTTAGCTATTTAAAGAATGGGTTGATTGTTGCTTTTCCTGCCTAAAACAAGCCTGTAAACGAGGCATCGCTGCTTTTGTCTGAGATGTGGCCACTTCTCCTGCCATTATCTTTGACCGAGGCACCAACCCCAGACCTGGAGCTGTTCCCTGCGCGCTACACTGTGGGTCAAACATAGAGGATGAGTTTCCCCCTCAGGGATTAATTAAGTATACTTTAACATCGCACCAGTGTGGAGACAGCAGATAGAGCCACACAGAATGGGCTGTGTGCCACTGAGCTGTATTTAAAACACTTTTAATGGATGTGGAACAGCCACTCAGGGATGAAATAGGCATTAAACCTTTCTGAACAACTTTGTCTTAGTTTTGAAATTGTACTAAACTTTGTGACACAAATTAATGTTGTGTTGTGTGAGTTACATTATAATTTAAAATTCAGGCCTGTGTTAGATCCTATGAAGAGTCATCTGCCCGTATAGCCCATATAAAGTGATGTATATGACCTTATATAGGCTAAATAGGTATGTTGCTCTGCGCGTCGCTCGTTTTACTACGTCACTTGCTGCAGCCGTCCGTGGACTATCATCATTAAAAATGTATTTGTAACACGTCAAAGACAAACGTAATCCGCGACAAAATACGTTTCCTTCCAAGCGTAATTGAGAATGCAGTTTAGTTGTATGGGAAGGATCATTTTTAGGAGACAGGGCTGACACATACCACCTTTAAAAGTAGCTGTATTAATATGACGTGTTTCTGATGATGATGCAACCTCACATCTGTGCCTCTCTCTGTGTTTTTCCAGAGATCTTCAGAGGATTGGCGTGTCTCTTGCCGGACACCAAAAGAAAATCCTGACCAGTGTTCAGTCGATGACGCACAACGTCGATGACCAGTCTCCTACTGAATCTGTGTAACCACACAGGGGAGTGACACAGTATGATATATTTGACATGTGTACAGTCTGAACGAGCAGGCTGTCGTCTTTACACTTCTGTTTTACCCTCCTACACTTCAGTCTTGGAGATTTAAACCACTTAACATGTTTTTTAACAATCACTGTGGCCATTTGTGTGTCTGCATGGCCTCAGCAGGTCCCTCCTTTAGTCATTGGACAGACTTCTCTCACACCATTTAGCAAATTGATTTAAACTAAATGCCTCTTGGAGGGAATTCAATGCAGAGTTAGTGCAAGAGGAAAAACAAGGCAGACATGATTTGCAACTGCAAAACAAACTAGTGTCTGGACTTTTCTGTCAGGGACAATCACAAACCCCCATTCCCTCTCCCACCAAAATCTCCCTGCAAGATAACTTCCATCATTGAAATCCACAGACCAGTTTTTACCAGCTTGACTGTTTGAGTCAAGGGCGACATGGCCTGGTTTTTATGTAAGGATAAATCACACAAACATGCTACTGTGAAGAGCAAACTGACATTTATATGAAGGGACACAAGCTGGACTAAAAGCCTGACAAGAGGTCTTTTAAAACAGTGTTTCTGGAGACCCATCATAGGCTTCGTTATCTCCAGTATGTCTTTTTGAGACTACTTCAGTGTGTTGGTGAAAATTGCTACCATTTGAACCCAGACAAGAGCCAACAGTTGAACGGGACTTTGTGAATCCATCTTCATATTGAAGAGTCTGTACATATTATGATATGGGATGTTTATTTCCTGTTTAGTTTCACTTTTTGCCAACAGCAACGAACAATTAATTGCCACTGGAGTATTTTGTGAGCTCTCTATGATTATCTTCCTCCGCCTGACTCGTCACTGGAACAAACTTTTGTTGTGCTGTGGACTGCAGACAAAAAATAGGAAAAATAGGTTCTATTTTTTTTGTACTTCTCATGCAGCAAAAGGAAAAGATAAACTACTCCACGCAGAGAGCATTCAAAGCCTGGCCTACTTAAAAGACTTAATTCAGAGGTTACTCATAATGGATGATGTTTTACAATCAGCACATATGCCCCATGAGTAAAGGCAATTACAGACCGAGAAACGGAGAGAAAATCAGATAAAGACATATTAAACCGTTGCAGTGTAATAAGTCTAGGAAGCGACTGCAGACTTGAAAGTGTAGAAGAAGAGGAGACTGCAGATACTGAGTCATTACCAGCTGCTGAGACGCACCTGTTGTGAACACACAGCAGCGGCCAGAGAAAAGGTATTCTCATCCAATGTTCTTGTGATTTGGCTTCAAATCCTAAAGCCGACTGCCAGTCAGGCATTAATACAACGCATGGACACACCAGAAATCCAATGCTCATGTACTGTCCACGCATGAAACAAATCTCATTTCAGTCAAAACGGTATGGCCGCCGTCCAGATGGTAATCGCTCTACAGCAGGCAACCAGGCAGGCGGGGGCCTTTGTATCAATTCATTTTTTTTATTCATTGGCTGCCGGATATGTCACTGTTGTCAGAGTCTGTTTTGACAGCCGCATTTCCTCCCGATTGACATCGGTGATTAATGCCGTCGCGTCAGTTCGCAGATGAAACGACATGAAGCGACTTATCCATGTTCACATCAGTGGACAGCAACCTTTTCAATGGCGGGTGTTACGCAACACTAATTTACAAGCAGCAAAGACTGATTTCTCAGACATGTTAGGAAAGATAGTGAGATACAAAATGCTGGGGGGGGGGGGGGGTCAAGAAGGAAATCGCTGGTGTATTTATCATGTTTTGGTGGCGAAATGTGATGTTTGACTCACTAGTCTTCACGAAATATGTTATTATCAAGAAGGCCTGATCTCACTCTGGGGCACACTGGTGGAGAAGCACTGGGAGATCTCTTTTATCTCAGCACTGAGCAGATTACCAGCTGTGAAACAACAGCAGGCTCGCTCCGCCTTTAGCCCAAACCTCTGGTCGTTGCGTGTGCGCCCACATCCCGAGGATTACCAGTCTGCAGCCCTGATTGGATGTCGCGATTTTTATTTGTCGTCCCCTCGGAGCCGTGTGCTCACAATGACAGAAGTGACAGTATTTAGTTGTTTGCTTTCAACACGTTTTTTACTGCTGACACGTCCTACAGGACGACGTGTTTGTGTTTGTCTCACACCAATGCTCTCCATCGCCGGGACGGCCCAAACTCTTTTATTAATGTGACATTGAGAGGTTCGCCACTATTTTAAACATTTCAGTTCCCACTTTTTTGGCAAAACTCTGCTCTGCCGGCATGACCGGAATTGAATTTGTTGCCCGGAAACGATGGCATATTAAACATTTTATCAGGAAGTATTGAGATCAACTGTCAGTGGTTCAGAGGCGTAATTCATTGTAAATAGATGCCTGTGGGAAAACAGTTTCGGCGCTGACTCGGGGAGAGAGATGAGTGTGCCTAAAAGCTCATATTGAACGCCATCTAAACAATATCACCCAGAAGAAATATCAACACAGACAGGCTTCTTAATACATTACGTAACATGTAGCTAAGTGTGATGTGTCTATCCTTTGCTTCATTTTTTTCCTTCTATTTAACAAGGTTAGATATGAGCTTTCAGAGGCATTTCACATGTCCCTGCGTCAGTGTTTGTGAAAAGACAATGAAGGCATAAATGATCTACAGCGCGTCTTGTACTTATAAAATGACGTGTTGGTTTGAGCAAACACAGAGAGGATATCTCAGGAACACAACAGTTTCGTCCACATTGCTGCATAAAACGGGATCGTTTATTGTTAAATCATGCACTATATGAAAAGATTAATACGAGATGAAGTGCTTTAAGAGTTCGTGGAGAAAACTGTGCTTGATGTTCGTTTGCTTATTAAAAGTTAAATCCACCCTAAATCCAGCCCCTAAAAGTGAGGAACATGTTGCCAAATCCTTTGAGAGTTTTCTATTTGTGTATGTGAACTAGACTCTTACGGTATACAAGAAAACAGAGAGATACACTTTCAGGCAATGAACAGTAGCCAGAGTTAATACACTTTCTGATTATATCTGTGCTGAATGTCGGGCGCATTTTCGACTTGAAGCCTAAATTACATTTTTTAATCCTTTTTATTGAAAGTCGGACGTTTTGACATCATGCTTTTAAAATGTTTCTCTTTTTTTATGAAGGGTCTTATGTTAAAAAACAAAATCATCAAGCTTCCAATGAAAGTCAATCCTTGAAATTTTTGCCATTCCTTATTATTTGTTTTCTATTTTACAGGATATTTTGCACTAATACACTGAAGACTTTTTAAAGATTAAATATTTCCCTAAGACACTAGCTGTGTTCCAATTCCATACTACAAGTACATGCTACAATCTTAGCAGGTTTTCAGTATAGATGGTATAGTGTGTTCACGCTGGAAATGTGATAAGTATACTCAAAAGATCTTGATTTTTGAGCTGTTATTGGACACTTGACATTTGAAAGTTGCAGTTTTACTGACATGCATCGGTGCATGTATTCAGTGTTACTCACCAAAACTCATTGTTTGTACCTTCGAGGTCTAACAAGCACGTTGAATGTATTTACTTTCCTTATAGACCTTTTCATTGCCATTCTGTTGCTAGGGCAACAGCTTTGGTCCAAGTTTACTTCCTGTCTGCATTAACAAGCATTGCAACAGGAAGTACATTTACAATGTTTATGTTGTCAAGCTTGAAACGGTCTATAGAACACATTAGATTAGTTTTAACATTTTAAATCTGCCTCTTTTTTTTTTACTTCCAGGTTTACTTGCTTACAGTCTTCTTCTTCTTTGCCTTTCGCCGGCGCATTGCAGCATTTCTTGGTGCATTATCACCACCTGTGTTTAAAATGTACAGTAGTAATGTGAAACCATTGGCAGGAATGTGAATCATGTCACCCACGTGCCTGTGCATGTGAAGAAAAAACGGACACCACCACTTATGCACTTTTGCAGTTTAGTTACAAACAGTTTAGCTGGTGTTAGCTAAGGCAAGGCAAGGCAAGGCAAGGCAAGTTTATTTATATAGCACATTTCATACTCAAAGGCAATTCAAAGTGCTTTACATATATAAAAGCAAGATAAAAGAGCACAAAGTGCACAGGATAAAAACACATAAAGTAATATAAAAGTACAAGTTAAAAGAGAAAAAATTAAAAGGATAATAAAACAATCAAAAGACAGTAAAGTGCAGCATTTGATCAGCTAAGCTAACTTCTATCTCCAAAGTTGGTTTGAACAATAGGATATCAGTCTGTCTTGAATGCTTCTTGGACGCCTTTACACTTCTCTTTTTTGAGATCAGATAGCTATCCGATCCTAAGACTTAGTGTAACTGGGGTCGTTGTCTATTGGAAAAATGAATGATTTTACTTGCAGAACCAGGAGCACCGAAATATCTCCTCCCACTTCACATCTCTATATAGTATTGGTTTGGGACACAGCTACTGTACTAAAGATGAAAGATCCACCCATGAATATAATTTAAGGTTTCTCTATTTGTAATACGTGTTGTTTATTAGGACGTCATTTTGTTATGAAGTGTTGCATGATACTTTAGTGTTGTGTGGAAACTCGCTGCTCTGAAAAAGGTTGGCGTATACATCTCTGACCACGGTCTCTCTCCTTTGCAAAAACATTTTGCAGCCGCAATGCATTCTGGTCTATTGGGATTACTGTCAATGGGGACGACTATGATGAATTTCTCATTGTTGAATGCCGATACAAATGGCAGCTGCAGACAAAAGCCCTCGCTCTCTGATTCTGAGGGACTGACAAACAAAACCTGGCACTTACTGCAGATGTTTTAGATGGAGAACTCCATTCAGACTCCACTATAACTGTGCTGGAAATATGTCAACATGATGTCACATTATGTTTGGCCAATTAACCATTGAAACTGGAAAATATACACAACATAATAGGCCCAGAAATGCAAGGTGTGTCACAAAAAAGGACCTCTAAGAGAGGGTGGATTTATCTTTTAATTGCAGTTCCTTTTCTGGAGGCTGGACCGACTCGGCTGCTTCTCTCCTCTCCTGTTGCTCTGGTGTAATAGATACTGTAGGAGAGGCTGGAGATGAGAGGGAAAAAGTGAAAGGGAATAGGTAATAGAAGGGGCAAGAGGAGAAGGGAAGTTGAAGAGAGGAAAAGGAGGCGCGAGAGGCAGAGCTCGACACTCGTGTTTGAATAAAAATGAGGCTGGGTGTGGAGAGATTACTCTTTCTCTTTTTGTCTCCCTCTCTCTCCCTGCTCTACCCGGCTGTCCTCTTTCTTCTCCTAATGCCCACAACCTCTCTGCACAACTCACTTTGCTGCTTCCAGTCTGAATCTCCACCAACTAACAGTGTTAAGGCAAGCAAGTTCAGCACTCGTTTTACTCTAAGGTGCACTATTCTCACAAACATTTTAACTTATATCTCTTAATGATGTATTGGCAAGTATCAGTTGTGGGTTTTCAGGAGAGCAGTCATCTTCAAAACTGTTAAAGTGAAGGTCTTCTCTCCCCAAACATGAAGGGTTTGTCATCTCATTTTAGCCTCCATGTGTTCAGTCATGCACAGTGTTTCATCAAACTAACCTGAACTAAAACAGCCTGGCTGTAAACACTCCGTGGACATGCAGAAAAGGTTTTTTTTTTCCTCCTTTTTAATTATTTAATTTTAATTTATTTAATTCCCTATATTGCTTGCCATACTTTTCAGTATGTATGTAATGTATATTGGTTTCTCTTGAAAAAAGAAAAACAGCTCAGTAATCAGCTGTAGTCTGCCTTTCTCTGTTTACCTACGATACTGTTATAGGTGTTACTGCTCATATAGTCAGAGCATCCCACTGTAATGTATTATAACGCTGTAATATAATGTGAGTATGCCTGTGCATCTTTGTATGTGTGTGTGTGTGTGTGTGTGTGTGTGCGCGTGTGTGTAATATAATGTGTGTGTGCTGTTCAGTGTGCAGTTAAATGTTTGTACAACGTGCGTGTGTGTGAGTTTGTAGCTGTTAACTTTCTGAGTCTTACATTTACAATGCACTGTTTGTCAATAAAGAAGACAAATCAATCAAACTGATCAGCTTTGGTAATCAATTAACAAGCTCAAGATGAAGGAGAGAGAAGAGGAAATTGAAGGGTATATAATCTGTATATTATTAAAGTAACAAAAACAGCACCTTTGTGGGTTGTGATAGCCTATTTATCTAACATTTTAATATTTTCTTAGGTTATTTGATACAGATACAAAGCTTTGTATGCTTATGATGTGTTTTATATTGTGCATGTAATGGTTTTTAAGATTTTAAATGGGTTTCTGGCAAAGTTATGACTTGGGCTGGTTTTTATTGAATTGGGCAGGTTTTAAGATGCGATTAGGCTGGAAACTGTCAATTTGATCTGGCAACACTGCGTAGAGTGCATTCAGGTGTATTTACAAAAATGTAATGAAAAGTTCAACTTGTTTAAGTTCAGTTGACAAGAAAAATGTGAGGTAACAAGCTATAAAATGGATGCAAAAATGACATGAAACATTCAACTTCTTTAAGTATAGTTGACAGAGGAAAAATTGAGTTACAAGCTACAAATGAAATACAAAAATGAAATAAAATATTTTACTACTTTAAGTTCAGGTGTAAAAAAAAAAAGTGAAGTTACAAGCTAAAAATTGATGCAAATATGAAACGAATGCATGCAATCCAAAATAAATTCATACATAATATTATGAAGTGATCATGTGGCCGCCTCTCTCTCTCTCATATTGTGGTATGTAGGTAAGGTCGCTTGTTTGGGCTTTTTTGGGGGGGAGAGTTGCTTCTTTTGGGCTTGTTTCTCTCACAAGATCTGGCAACCCTGGTGCACCTACAGTATGTGCTGAGCTTACATACAGTGTGTGTGTGTGTGTGTGTACATTAAAGCTAACGTTAATGGAGAATTAGGTCCATAACATCGGTTGGTGCAGAGTTTACCAACAGGTAATGGGACTTCTGAGGCTTGCGGAGGGTAAATACTTCTGTGTGATAATCTTGAACTGTTTCCGTAAGATGTAAAAATGTGTGGTAAAATGTATATGCTAATCGCAATTAGCGCACCCAGCTCGCTATGTTATCACATGTTGCACTGTGAGCTATAGCTGTGCAACTTACTAAGAATTGTTACTGTGTGTTGATGTTGTGAGCTAATTTAAAGCTAAAACTAACTGAGGTGAGCTTGTTAGTACACTTTTAGATGAGAAAATTGCCTTAGAGAAACGTGTGCTCACTAAAGGATTGGACCAGGAGACCTTCCTTGGGTTTTATCGGGAGAAGAGAAGATCCTGGTTTGAGCTAATTAACACCACATCGGGTCCAGCTGCAGGTTTCCCCTCATCGTTCAACGCCTGTTTGTCCAACTGACTGTGTGAGTAATGAACTGTTGCATGTGCTACATTTTTTCTGCTTTTGCAAGTGAAATGGTCACAATGTTTAGGGTAGAGCTGCAACGATTAATCAATTAATGTTCAACTATTAAATTAAAGTGATTAATTGCAAATTTTTTTATCTGTTAAAATGTACCTTAAAGTGGCAGTAGGCAGTATATTTTTGGCATCATTGGGCAAAAATTCCATAATAACCTTTCAGCATATTGTAACTCAAGTGTTCTGAGAGATAACTAGGCTTCTGCACCTCCTCATGGCAGGTCACCGGTCATTTCATTGAGAGAAATCACAGGTCATTTTATTGAGAGAGCGTTCCTATTGGCTGTGCTCCGGTCATGTGACCGTTACTTGGCGTTCCTTCACCAGATTTTACAATGGCGGCTGCGTCACAAACTTTCTCATTTTACAGCTAAACCGTGTACAAGATGATTCTGAAAACATTTGAGGCGAGAAATAAGCATTAACGTAACATAATATTGATTCATATTTGGTCAGCGCTGCCTAGTTTGACCGTTTGGTCGGAGTTCACAATTGATTGACAGCCGGCTCTCATAGACGGCAGCTGGGCAGCGGACCTCAGAGCAGCTCTGACTGGTTCTTTTCCTCCGGTCTGTGAAATCTTGCAGATGCCGTTAGGAGCACCGGAGGACACAGAGGCACATAATATTTTTCAAGTTACCTGTTTCATGTACTACTGTCAGGATATAGTGACCGTTTTATAAAAATAACTTTTTTTAATCATATTTGCTCCAATCTCGCCTACTTCAGCTTTAATCGCCAACTATTCTGATAATCGATTAATCGGTTTGAGTATTTTTTAAAGAAAAAAATGACAAAATTCTCTGATTGCAGCTTCTTAAATGTGAATATTTTCTGGTTTCCTTGCTCCTTTATGACAGTAAAATGAATATCTTTGAGTTGTGCACAAAACAAGACATTAGAGGACGTCATTTGGAGGATTTGGGAAGCACTAATTGATTTGTCACCATCACCATTTCAATACTTTTCTACATATTGGGTTTTAATAATGGCAGAAGATTTGAAAACAGAAAAAAGTGGATGATTTTGCAATTCTTCTTCTTCTTCTTCTTCTTATTATTATTATTATTATTATTATTATTAATAAGCATAAAGCAGTGGGGTTTATTAAGCATAAAGCAGTGTTTGTGGGACCCCAAACAATGAGAAAATATAGCTAATGTAAAAAAAAAGACATCAAGTATTGAGAATGACAGACACATTGAAGTTTTCTAAATGAGGTCAGTTTAAGTCTACTCAGGACATGGCAGATAACTGGGTAGGTCATATTGTTAATAATAATAATAATAATAATAATAATAATAATAATAATAATGATGGGGCCACTCAATGTTCTCTGCTTGATGTTCACGACTGGAGGCAACATTAAGCCTATACCTGACACACTGTACGATCAATTCCTCAGTAGATTATAGAAGACAACTGCATTCTGGAAAGTAATAAAAAAAGGTAATAAAACTCCATAATGAGTTCAACTTGTATGCCAGAAGACTAAATTAATCATTTATGGGAGTGAGACTCAGTTTTTTAAATGTGAGCGACTCATGTTTTTGACTGTAACTCTTTGTTGATGAATGGTGAAGTTTATAACCTGGGAGGACGACTTTGAATGATAGTGTGTAGTTCTCCTCAGAGCGTAATAGAGGCATTTACCACAGCTGAGCCCACAAAAAAATTTACAAAAGCTCAAAAACCCACAAGGCGGGCTAAATTGAATCACATTTAAAGCTAGATTCACTAATAAAAGAAACCCATTACCTGACAGCCTGTGGAGTCTACTGCAGTGTATTATTCAGAGCAGTGAGAGCCCCATCAATTCATATGAAACAGATTAACAGCACAGGAACTATTGCAAATTGCTAATGAGTGCCATAAATACACGTTAGCAGTGTAATTGACATAAAGCCGTTAACTGTAGCTAAATGACAGGGAATGAAATTTGATTACAATAAAGTGTGGTCTGCGAGTGAAAAGTATTAAATACACTCTCCATTTGTTTCACTGAAGCACTGAATTGAAAATGCAAGTCAAACGCCCCGACAGCTAATCAGCTATATATTCATATCAACCTGCCCTCTAAAACGACAATTTAAAAAACAACTCATATGAGCTTTTACTGATCTGCCACCTCTATAATTAAAGGATAAGACATTATCAACAAATCTTGTTAAAAGACCAAAACCAATTGATCCTACTGATATATATATCAAAGTCTGATATACATGTGGATCTTCTGTGCCATACAGCTTAATTTTTGTATACGAACTATTAAACGTACAAGAATGGGCCACGTCGTTGCACTTGGCGACATGTTCCTTTATTA
Source organism: Sebastolobus alascanus (assembly GCA_916701645.2). NCBI lineage: Eukaryota > Metazoa > Chordata > Actinopteri > Perciformes > Sebastidae > Sebastolobus > Sebastolobus alascanus. The sequence continues at coordinate 509,859 of CAKAOJ020000108.1, read as the reverse complement.
CCATGGACATGGGTACTGTAGTTTATTTGGAGTCAATTCCACATACACCATCCTGCTGCTGTAAATACTCACTACAGCACCAAATGTGTATTAATCTGCAGCTTTAAATAGTCCCGAACAAATATGCTATTTACTCCAGTAATGTTAGCTAAAGACTGCAGCGCCCAGCTGTTTTAGAAAATTGATCAGCCATTTTAAAAAAATAAAAGAATATATCTGTGAACTGTTTTTAAAGATTTATAAAGCTTCGGGCTGGGCAGGGTAGAGAAGACGGAAAATATTCAGTCTTTTGATGGAATTTGTTCACAGTAAGAAAAGTAATAATTAAAGCTTCAGTAGGCAGAATGTTTTTGGCATCATTGGACAAAAATCCCATAATAACCTTTCAGCATATTGTAATTCAAGTTTTCTGAGAGAAAACTAGACTTCTGCACCTCCTCATGGCTCTGTTTTCAGGCTTTAAAAAATCTAGCCCGCGACGGGAGACTTTGGCCAATCGCAGGTCATTTCAGAGAGAGAGAGCGTTCCTATTGGCTGTGCTCCGGCTGATGGGCGGTGCTTGGTATTTCCTCAACTGATCTCAACATGGCTGCCGGGTCACAAACGTTCTCATTTTACAGCTAAACAGTACACACAAGATGATTCTGAAAACATTTGAGGAGAGAAATAGGCATTACAGTAACAGAATATTGATTCATATTTGATCAGCGCTGCCTAGTTTGACCGTTGATCGGAGTTTGCGAGTGATTGACAGCTGCTCAGAGACGGCAGGCTCCAGCTCGGCTCTGATTTGTTGTTTTCCTCCGGTCTGTGAAATCTTGCAGATGCCATTAGGAGCACCGGAGGACACAGAGGAATATGATTTTTTTTTCAGATTACCTGTCTCATTAACTACTGTCCGTTACTACCTTTTATAAAAATATATATTTTTTAATCATATTTGCTCCATTTCTACCCACTGCAACTTTAACGTTATACTTACATTTTAAGGTCTGGTTTAGTTTAGGCAGCTAAAACTTGTATTCTAAGTTGAGTTTAGGGAAACATTTTGGTTATGGTTAAAGTTAGGGAAAGATCACCTTGTGGTTAAATGAAATCAATGTCTACTGTTTGTAGGAGATGGGATGTAAACAGTGACCTTAAAGCTGCTCTATTTGATGTCCAGAGCATTAATATAGCAACAAACAACTATTGTCTATGTAAAGATATAGAGGATTAATATCTACCTGAGAAGAGAATGAAGTCACTCTCCCTCTCTGTGTGTTGTAATCCGAGCTTCTCCTCCCTTTCTTGACTTCGCCGGGCCGGCCACGTTTGCCTTTTAGTGCATGTAAGCGTGCTCTACTGGCTAGCTCACGGCTGCCGCTCTGCACTGCTCTCATACGACGGTTGCAGCTCCTCTCCTGACCGACGGAGCCATTGCAGAAGCGTAGCATCCCTCCAGTTCCCCCCAGGTTAACACTGTTAGCTCTGTCAGCACTGTTGCCTTTCTTTTCACTGTTAGCACCGGGAGCTACGAGCCGCCGGCTCAGCTGTCGCCATGTTGAGAGCCGTGCGGAGGCAATAGAAATGCTGCCAATCTTGCATTTAGCACCTTTAAACTTGGATTGACAAAACATGACATATTTGAGCTACTTCAATAACTCATCTGTCACAGCAAACATGCAAGCATGCATAGTCTGGATGAAGCTTATAGGAGCTAACAAGGATGCTACACTGGAATGTAAACAATTACAAGCTCACAACATTATATTCTTTTATCTAGTATTCCCACCATCTCTGATATATTCTGCCGTGTTTGAGATTGTCTACCACCACTATGGCTCACACAGCTGCCCAGTAGACGTACCCTTCATTGAAAATAATGGCCTTGCTCTGCACAATATCATGCTTGACTGTTGCATGAAAGCAATGGGAGGTCGCTTGCCAAGAAAATGAAAACAAGTTGTTCTAATCATTTGTACACTGACCACTGCTGTCCTTTTTTGGTGAGGACAGCGGCAAATCACGGAGGATACATTGAGGCCACGTAATTCAGACTTGTACAATTTCCATCCAGTTTTAGTGTAGTGTGTAGTGTAGGGCTGTGCAATTAATCGAATTTCAATGACAATTATGGCTTCTGACGATTATGAAAACGAGATAATTGACATAAAACGATTATTGTGCCGCATTTCGTTTCACAATGATGCTCTCGTTTTGTCTTGTGTTATAAATCCAGCGCACCCTTTTCCTTTACAGCGATGCGCTTTTGCCGTCTTGAACCACGGAGCCCGTCTCGTTTACCATGCTTTGTGGTACTTTTTTTTTTTTGTCGTGTCATCAACATTCATATCTATACAACCAATATGTTGATGATTAAATTGTTTATATGAGAACAAAGGGCTCACAGTCATGACCAAATTAATCGTTATTATGATTTTTGCAGTAATCGAGCGGCCCTAGTATAGTGTTACCAATCCTCATCTTAAGGTAATACTTCCCATCTTTGTGTCAAGTCAATTTTATTTGTATAGCCCAAAATCACAAATCACAAATCACAAATTTGCCTCAGGGGGCTTTACAATCTACACAGGATGCGACACCCTCTGTCCTTTACAGTGCGACCCTCTCATCGGATGAGGAAAAACTCCCCAAAAAAACCCTTTTAACAGGGAAAAAAAAAAAAAATGGAAGAAACCTCAGGAAGAGCAACAGAGGAGGGATCCCCCTTCCAGGATGGACAGACATGCAATAGATGTCGTGTGTACAGAGTAACAACATTATGAAAATACAACATAGACAATCCATATGACAGAAATTAATACATATAATGTGAACATATGTGAGAAGGTGGATCCAGGAGGATGTCAAGCAGCTTCCCGGCGTCGCCAAACAGACAGAGCCAGAGCAACACGACCTCCTCTCCATGCCAAACAGACAGAGCCAGAGCAACACGTCTCATTGCCTTCAGAGTTTAAAGAAATGGACCAGAGCTCATATCTTATGGATGATACCGTGCGTGTCGCCCCACCCTCTGCTTCAAGGGTTAATGGCTTTCACTAGTAACCGACCAAAGCCTGGCCAGACGTGTTAGAGGGGGGGCACAACAGCGGGCGTGGTGGCATGACTTCATCACCGACGGAAATGACAGAAAGAGGTGAAGATGAGAGAAGATGGAGGAGGGAGGAAAAAAAGAAGAGATTCTTTATGAAATGTGTGTTTGCGTGTGTGTGTGTGTGTGTGTGTGTTTCTCACATAGAGTGAGTCATCTTCACACAACCTCACCAACACAAATCTGTCTTTCCTCTCCTCCCCCAACAACCCCCCGGATAAATAATTGACTCTCTCTTTCCCAACACTGGTCCGCTGGTGTGAGGCATTTTGCTCTCCGGACTTTGTTCCTGGAGATGATGAGACGATTCTTTCTCTTCCTCTCCGGCTCTGTTTCTTTCTCTTTTCATTCGCCTCTATCTTTCCCTCACAGAACTCTCTGCAGGAGAACGATGAATAGTGAGCATTTTTTTTTGTTTTTTTTTAAAGGAATGAATGGTTATCTATTATTGAGCAGCAGTCAGCAGCAGCTATCTCTATCTACTAGGCTGCTAAAATAAATATGACACAGCACTGGAGAGATTTGCACAGATCTGAACTGAGCACCCTTTCGTGCTCTTGAGTTACACGTTTACCAGCAAAGCAAAAGCAAAAACCCGAGCAAGATTGTATAGCTCAAAGCAACTAGTAAATAAAATGTTATTTTTTTTGTGTGTTGCAACATAACAAAAGGAGAAAATAAAGACATGCTTTGCCCGTCTGATTAGTCTCCAGCATGGACGCCCGCCCCTTATTAGGCAATTACCTCAGTATATATACTCTCCAGTGAACACTTACTACTTGCCTGATTAGCTGTGTTGCCTCTTTGTTGTAGCTTTCCACCCTGTGTTGCCTGCATTGGTTGTTTTCGACCGCTTCCTTGCTGCCTTTGCCCTTTCTGAATTCGTTTGCTCATTCTGTAACATGTCTGTTGACAACCGTGAAAGTCTGGTTTATCTCAATTAAGACTGTTTAATCCCCAACAGTAGCTGCTCTGTTCACTTCACGTCTGCTTCTGAGCACTGCTGCTTTAGTTTACAAGTTTTACGGGACTAAATAAAAGATGATTTTGCGGCATTGGATTTTCATAAATACACCTGACTGGTTCATGAGACAACGTTGTTCAGAACAGGAACACAGAGGCCCAAGAGCCAAGTCCTCGGGGTGCTACTTGCACGTGAAAAGCCAGGCAGGATCACTACCTTGTGGAGTTGCCATCTGCAACGTACAGGGACAGGATCAGGAGCAGATTCAGGCATTGTGGGACTTGGCAGTGGAAAGGTGACGTGGAATGTCACCTCTCTGGGCATCAGAGGCTGGAGCCGGTGTGTGAGGATGAGCTTTAGTAACTACATGAATGTGCAGTTGTTGGATTAGCACGATGCAGTGTTGGCTCGGAGGCAAATCTCCGAGGGTGAATCCAAATATACAGACCTCTGCACTTGCAGAGTCGTAGTTTTACTGTAAATTTTGCACATCAAAGTAATTACAGGTCTATGGGAGTACTACTGCATATGTGAAAATAGTTGTACAGTGGAAACCACTTATAGTGATCACGCTGGGAGCATGGAGGGAGGGAGGCGGGCGTCGTTCGTCTGCATGCTGCTTCCCGTGCTGCGGTGGCACAGAGCCATACTTGCCAACCCTCCCGATTTTCCCGGTAGACTCCCGTTTTTCATTGCCCTCTCCCTGTTTCCTCCCAGGGTCACTATTCTCCTGTATTACTCCTGATTTATGGCAAATTTTCACACTTAACCCGTTTCTGGCACTGTACAGCGTTTATAATCCCTACTGTTTCATCATGGCATGGCACAATCCGTTGGAAATAATGGGGTTCAGAGCGCAGTGGTGCCATTTACATTCCAAGAAAAGACAATCAGAAAGTTTCATCTATTTCTGTAACACTAACACAGAAAAAAAGGAACTAGCATTTGTGTCCATGAAATGAATTAGGTTTGAAGTCCTGTCTCATAGTGCCTTTTATCCCATCACAGCCCAGCACCCTTGCTGACTTGACATCACTGAGCAAGTCACTGTACGTATGACTGAATTTTAATTGCAGAGTAACTTTTTTTTTAGCAAGCTTTGTCAAAGTCAGACCTGCAGTGTCTTGAGTGATCACGTCTGAGGTAAAGATTTTGACCTTTAATTATTGCACCCCATTAGGCTAATCACTTTAATTTGTAATTAATACAGAATGTGGGCAGCCAGTTTAATGTCAACCAGATTGTGGGAGTTTGGGCCCTTCAAAGTTTGACATTTTGTTCTTTAAATATAGCCTCCAGTCAGACCAAAATCAGTTTAAGACTGGAAAACAATGTGTAGATGTTTCATCATCATGTATCAATGTATAGTCACTCCAGCTTGATCTTAATCAAACCTGATGCCAAACCCTGTATAGTTTAAACGAACCCATGAAGCGAGTCAAGGGAACAAGACGTGTTAAACAGTCAGGGAATTTCAAGAAACAACAACAACAGTGCTATAAATTTCTGTTAAAGAATGGCACTTGACCTCAGCAGGGAGTAAACAACTTGCTTTTTTTTTTTTTTTTAAACTGAGGTTTATGGCATTCCTGCCTTTTTGAACTGTGAAATTCCTCATGTGACGTAAATCACTTATGACCTCATCATGTCATAGTAAGAGCTTCAGTCCAGTGATTCACAGCAGGGTCAGATGGCTTTACTGGGTGTGTGTGTGTATATATGTATGTATATATATATATATATATATATATATATATATATATATATGTATAGAGAGTCTTAAAATTGAATCTTCTCTTGAATCAGTTATGGAGTGTTTTCTCAGTACAGTATGATTCTTGTCAATGTAAAAAAAGCTCACAAATAACTTTTGGCCCATAAGGGGATACAAAATGTTCCACTGAAACCCAGAACAAGTCCATTGTTCTTGGAAGGTCTGCAGGGTGTTTTGTGTCATAGAATGAAGAATTAGCATTCAAAGTGCAAGACTGAGCAATTAATTACAAAAAATGTTCTAGCTTTGCAATGTACTTTTAATGAATTCAAGAAGTATTTTCTTGCAATTTGACTAGATTCAACATATTACCAGATCCAGATGAAATTATCACAATTTTCAGGGACTTGCTCTGAGCACCTTAATTTGAGAAATTTGGGTCAAATGTAACTTTGATGCTCAACTCTTTCATCTTCATCTGAATTTAATATTCCCCCCTAAATCATAAACAACTTTGTCTTCAGCGTGGGTCACGCTGTAATGTAAATTACCTGCCAGCTTTATTTGAGTCATAGCTTCTTTTTGTTGAGATTTATCTAAAATTAATTTAAATGAATTTAAATGTATCTAAAATATTTCATTCAATATTTAAACCTTGGATGTACTTTTCTGTGATATTATAACGCCAAGTTAAAGGTTCACTATACAATATCCAGAGCACTTATATAGCAGCAAACATCTATTTGCTATGTAAAGATATAGAGGAGTAATGTCTACCTGAGCAGAGAATGACGTCGCTCTCCCTCTTTGTGTGTTATAATCCAAGCTTCCCGTGCTTTGTTGACATAGCCGGTAGGGGTGGGGGAAAAAACGGATTCACCTATGTATCGCAATTTTTTTTTTTTTTTGTACGATTTTGAAATTGATTTCTTAATGCCAGGATTGATATATTTGCTTCATTTGAGTCTATGTGGAGGTAGAAGGAAGTTACCGCTTTTATTGTTGTAGTCTGAGTAACGTGACATCATATCCGTTCCGTATCCGTCAATCAAAACAAACCGCAGCCAGCCGAAACGGCAAAGCATAAAATGGTGGAGGGTCTGCATGGATACGACCTGCACCTTCACATGTTAAATCCAACGTGGTAAACACTACACATACAGTAAAGTATGGAAACACTTTGGGTTTCACACATTGCCAGGAATAGCAGAGCTAGACATCACGGCTAAAGCTGCATGCTAACTCTGTAATGGACAGGAAACGTGATCATATTGAGGTAACGTGCGGTCAAGCCAGCCGTCACTCTCATCTCAGTGGCCAAATCGGCCAACGCTACAACTGTAGAGCACCCATATACTGACATTTATTTTGAAAGCATTCAAATAACCCCGATGGAGCTGACCATGGATGTATAAAGAGCTCAGAACTAGCGACGAACTTGGCGAAGTTAGCGGAAGTATACACATGCCACTACGTCTGGTTTTCAATATAAGGTGTTAACAAAGGGAACTGTATATACAAAATACATATATGGAATTAAGATTGATTAGATTATAATCACCAGAAGTATAAAACATTACATGTTCCTTATAAATTAAAAAGAAAATACCACTAATTTGTGAGGGAAATGTCTATTCTTTGATTTTTGGGTTGCTGGAAAAAACTAATAAATAATTTCTGACAATGACTGATATTTGACTTCAGGACATCTCTGATTACATACATGCTGAAAAAAAAGTTACCAAAAATCGTAATAAAGGAATCGCAATACTTAAAGGGACTATTTGTAACTTATCACGCGCATAAATCATAACGGGTCGGAATCCCATGCGCGCTCGCGTGTGGGTACGCGCTGCTCCTGCTGCCTGCTGCCTGCTGCCTGCTTGCACACCGCGCTCGTTCTCACCCGCTCGGCTCGCTCCAACTCCACGTGCACGCGTGCACACTGCAGAAGAGTTAGTTTAGCTCTGAGAATATCTAGTGAATGTGCAGTGGACGTTTGTGCAGAAATAAATGCTGCAGCTCCTCCAGACCAACAGAGGTTTCCCGTGTCTTGTGAAGTGACGGGGCTCCGCAGAGAGTTATGTTATCGTCGTGCAGAGGCAATGGAAATGCTCCCAATTTCAAATTTTCACCTGTAAGATACTAGTAATAATGTGCATTTTTAGTTGCTCAAGTAAAAGTTTAAATCAGTGTCAAAGGTCAAAATATCACCATGCTATCTCTGCTCTGTCTGCATTTTCACACTTCTCTCTTCCTCTTTCCTCAGTCCTCTCCATATCTTCCTTCCTCCCACCTTATCCCGCTTTTACCTTCCTCTCCCCCCTCTGTTTCCTGCGTCCCATTGTTCTTTTCTACCCTGAAGCCTCTGAAGTTTAAATTTAGCCAGTGATTCTTCTGGAGGGATCAGTACTTGTGTTGCTTTCTGAGGACGCCCTCAGTGTGTTTGTAGGAAGTAGTTCAGTCTAATCTTATTTTTTACGGTGTGAGTCTTCTGCTGAAAATATTTTTAAAGTAGGAACGAGACGCAACCAAATACTGCTTTAAAACCAACACTGATCCAGTCCAAGTACAGGGAACTGTGTGATCCTCTGAAGGTTTAAATTTCATCACATGGAAGACTTTTTAAAATTACTTTCATTGCGTTTATATTTCTGTCCTGGGGCCTCATTTATAAAACTGTACGTAGTAGAATTCACATCAGAAGGTGCTTACAGACGCAACATGAAAGTGCTTACGCTATTTTGGGATTTATACATTATAATTACATACTAATATATACTACTAACATTCAAATACTGATTTGGAGGTCGATTACCATGGCAACGGTCGAAGCTTCGGAGTCTCGAAGCATTCGCGTCAGCCTTAGCTTACGCCTAAAAATATTCTGATTTCCGTACGCACGCCCCACATGGACTTCCCTCTACAAATTCCATCATACATGAGCGAGCTTCTTGCCCCCCCCCCCCCCCTTTAACGTCCATAGTTGCTTATAAATAGTCAGTGGAACGCCCCTAAAGGGCTATAAAAAGAAATGTCACCAAGTGTGAGATTGAAGTACTTGTTGGGGGGGTAGAGGCAAGGAAGAATATATTGTTTGGTGAACACAGTGTGGGCTTTAGAAATGCCAAAAAGGCTACAGAGTGACAGCATGTGATGGAGGCAGTGAATTCTGCCAGCTCAGAAGGTCGAACCATCTCCGACATTAAAGTCAAAGTCCACTTTTTTTTTGATGGAGGCAGCATTCACTGCCTCCATCACATGCTGCCACTCTGTAGCCTTTTTACCGGCATCCACCCCCTTGATGCTACAATAATTGGAGAATCCCTCCGGGTTGGGGTATTGACGGAGGTGGAGGGGGACACGGATATGCCAGAAGAACTGGATGACCCACATATATAATTTGTAGGCCCTTGTTTGCAAAGTAAATATGATTCCCGTAAACTGTAAAATTATAAAAAATATTTATAATACGTCAGAGTTAATATTTCGATTTATTTTACAACCTAGTTTCATCCTCCTGCCAACGGAGTTGCAGTTTCTCAATTCTCCAGCTTATGTGCGTATTGTTGTGGAAATTCTGCTACAAAGATCTGTAGTTCTCGGTGAGAAGGAGAAAGAACAGCTAAGAAATGCTTTTATGTCTCAGAGTGAGTGGTGTTTGACAAAGTATGTAATCTTGTCATATGACCGTTTAATATATTGATATAATAGTAATGGAAACATGCATTGATTTACTGAAATTATTTTGCAGATATTTCAGAACTCAGCTTAAAATTTGTGCAAATAAAGTTGAGTTTATTCTTTGTTACCATGACAAATGACCCCACCATGGCTATACATGCCAACCATGAGACCTCAAAAATTGGGAGGATTTCAAAACCAAAGTGGGGGGTCTGGGGCTCCTCCGCCAGAAAAATGAGAATTTCAGAGAGTTTGTTTCCTGCATTCTGGTGACTTTTAAAGAATGAAACTAACAAAATAATAAGTAGAGTGCAACAGCATGTTTATGTTAAATAGGCCTACTTTTAATTTTACTTTTAATCCTCAGGAAAGAAAACTGAATAATTTGCCTCTCTGGTGTGAACTTGTGTGAATCTCTGGTAAAAACTAATACTCATCAGTTTTTATTCATTCATTCATTCATTTTTTGCCCCTGCTTGAGTATTTCTTCCTCTTAGTTCTCTCCATTTCTCTCTCCTTCTCTCACTCACTAAAGGCCCTTTTTAGGCACAACGTGACAACGGAATCACTGCGCTCTGAAACCCGTTATTTCCAATGGCTAGTGCCACACAATGACGGCTTTTCGCTGCGTCGAGCAAAGTCCAACTTTGGGCGCCACAATGTGCGGCGAGCGCAGCTAAAACCGCGTTGTGTCGGTCGCGAGCGTATATATATAGATGTATATATATCTATATATACATCTATATATATAACTCTATATATATATATATATATATATATATCTATGGTCGCCAGCAGCTCTCTTCCGCCAGGTAACGACATTTAATGTAGCTCTATTGTCATCAAGGAAAAAAGGTGTGAAAATCGAGAGAAAAATGGGAGAAGTGTGACCCCGCGAGGAAACCGGGAGAGGGCAATGAAAAACATGAGTTTCCTGGGAAAATCCGTAGGGTTGGCAAGTATGACCACGGCTAAAGAGAGTGCCACCTACAGGAACCTAAGTTTACAAAAAGATATAACACTGCAATCCATGCCGTTAACTGATGGATGATCTCTTCGCTATATCAATATATACCTTTAATGATGGTATGATCCATAACTTGTCACACTGGTCTGATTCATTCAGGCTCCCTCATTGTCACCACGTAACAACAACAACAACAGCAGCAGCAGCAGCAGCAAGGGGGAGGCAGCGCAGTGAAACACACACACACACACACACACACACACACACACACACACACACAGACACCCTGCAGTTAGCCTGCCTCTGTGTTCAGGACTGCACGCACATGTTGATTTGATGATTTGACCATAAGAAGGAGAGAGAGAGAGAGAGAGGGACTCAATTTTGTATCGCCATAGCAACGGGGGACTGTCGAGAAATCTGTTTCTCGCTTTTAATCTCTTTTTAAATCATCTTTGAAAAGATGGCTCAGTGACATTGTGTGTGTGTGAGTGTGAGACAGGGAGAGAGAGATACTCTGAGTATGAGAATGAATCTCTACAGTAATTGTGGCCTACGTGTCTCTCTCCACACCTTCTCCCCCTCACACACACACACCCTTCACTTCTTCCTCTTTTGTCAGCGTACAGATTTTCTCTCGGCGCCGGCCTTGTCTTTCTCCCTGCACAACGCCACGTTTCAGAATAGCAATCAGCCTGCCTCATTTGGCCCCTGTCTCCTCGTGTACCAGAGAATACTTCTGCTCTCGAGTCAAAGGCTGCTCCCTGAAGACGCCCGGGCTTCCCTTCACAGGGTAAATTAGATATCTAAGTGTTTGGATGCTTTGTTGCAACTCGGGTGGCGAAAAGTCAAGATTAAAAACAAAGAAAAAATCACCGACAAACACGGCGAAGTTGAACTTGAATAATGGCAGATTGAAATCCAATTTGCATCCTTTCTTGCATTTCATATCCTCTTCTCTCCTACTCTCCCTTATCTCCAGCTTTTCTTTTTCTGTTTCCCATTCTTCAGTAAACAATTGTCAAGTAATGTTGTTGTAGTACAAATTTGAATTTCGGTCTCTGCATGTAGCGATTGAACAAGCCTACAGTTTTGTCGATATGAGTATCGTTGTAACTTCTAGCAGCCTTTGTGCTACATCAGGAATGAGTCAGTGCCTGCCTCTGGTTTACTAATACGACCAAGATACGATTTAGAAAAATTATTAAAAATAGAAGAAATGCATATTTTAGCAGATGATCCGCATATTTTTTTCTCTGTGTGTGTGTCTCAGTTGCAGGATTGTTGCATCATGCTAGAGTTCATCTAAGTGCTGAGCTCAGACTGACTCACACGCAGCGGGGCTCAGAAGGTTACTTTAAATTATAATCTGTTTTAAATTATTGATTGATTACCTAACACTTCAGTCAGCACAGGAATCTTATCGGATGACTCCGGTCAGCCATGAGTCATCAAACAAGGATTCACAGCTTTTCTTTCTCTGAATTTCTATCGTATTTAGCTCTTTAAAATCTTGAGAAAGTACCGGTTGGTCTGTGGCTTCCCTTCTCTTATTTATCGTCTTCCTCTTTAGAACAAAGTCTCTTTTTATGGCGTCTCTGTGTCTTGACGTTATGCAGAGGCCAGGGCTGTGTGCAGCCTCTGTACAGTCCCCGGCCTTCTTAATATTTCACATGGTGAGAAGCCAGAGCAGACGCCGGGTTTTCTCCCAAAAGGAAAGTCTTCTCCTCATTTAACCTGCGGCACCAAATCTCCATACTAACCAGCCCAGTCAAGGGCTCGACTAGAGACACACTGATTGTTGCAGCATGGCTCCCCCGTTGTTTCCTTCAGCACCGCGCTGCACTTCATTGCCATGCAACATTACAAACACTTTAAAAATTAGCTGCCAGAAAATCATAGTTCCCTTGAGCAACAGAGGAGATGGAACAAGACTGTGGAAGACACATGGCTGCCACTGAAAGACAGATGACTAAACTATGACTGTGACTGTGGACTAGAGGTCAGCCAGCACGAGTCTCCAAATATCAGGTTCAAAGACGAATTCCACACTGAAACAAAACAGGCGGATCAATTCTTTGTCTCCTTAACAGTTTTTGATTCTCTGTTCGACTGGCAGTGATGAAAGGTTCAATTACAATACGTATGAATTAGATGTAGGTGCTTTCTTTAGAAGGTTGTCATCTCTGTCTCAAAAGAAGCCAGAAGTTTTTGTTTTTGCTCAGCGAAAACTTTTTAAAAAGTTGCAGCAGTTTGACAACTTTTGAAAAGTGGAAGCATGTGCATAGTTTAATGACTAACAGGTCAAGAGATAAATGCTGGTGCAAGCCGTAATGACAGGGACTGTAAAAGTGACTTTAGCTAAATTTTTAACAAACTAAGGACAAATTGAGCTAATGACATCACTGCATTATAGTCCAACTGTCCCCCCACATCATCACCCTATAAAAATGTACAAATCCTCGAACAAAATCCTCCATTTGAATTAAGTGATTCCGTGTATTAAAAGAGTTAGTCTTTTTTTTTTACTAAACCAACTTTCTTAAATGACAATTACTCGTCATTTTCATCAACATAAATAAAGTGATGACGTCTTCGCCCAGCGAATGCAGATACATAATATCTTTTTTTGTAACAAATGAATTAATTTACTATGATAGCGTTAGAGCAAAAATATATTTTTTTTGTTATTGTGGTTAAATAAATATAATTTATGGTGTTGTTAGATTACTGCTTCACCGCCCCGTTAATACTGGTGCGCGCCTCTCTCTGTGTGCGTCAAGCGAGAGAGCAAATAGGTTTTCGACCGCAGTGAAAATGTTGTTTGTGAAAGGCTAAACGCTAACAATTATGGATTGAAGCAGAATATTTTGTTAGATTTTGCTACTAAGTAGCAAAAAAATATATCTTTTAGATAGTTTTATATACAGACTTTTGTATAAATTATCCAGTAAGTGTGTTATAAACAAAGTAAATGCATTTACAGAAAATGTAGTTTACAAGCCATGGACATTTGGCTATTTTCTTAGCAGTGGTATTTAAGACAAAATAAGTATACACTGTATGTATGTGTACTGTATGTGAAAAATCTAAAATATAAATGTCTCTCTTTTGGTTTATGATCTTTTCTCAAAGGACACCACGGGACATGTGATTTACAGATCAGATCTCTGTGTTCTGGCAGAAAAACTAACACATGTAGCTTTTCACTGCATTAGTACACCCAGGTAGCCAAAAATGTCCAGCCCAACAGCAGCTTGAATCCTGCACGCCTGGTTGCCAGATTCAAGACGAATTACAGTACATGCCAGAATCGTCACGGGTTCAGTGGTCCTTTTCCAGGTGTTGACACCAGCTGAGTGCTGCTAACTGGAGCTGTTTCTCAGCCCAACTCACCCCAACGTCTTAGCCAAATCTGGCAGCCATATGTGGGCCAGAGCTGGCTGACATTTGGTCTTCTGATGCCAGAACGCAGATGAATGCACAAACATTCAGCTGATGTGAACCTCTATCGGACACTATAGCCTACACTTCACATTGTTTGCCGCGGAGTTAAATTTGACTAGAGATGTGCTTTATTGCTTTATGACACAAACCAGGAAGAGATTAATGTTCTTCCAGCACAAACAGAACTTACGCTTCCGAGTTTCTCACAAAGGCAGATGGCAGAGGGAGTGAAAGACAGATGGAAAATCACTTTCTAGCTGTTTATCCTCTTCAGTAAAGTAGAAGAGAAAATATTTGTCTGAAGAGGCAACATCTTCTTTATTGAGAGGAAGTGTTGCTTCACGCAAAGAAGATTTAAGGTTTATTGGTTTTGGGGAAATATGGTCTTCATTTAGAGAAACATTAGCAGTGACAGCATCACCGGTGCGAGGCTCCGATTACCAATCGTCTCGACCACGGTGTCGTATGTTTACAATAATTATACAAGGGTATCACAGATACGATATCTTGTTGATAGTTTTTACAATGACTGATGTTTAAATGGCACCTGTATTTTCAAGTGTATGTATTGTAGAGGAGCTTCCTTTTCATGAGATTATTATTTCATGATTCTATCATGAAGGTCTGCTCACCTCTCCTCAGCAAGAGAGTGGGGGATGAAACACAGCAATGCACTTAGAAAACTAAATCACATATAATACAAACCGTTATTCTTAATTCTGCTCTTCCAGCAGTATAATGAAGACTCCAGGGATATTGTGGCCTCGAGGGTAGAATAAGGGTCAAAGGTCATACACGACAGGCAGCTCATTATAATAATCATCCCACTTTGGTATTATGATTTCTGGCATGGATTTGTTTGACTATTTTTTTTCACTATCCCATTAGGTGACAGCATTATGTGAATCCTAATCTATTTAATGACAAAGAGTTTGGAAGGTGGTGTGTTTTTATTATATAGTCTGTCCAAAGCCAAAAATGCAGTGAAACATGGATTAAACAGTGTGTCTATTTACTCTAAAGTAAGCTGCAATTGTTAGCATGTCTGGCTTAGCAGCTTACTACCCAAATTTCCGAGGCCAAGGAGCACATTATTAACTAACTACATTAGTTTATGGGGTTACAGGCTAACTGAAAAAAGCTCTGTTAATAACTAGCATATCACAGTAGTATTTCCCCGCTGTTTGAAAGCCGGTCCCGGATGCTATCCGAGTTTAGGCTAACGTTAGCTACTTTGTCCTACTCTTGGATTTTGGAAAGTTTAAACTCCTGCAGCCTCAGACAGTGTAAGGCGAGTTAGCGCTACATTTGCTAAACCAGCCTGGACTCCTAAAAATTACATTCCCACACAACAAAACTGCATTGTCAATTATGTTTCATGGAATACATAATTTCTCTCGAATTAATGTTTGTTTTTGTCATATCACCAATACGTTTCCTTAGGAGGTCCAACAAACACAGGTCTTTCACCCAGGAGGTCGCTCTTCGTGGCCTTTGTGAAACCAAAAGTTTACTTATTTTAATTTATGTTCGTAAATTAAGTAACATAATGAACTTATTTTAAGCCAAACCAAGATGCTTTACTGAACTTTTGTTTTTGTTTTGTTTTGTTTTATTTTGTTTTGTTTTGTTTTGTATTAATTCACAACGTGTTTAAAACTTTGTTTCCCTCAAAATGTAATTGAGAATGCAGTTTCGTTGTACGAGAAAATAATTTTGTAGGAGACAGGGTTGGCTAAACGCAGGGGTTAGACCTCATCCTAAAAGCCTTTCCTCTTTTGACGTTAAAAGTGAAACACTGTTTGAAAAACACAAAATAATAGCCAAACCCGTTGTTAGAAAAAAATGATATTACTTTCATTCTTATAATACCAGAACTAGCTAGCTGCAACTAGCCTCACTGCAATACAAAAACAATGCTGTGTCTTTATTTAGTGTAACATTCCCTACATGGATCATCAGTTGAGCATGTTGCCTTTTTTTTTGCCTAGGACAGCTTTAAATAGCATCAGTCCTTAAACACGATAACATCACATCAAGTGTACTTTTAAGACCCCCTTTACAGGATTCTCATTTAAAAACGAGTCAGTTGGAAATATTAAAAAGTCAGCCGGAGACGGCGTTTTCAACCAATTCATAGTGCTAACATTAGCTTAATTAGCTAGCTAGCTACAGCTGATAAAATCTGCTGGCAACAGTTGTGATTTCAGGCAGTAAATTGATGGTCGCAGGCTGAAACTTAATAAGCAGGCTGCTTTTCTCTACGTCTGTCTGAATCAAAGACCAATTGTTTTAAAAATGTAATGAATATTGTATTCTCTGTAAACTGCATAATTGCGGTGCGAGAATGGAAAGATTGCCAAGTGGAGCTATACTAACTGCTATGAATGGGCAATTCAGCTGGACCCACATAATAATTTACATTACCTTTTTAAATATATTATTTCATAAATCAATATGGACTTTTTGAAGTAATGATTGAGTTTTTTCAGGTATGGAAACTTATTTTGAAAATAAGTGGCCCTCTTGGTCTTTATCATATTGAATCAACACACACACACACCCACAGTCGCGATGATGGCTCCATCGATTTGATTATGTTAGTTAGATTAATACACTGGTAGTTGTGAACACACACATTAACCTCTGCAGAAATAATCAGCTGTCACCAGAAATATGGCAGAAATAGATGTGGATTTGTGGAGGATTTATGGCAGTCATTTAGGGAGAGGTTTACAGTTGCAGCAGCCGGGGAGGAAAAGCATGGCTGATGAAAAATAGTCTGTCAATCTGTCCGCCCTGGGTAGAATCTCAAACCCAGGAATCTGACGGTAAGAATGAAATATTATGTGAAGTGTGAAGTGAAATATTCTGCTCTGTCTGTCCTCATTATCTGCCTCTCTCTGTCTGCCTCTCTCTTATGTCTCACTTTCTACCTTTCCCTCTCTCTTCATCTCGCTGCCCTCCCAGAGTCTCTTTGTCTCTTTCTATCTCACTCACTGCTGCAGGGAGTTATTCAGCATCAAATTAGTCACAGTTTTCACCACGAAAGAGAAGAGCAATAGAATGGAGAGTATAAGGAGTGGGTGAAAGGGCATTACCCATCTGTATCTTTTTTTGTTTCCTCATGTCTAAGATTTATATTTTCGAAAGATTTACGTAGATAAAGAGCGAAGTAGAAAAACAACTTCTACGTAATTGAGAAAAGGGTTGTAAAAGTCACGACAACTCAACGCACTGCAGCCCTGGGAAACACTGTAAAAGTTGACGTGGAGCACTATATAAAATTGTTAACAACTCATCAACTCATGGATGTGTTTTAATAGAACAAGCTCACCACCGGCCCTCATAAACATGAAGAAGGCTGCGAATAGCAGGGAACCTAATTAATTAGATCTGACTTTAACTGAAATGAAAGTGGAGAGTTTTATTTCATTTAATTTGTGTGGCAGGAGGATTGATTTGTAGCACAAACCATGAAGTTATTAGGGCTGAGACACAAAAGCTGACTCAAATAAAAGTGGACAGAAAGGACAGAGTATCATGGTTCATCTGGTCTGCTAGGAATTGAGTTGATTTGCACCAAATTGGATTTGCTGTCGCCAATAAGTAAAATTTGATAACCAGGACAGGAACTGGAAATTGTAATCTTTATACGGGGTATCTGCAGGTCTTGTAATGTCTTAAAAAGCTTTGGATCCCTCAATAAAAGGCATCAAAAAACTCTTAAATTCAATTTTCAAAAGTCTATATTTTCTCTTGCCTACTATAGGCAGTAATCTAAGGTATAAATGTTTTGTATCTTTGATTGCAGGCTGACGAGAGACGTTATACACCTATAAAATAAACGATTGTTTAAAAAGGATAGTTTTTACAGTGAACTACTGTATGCATGCAGAAATCTTTTTTTTGTGAAGTTTCAGTCAGCACCATTGACTCAATCGGCAAGTGTTGATTTTAGCAAAAACCTAACACAATGCTTTATTAGTTTTTGGTTTATGCATCAATCCATTTTCTACTGTTTGTCCGGGTCCAGGTCAGGTTAATTTGATTAGTTATATGATTAAAGCTGAGAAATACTGGGAAAAAAATATATGATAATATAGGCAATATTGTCCCCAGTGGTTTTAGTTTACTTTGTGGTATTCAAAATTTAACTTGGTGAACTCTGCAGAAACTGAGAAGAAATTTGAATATCACCCTGATCAACCAGGCTTTTAACAATCTGACAATTGAAAGAAAAACGAACAAAAAAACAATTAGATATCAGAAAAAGTCCTGCATTGTGTCACAGATAAATCTGATGATGCAAAGTGTTCTATGTGTAAGTAACTGTTTTTTTTGTTTTAGAATCGCACAGTGTATCATAAAAAATAAAGAAATATAAATGTTTTTAAATTGTATTAAAAACAGAGAATACAATTAAAGTAAAGAAAGATAATAACAAAAATAAAAGTTTGAATAACAATTGAATTTAGGCTAAAAATACGGAACAAAAACCTGAACAAAATGGCAAGAAATACATTTTCAATGTAAACAGTACTGCTGTATGCTATCAACAGTGTAAGATATTTTAATTTAAATGTTAAATATAAATTTAACACATTTAAAATTCAAAACTCCAATCCTCTTGACAAGTCGGTGACAACGCATCACAGCTGTACTCGGTCAGGTTCGATCACTGTGCTATTGTTACAGTCCTTCTACGCAGGCACATTTTAGCATTAGAGCTGACAACCCCCTGAGTCGCCTCCACTTGTCAGACTTACATCATTTCAGTTACAGACGCAGCAGTTCTGCGCCAGCATGGGTCCAGTGTGGAGATTTCAGATTCATTCATTAAACTTCTCTTTAATTAATCTATCTGGACTAACTGGCCAAACATTAGATGAACTCAGTGATCAGACCTGAAGTCATGGTGCAGTGAGCAGGTTGCTGCTGTCCGTGGTGCTGACAGCAACACAGCAACGCTTGACTGCCTTTATCCAGGTGCAGCACCCACAAAAGCACTTTTCAACGCCTTCTGCAAGCTTTTTGGTGATGTAATTGATCGTGTCATCTCTTTCCTCTCAGGGTGAACCCCATCCCACTCTCCAACACATGAGCCCTGTGCCTGCCAGCCTGATAGACAGTCACGCCACATACGCAGTTAATTCAAAAGCTTGCTCCTGAACGAGATGAAAGATTGTATTTGTGCCAGCGACTTGAACCGATTCCCTCGACGCTGTGACACTTGATGCGCCGTAGCTTCTTTGTTGCAGGAATTCTAGTAGGAAATGAGATTTTCCACAGTTTTCAGCTAACCAGAAAGCACCAGAAAGTAACTTTTTGGGAAACACATTTTGTTGAAGCACACACCCACACAGGAACGAACACAAAAACATGCCTCCCTCTACCACACACTCATCCATGTGTGCATGCGCACGCACACAAAATAACACACACGGAATAATAAAAATACCTCTGCACTCATGCTGAGATGAGAGCTTGCAAGTGGAAAATAATGACATCTATTGGGAGTCAAGCATCCCTCTGTGCAGCACACACGCACACACAAGAATGCACATGTGCACACAGAAGTTGATAAATACGCTAATTCTCCAGAGCATGTTATGCATATTAGATTGAAACAGTTCTACCGGTCTTTTCAGTTCAAGTTGATTCAGTGTGCGTTTGGCTGGCATGTAAGTGTTGCTGCTGTGGAAATTAACAGGACGTCTCTGTGTCACCTGTGGTACCTGATGTGCTGCCATGGCAGAGGCATTTCTTATTGGCTCAGGAATCCAGTGCTGCTTGTGTTGTGCCAGTTTTCTGAGTCATACACTACAAAAGAAATAAATCTGCCGAATGTTATTGCAGCTAACTTGCGCGTACCGGAGAGTAAATCGGTAATATAAAGTTCCAGTAGGTGTCCGGTCTATTTTTTTAATTTGACAAGTTGCGCTTTCATGACATCACCAAGTCTTCTCTCCTCCTGGTGCCTCCACAACACCAAGCGCAGTAATCCCGACTGCAACGCAGAGATAAGGATTCACTGTACGCCAGGGGATAATCTCCTGGTACTGTGTTGTGTAGCAGCGGGGCGTGCAGTACAGGTAGCATGTGGTAGTCATTTAAAAGTCCCATTACCTGGCAAGTAGATAGCCTTAGTGGGATTTTCCAAATTATTGCACCTGAGAGAGGCAGGGGTTACAAACAACAGTGCAACAGGAGATAGCTCTTCCCTGAGTGAGTCACTATGACAGTTGGAGGCAGAAACACATCAGAGTAGTGAGTTGGACGGGTTATACAGTATATGTATGGTTCATGTTTGGACACCACTGGCTTATACTTTTGTTCTGGCAATTGCATTTTGCATAGTTGTACGAAAAGACTGCCATCAGACAAGTTCATTCTCAACCTGTTCGCAGGAAAAGGTGTATGAATTCCACAATAATGTGCAAGGCTATTAGCTTGCAATAAGAACGCCTTTCTTGCGTTTTGCGTGTCATTTGCGTGTCACATGATGTTTATTTAGTAAATTATGGTCCTATTTAAAGTCAAATAGACAATAAAGCAGGGTATGCTTTAGGGCGTGGCTACCTTGTGATTGACAGGTCGTTACCACGCATTTTTGTCTTACAACTTTAACCCTTTCACAATGTGTTTTCAGTTCATTCAGTTAATGATAACCTTTTGGTTTGGCTGTACTTAGCTCCAACCACACCTTCGTGTCAGTTATGGTTGCTAAAAAACAAGATGGCGTCTTCGAATTCGAGGCTTCAAAATGGCAGTCCACAAACCAATGGGTGACGCCACGGTGACTACGTCCACTTATATACAGTCCATGGTTGTCAGACAGACCATCGATTTACGCGATTCGTATTAATATGTTCATGTTAGAACACTGTAAGAAATGCGGAGGATTCTGGCAAAGAAAACGCAGGGTCGTCTGCAAAAAAAAGTTTAACATGGCTCAACTTCTGCCACGATGCATTGCAACTTCCAGCAAGGTGCTGTGTTGGCTAATCGCATACGAAAGATAAACTGATTATGACCGTGATAACTGAGTTATAAAATTTTGTCCCTGAGTAATAAAAAACGCTGTACGTTTTGCTGTCTGATAAGCCTTTAAACTCACTGATCGGTTACTGTTAACTGTGACTTCCTGGATTGTTTCTCACCGGTGCTTGAAACAACACAAGAAATCTCAAAATGCGATCATGATGCAAAGCTGGAGGACAAAGCAGGAAATGAGCAAAAGGTTCAATCATGCTGGAGTTATGCTTTGACATTGACCTCAACGATAGATGCAGCCATTCTCCACGCATCACTTTATTCCTGTAGCCTTTCAAATCAAAGTAGTAGCGAACTCGGAGGCTTTGAATGGTTGTAATCAGCTTCTCGTCCATTTTTCACCCACCATTGTTCACGAAACAAAATTACAGTGATGGGGGTACAACGAAGTGTGAGAATTTGATTGGCTGTTGACGGCCCATTGGTTCAGAGAAGTTTAGTTATGGACAACTTTTTGTCTTTTGACAAGTTTGTGTATCATCCACACACCTGCTAAGTTTGGTTACTCAGCTCTAAAGGAAATGAATAGTTTTCCAGTGACTTGCTGATTATGTTGCTTGCAGTGTGAATGCGGGGTTAGGGGAGGAATATAATAGATTTTTTTTACAGCGGTAAAAGGCAGCAAGTGTGTGTTGCATGAATACTAAAAACAGAGATCTACAAGCCACCAACACAATTAATTAACTAAACAAATGAAGCAAAGAACAAACAAGCCAAGCCAAAAAACGTTTGTCACTCCGTCTTTATATCTACGTGTAGTTGCCTTTATCACTCCTAATCAGTCTATTAGTCAGCTTTTACCGTTCCATTAAGTGTTTTCAAGCCTTGTTAATGTCCCACCGCAGTGTGTCTGGGTGTGTTTAGGAGTAGCAGGGTACAGGCTGTGCTCTGAGTCAGCAGACAAGAGTGGAACTGAATGTTAAAATGACTAAATGCTAAATGCCAGCTCAGTAATGAGAAACTGTCTGAAGCTGTCAGAGGCAGCGCGGGCCAAATGCTCCAGTTTGATTAAGACACCTATCGTCTGTGTCCCACAAACAGAAAACAGACTGCGCTCTAAAAAGGTCAAGTTTTCAGGAAGTGTGAAACATTTGTTCATTTACCCAGTGACATCTCTGCATTTCACGAAGTATTCCAATGTGTTTAACAAGTCGAAGTTTGCAGAAGTAAGTCTGTGTGTGCGGGTACTTCTCTGAAGATTAAACTGTGTCGTTATGCAGAGGACGATCAGAATGAGTTTCCTTGCACATACTGTAGTTCTCAGACAAACAGCAGGGTTTCTGCACAGGTTTTATCAAACTCTTCCGGACCCTTTTTTATGTCCCCAAACTATGACCCCATTCAATTAGTCAAGTCAAGTTTCAGTGTGGCATACCAGGCCGTTCTCATTCCCAGGGCGTCAAATACCGCCGCTTTGTCACGGCGCTTGGCGTGTGATACTGACGCACAAGGCACCCTTTAGCCTCTGTATGAAACGCACCGGGCTTTTAAGTAACTACAATGTAAACCCATCCACGTCAATATTAAACGCTCAGAAGAAGTAGTCAGGGAGTGTGGTGACGTAGTGTTAAGAGCAAAAAAACACACATGGGTGGTGATGGATGGGTCCAACAAGCACAGGGCTTGTTAGTGAAACTAGCAACGTGTTGTTTGTCCTTGTGTTCACAACATTAAGTTTCACTTTCACCTTACAAACGTAGTCATTTTAAGCCAAACCATGATGTTTTTTTTCCCTAAATCTAACTAAGTGGTTTTGTTGCCTAAACCTAAGCGTCATAGCTTTGGGCTACCTGTTAGAAAGTGACGCCAAGCGATCCTGACAAAGCATTTTAAATCTTATCTTTGGACACATTAAAGTTCATGCTTTCAAATTTCAGTCCTGGTATATTTGGCGACACCCGTGCAACCAAGCAAACTCACACTGTTAGTCAATAATTGGTCTTTTTCCATCGCAAATAGTTTTCTGCACAACAGCAGGACACATTGAAGTTGGTCACCTTCCTTTGATTTGTTGTTGTCGTTTAAAAAAATAAAAAAGAGAGTGATAAGACTCCACGTTGATAGTTTCTGGGCTATTAGAAAGTACCAGGACACAAACTTTATTTAGACCTAGATTACTGCGGTCAAGTTCCTGAGTTCCTAAAAAGGTTCCTGCAGTGAAAAAGGGCCATTTAGTTTAGCCCAGCTTTCTACAGTTTTGTGTCCTAGTAATTTTTTCTTGGACATTTTCTATTGCACACATTGATTATTTGAGGTTTCGCTAGGCTTGTTATGTCTCAAGACTGTCCTCCCAAGAAGAAAGGCAGCATCATTCATTTCAGTGAGTGCCACAAAACATACAGTTTAACATCCAATTTGTGTTTGTGTCTTTACCAAGCCAAACCATTGTTTTTACATTCAGTGTTACTCACCAAAATGCATTGTGTGTATCCTTGAGGCCTAACAAACGTGTTGAATGAATGAAAATATATATTTTAAATCCTGCATCGTTTACGTCCACGTTTGTCTTCTTCTTCCCTGGCTTTGTTGGCGCATTGCTGCATTTTCTTTTTTGCTCCATAGCACTACTACTGGTCCAAAACTCCAGAGGATACCTTTAACTACAGCGTTGTCGCATCATAAAACAGATATGTCAGTCAGACAGTTATGTCAACCTGGCGATAGCGGCAGCAGAAAACAATATGTGTCCTTCTAGAAAAAAAATATTTTATTCGGTTTGATAGTATTGTACAGTATATCTCCAGTCTTACTGTATTCTGTTTGATAACCGCTTTTTTTATCATCTGGCTTCAAACGGTAATTTCCATGATGACCATATAAAACCTTTCCTTGATCTATTTTTTTTTGTTGTCTTTTTTGTTTAATTCCATTCAGACCAGAAAATATTTTGGTTTACCATCGGGTGATTCTCCCAGCCCGGTCGGCACCAGCCTCTCTTATCAAAGGCGGGAAGCGTCTTTGATTTAGCAGACAACACGGAGTCAGTAATGATGTTCTCAGTGGAGCACCCCCTCTGGAGTGATTGCGGGCCATGTTTGTTGGTGTTGTTTAGATGCATCAATCTCACCGCTGAATGGAGTGGACTCCTGCTGCCACTGTTCAGCATTCAAATTATCTTCCAGTCAATTAGTCACAAAGTTGGGGAGAAAAGCTGATAGAGGAAGTTATTTTTTTTAAGATTGACCTAAATCTGTCATTCCAAAGATGCGAAATGTAATCTGTGACCAAAAAGCAGAAAGTCACCAGAGCAGACAGAGATCAAACTTCCCTGCTGTTTTGCACAGAATTGGAGTTTACTTTTCATTTCAGACTGGGTTATTTTAGGAGACTTTTATTTTTTTTTAAAGAACGTATGAAGACACACGCACACGTACACACCCTCTGACATATATACATATCCCCTCACGCACTGACTTGAGTAGCAAAACCTCATTAAGATCAAAGACTTCTTTCTGTTAATTACTCTGTTGCTGTAGCCCCGTCCTGCCCTCACACACACACACACACACACACACACACACACAAACACACACACACACACACTCATACATACACACATACACAGCGAAGGAAAGCAAAAAAATAATTAGACTATTAGAATATGGTTATTTTTAACCCGGGATTGCCGTTTCTGAGAGTGTTTTCTGTGTGTGTGTTGTGTGTGTTCAGGATCAGGACCACCCTACAACCTTACATCCAGTGGTGGATGAAGTACCTGAAAGCCACAGCCTGAAAGTACAGATATCTAACCAGAAAATGACTTTAGTAGAAGTTAAAGCTTCAGTAGGCAAAAAGTTTTTGGCATCATTGGGCAAAAATTCCATAATAACCTTTCAGCATATTGTAATTCAAGTGTTCTGAGAGAAAACTAGACTTCTGCACCTCCTCATGGCTCTGTTTTCAGAGTTTTAAAAAATCTAGCCTGTGACGGGAGACTTTGGCCAATCATTTCAGAGAGAGTGTTCCTATTGGCTGTGCTCCGGCTGGTGGGCGGTGCTTGGTATTTCCTCAACTGATCTCAACATGAATGCCGGGTCACAAACTTTATAGTATAGTTTATAGTAACAGAATATTGATTCATATTTGATCAGCGCTCCCTAGTTTCACCGTTTGATCGGAGTTCACGAGTGCTTGACAGCTGCTCAGAGACAGCAGACTCCAGCTCGGCTCTCATTGGTTGTTTTCCTCCGGTCTGTGAAATCTTGCAGATGCCATTAGGAGCAGAGTAGTGAGGTAATGGGAATCCCAATAAATCCACTACATTTATTTTGCAGCTATAGCTTCTAGTTGCTTTTCAGATTAATATTTTAGATTTAAAAAAAACATTTGAGTTTATGAAATACATTACATTGTTAAAGATTAAACCAGTTTAATCTTCAAAAAACAAAACAGTGTTGTTGGGGCCCATTGTCTTATCTCAGATGGTTGTTATTAGCAGTTCTACAAAGAGTCATTTTTCCTGTAGACAGCTCAGATGGTTTCCATTTTCAGACTGTCTGAAGCCCAAAGATGTGAAACAAAGATTAGAGAAAAGTCAAAAAAATAGATTTGTGTCTGTGAGGGAGCTCCACTCACTCCCTCATCAGTCAGGTGAAAAGCTTCTTTATTTATCAGTTTAGTTGAATATTTGGTTTTGGGTTATGTTGGATGGGGGAGGAAGCAGCAGGTTTTCTTTTTGTATTTTGTTTCTTACCAGCTTTAGTAGAATTAACTCTAGCCTTAATAGGATGGTGAAGAGTTATTTTACATCTTAAGGCCTCAGTGGAAAAGAGTGATGTTACTAACATTCTTAATAGCTTTAATCGTCTGCTTAATTTCACCCTTGTTATTAGCAATGTAGTTTTGACCAGGAAGTATTTAAAGCTATTGTTTGATTCATTCAGCTTTTTTTCTGTGGGCTGCGTAGCCCTCCTTTATAACTGCTAGCTCACATCCAGATCAACTAGATTTGTAGTTGCTCACTCTAACATTTGGTGTCAGAAGTGGGATGAGACGTTGCCATTCTGTGGAAGGTGGAGTGACCTACAATGGGCTCTACGACCAAATGAACCTTACCAGGAGGAGAAGCAGGAGGAAGGGGCTGCAGGGACGCGGTCTCAACCTGAAGAACTCCTGGAGGTGTGGATGCTGTCAATTCAATGCTGCAGCAGTGTATCCAGTTCCAGAGGGAGCTCACAAATAGGTGGGATAAGGAATCAATTAAGTAAGAACGGAGATGGCGCCATACGCAAATTCAAATGAACAATATCTGTTGGAAGGGTTTGGACTCAGTCTGGTGTCCTGCAGCTAGAGGAAGGTGATGATATTTGACAGCACCTGACGACATTTGAGCCATCTTGTGGCAGCATACCAGTGACCGTAGGAAGATTGGGCTATGAGACTGGTTCCTTACCTCAACGGAAAGGCTTGGAGTGCCTATGTGGCCATGGCAGCTATGACTCCTTAGATTAGCAGAAGGTAAAAGAAGCCATTCTTGTCAAATCTGAAATAAATGAAGATGTATACCGGCAGAGATTCAGAGAACCGGACATCTGACCGGGTGAAACACCCTGTGAACTGTACAATCATTTTTCTGAACTGTAGCAGAAATGGGCTCGACCTGAGGGTAAAGAGTGAGGAACAGGTTGCCGAAATCTTAATGCTGAAGCAGTTTTACAGATGTCTGTCACCAGAGGTCAGAGTGTTGGTACGGGAGCATGCACCATAATCCGCCCGGGAAGCTGCTCAGCTGATGGACACCTTCTTAGCCGCCAGACGGGAGCGCAAGATCTACCGCTACGAAGCTCAACCCAGGACCACAGTAGCACAGGGTAAGTCTGTAAGCCCACAGAAAAGAAACCAGTGAAAGTCTAAACCCACCTGTTACTATTGTTGTCAGGAAGAACACATTAAGCCTGAGTGCCCTACAAGGAAAGCTAAGCAGTTCTATCTTTTTTGCTTTACCCAGATCAGAGGTTAGGTTGTGCCAGTCTGAGGGAAAGCAACAGATGGCACCAGTGAGAGTGAGAGTCAGATGTAGCTTTTACTTGATAGTGTCCAAATATTTCAGTCACATGGACCAGTTTTCTGCAATATTAGTACTTTTATTTTCGATACTCTAAGTAAATTTAGTTGATAGGAATTCTTACTTGTATTTAAGTAGGATTTTAAATGCACTTGTAATGTAGTATAGGTAAAGGATCTGAGTACTTCTTCCACTACTGGTCATATGAAAAAATGATTTTATAGGTGTTGTTTTTCAAAGTCTATCTGCTGCGTTATTTTGCTTCCCCTGCAATGCAAGATAAACTGGGGATTAAAACACAACACATGCTGTTGTAAAAATCTAAATATTAGCTTGCAAAAGCTTTTTGGGGATCACATTTATGCTTCCCCAGAGAGGAGAAAATAGTTCTGTTTAGCCAAGTAGTTTTGTCAAACTTTCTGGCTCATTGCAACCTCCAAAACAAGGCGTGCATGCTGATGTGTGAAATAGTGACAACTGACAATGACTTTTCTCTAATTCTTTGACTTATTCTACTGCGGCTTTCGCTCACTTGCACAAAATTTCAAGGCACTTTTTTGCATGTGTCTGGGTATGCGTACATGCATGTAAATCACATCTTTTTATGTGAAATACAATTCTTCCGTGCCACTGGGAGGGGAAATCGTGTCAGATCAGGTCTTTCGCACATGAGTAGTGAGACTTGAGTCAAGTCAACGCTCTTCCCGGATGACTTACGCCTGACAGCCATGTGGGTTTTAAGCCTGTTTTCTTTTGTTCATTAAAGCCTCGGTAACCTAAGATGTGTGAATCTGATTATGCTGTATCAAAAACAGTCCCTGAACACCAAAACGACAATGTGTATGTTCTTTGTACCTGCCAACAAAGGCCGATGTCTCTCTCTCATTCGCCAACATGGTGGTAGTGTGTGTGTGTGGTAGTGTGTGTGTGTTGTGTGTGTGTGTGTGTGTGTGTGTGGCATGTAGATGGCACACCTGCCACTTCAAAGCTCTAGCCAGATGTGAAAGCACAGGGACTTGTTACACAGGGACCCACAGTGGGAGGTACCCACACAGTTCACTGGCATTATTCACTATGATTATACATGCAGAAACATAATGCCTGGAGCTCATTACAATGCTGTAAATCATGCACCAGCCCCGTGTCTTCACCTGTGGTCACGCTTTGATGGTCCAGCCTGCAGCAGCCAATTTGTGTCTCTCTTCAAATAAGCATCTGTTTAAAAATGTTTGGGACACTAAAGTGGTGTCTTTTTAGTACTGCTGTTACAAATGTGTGTGTCAGGTTTGAGTACTTGTTAGACGCGTGCTCAGTCGAAGTGTTCGAAGTGGCAGATCAGTGGGTAATGTCTGATTTTCTTTTATTGCTGCCTTCGGGGAAAGTACGAAGAAATTAAAGTCATATTTCACTTTGCTAGAGTACTTTCTATAGGAGGTCAGTATCTGGGTTCTTGTACCTGTTAGTCAGAGTGAATTCATTGCATTCATTTTTAAAACTTGGACCAAACATTGTATTTCAAATTTTTCTTCAATTTTCTTTTTCCACCTGTGTGTTGTAATCAGAGTTTCTCTGTGCTTTGTTTACGTAGCCGGGCAGGCCGCACATGCCTGTTAGTGCATGTTTGTGCATGTGAGTGTGCCCCACTGGCTGTGACCACACTGCACTGCTCTCATATGGTGGTTACAGCTGATAACGCCGTTGTGTAAGCGTAGCACCCATCCTCCGGTTCCCCCCAAGGTTAACACTGTTAACCACTGTTGCCGTTGTTTTCACTGTTAGCACTGTTAGCATCGTTAGCTGTGAGCCATCGACTCAGCCGTCGCCATTTTGAGAGCCTTGAGGAGGCAATAGAAATACTCCCAATCTCACATTTAGCACCTTTAAGTTATGGATGCCAATATCTGGTTGTCGTATCTTACCAAACATGTATATTGATGAACTCTTTTGGATGTAGAAAATAATTTTTATTATTTGAGGATATGAGGTACTTAATTTTATGCACTGAATTGGAAGAAAGTAAATTGAAACAGTCTTCTGGTTTGCTTGTGTGCATTTTGTTTATTGCTTGTCATTATTCACGTTTCCTCTTTGAGTGATAGTCTAAGTCGTTTCTCCATGTTTGGCATCAGCCAAAGGGAGGCTCATCTCTGGAGCAGAATCATGTTACATGGTGGAGTTGATTAGGATTACAGGGACCCTGTTCACCCTGAGGACCATCCTTTCTTCTCTCTTCCTCCTGACCAACACCCGACTCTCCTCCGCTTGCTCGCCACAGTCACGTATTCCTTTTTAATACCACAGACCGCTTCCCATTTCAGGGTTGATAAAGCTGCAGAACTGTTCCTCTCAGGAGCCACTGAAGTGTGTGTCTGTAGTGTTTTTCTTATCCATTAATGCTTAATATCATTGGCAGAGTGCACAACTCTCCATTTCCTCTCGTACGGCATTTAAGTGTTGAAACATCTATGATTAAAGTGTTGAAATGACTACATCATCATGTGTCCTGCATGCTGCTCATGTGCATCCCGACTTGGGACAACCACTTCAGTGATATCACGGCAGGTGCGCACACACGTCTTAAAATGGATTTCATGTTTGGCTCTGAAAAGCTACGTGCAAATGTTACACTTAAATGTAAATGTGTGCTATACTTAGAGTGCGTGTGAGCTTGTGCATTTTGATGGCAGTTGTCGCATATTTATAGCAGCCCCATTTTGTCTAAAACAACAAGGTTTTAATATTCCACGGTTCATGCCGTGCATTATAACACTGTCAGGCTGATGGTCTTATCCATTCAAGTGAAGAGAATCAGAGAGGTAGAAAACTGGAGAGAGAGGGGAATGACATGTAACACACATGCACACACGTGATTCATCTCAAACAATTGCATGTACTCACACATACACACAATCAGTCATGCACACATGCACTGACACACTTTCCTTGTCTCAGTCATTCTCTGGCTGGCTGGCATTTCCTGGGGTTGCTCTCTCTGCATGAGCTTTCACACTTACTCTCTCCCTGGCTGTAAGCAACACTGATCTGATGGGCAGAGAGAGAGAGAGAGAGAGAGAGAGAGAGAGAGAGAGAGAGAGAGAGAGAGAGAGAGAGAACAATCAGGCAGATAGTTGGTCAGCCAAGCAAAGAGTGGTAGTCAGACAGAGACAGACTGTGTGGGAGTGGTGCCGGGACCTGAATTTTTATTTTACCCTAACCAGTCGTCTTCATTCAAACATCAAACCAGGATCAATCCAGCTGAAGTGAAGGAAAGGTGAAATTCAGGTGAAGAGGGCTACATTCGTGAATGCTGGTGACATTTTAGATGTTTTTTTTTCTCATCAGTTTCCTCTAGTTGGAATAAAATTGTATGATTTTAAAGAGCAACTTTATACCAGAGCAAATGGTTTAACTTCTCACCTTGCTGCAGTGATGTAGAAGTGTACTCTAGAGTGTGTCAGTAGTACCCTGCGGCATCTATTGGATGTAGTTACAGGTGCAACACACCACACCACACCTCCGACCAGTCAGTGATGTTTGCAAAAAGCAAAACCTTGTATTATGTCATCCCTACCCTTTTTTTTGACACATTCTCAATCCCAACTCATCAAATACCGCCGCTTGGTGAGTGCCCCCTCGGCATCAAATACTGACGCTCCAGGTACTAGTGAGAGCCAAACGTCTCGCATAACTAGCAACTCACGGGACTAACCATACTAACGAGTCATGTGAATAAAAACTAATGTGACAAAATAAGGTATGTGTTTGTTTGACCCATCCAACATCCCGCCCTCCCGTCATGGTTGGCCTTAAAATATGTACGGAAACAGCGTAACATCAGTACGGAAAACACGTCATAAACGTCACTAAAAAACACAAACGTCACAAATGTAACTTACAAATCAAATAACTGGTTTTGAATACTGGCCTCCTGGTTAAAAGTCCTGTGTTTGTTGGACCCATCCGTCTCCCCTCCTACCGGCTATAAGCAGTCTTTCTCACTTTTTATCCTACGTCACCAGCTCTGAGCGTAGCATATTCACACGGATGCATTAACATTGCAGTCAGTACGGACTACATGGCGTACAAATGACACAAAGCAAGAATGGCGTTCTTATTACACACTTTTTCCTTGTGCATTATTGTGTCATTCACACGGCCTTTTGTGCGACCGGGTTGATCAATCAGATATAAAGACAGCAAAATTGCCATTTTTTAAATGAAAATGTCACAGAATATTACTGTTAACAGGCTTCTGCACAGCAGTCGGCTGCTGCTGCAAGACGCACAAACAGAATGAAAACAGGAGAAAAGATTCAATATTTGATGGACATTAAAGAGAGAAAAAAATGCTAAGTGATTTTCAAAGACTGGGCTGAGACTAAGGTGGATAGCAGTAAGATTAAAAGATTACTCCAGAGAAAGTGGAAGCGAAAGATAATTGAAATGGCGTGCTGCCAAGGACATCCCAAGTCTGCGGTATATAAGGCAGTCTGAGAAACACAACGTAGGCTATCAGATCAGTGGCTTGTTGACAGAAAAGACACACGGTACAGTATATCTACCCAACAATCTGAAAAATTACAGCACAGGTTCAGACTTTAACTGAAGAGAAATTATTTTTAATAAAATGAGATGCTAAAATGTCCTGGGAGAATTTAAACGTGTGAAAGCTTATTAAAACATCCCACCCCGAAACAAAGACTTCAGACGTTGGAGCAGATGGACATAAAAGGGAAGAGAGGTGTAAAGTCTAGAAATATGAAAGTTAAAAAATGGTTAGTCATCATGAAGCTAAACACGGATGTGCGAGCATGCACACACACATACACACACACACACACACACATGCGCGCACACATTCTCACACATACCCAGACTTACACACACACAGGCTGAGACATCCAGAGCATCCTCTGTGTGCCAGGCTCTTCCTCCAGGGTGAGTTAGTGGTGCTTTTAAGTGCCGACATCAAAGAGGCCTGTATGGGTGTATAAATAGGCTTTAGGGCTGAAAAAGTTTTAGTTGTCATGAGTTTGATACCCAGTCGGTTAGACAAGGTCATGCATTGACTCAGTGACTTCTCTCTAACCCCTCTCTCTCTTACACACACACATACAAAGCACACAGAGAAGAGTACATGGGTACACAGAGACAGACAACCACCTGCACACAGGCTTTCAACCACAACACATCGGAGCATATTCAGCATGTACTGTATGCAAACACACGCTTGAAATATAGTAGAGGTTAAACATTTTCCACAATAATACTGCCAAATAATTTGTTTTTTTGTCAGCAAAACTGGCTCTGACATCCAGCCAGGTAGTTCATGGGTAGCAGGTGACTGGTCGTGATACATCTTAGAGTTGGCCGGGGAGGTAAAATGCGGAGTGGGCAATGCATCACGAGGGCCAGACTTTGGAGTACCACACATGGGTACTTCAATCACATTCAGTGATTGAGCCAGTCTCTCACACTGAGCGTCATCATCCCAGCTCTTGGTTTCTGTAACACATCCTGACATGACTATGTTCCCCTGTATTTTCTCTCTCTGCGACTCAAACTGATGCAACTGTGCTTTCACCGTAATGTTCTATAATGGCTGTGCAGCGCATCTGTGTCTCGTGATGTCTTTAGATCCGTTTTGCCAAGTCTCTTGTTCTCACTCACTCGAATTTGTATTACAGAAAATTCTGTGAAAGACAAGCCAAAACATTTAAGCTGCATCACTTAATATTTTATTGTTTCAACCAGTGGGCTACCTCCGGGTCTGAGAAGTGAAGCCAATGCGGAAGTGCCTTAAACTTGTATTCTTTCTAACAGCCAGCAGGGGGCGACTCCTTAGAAATCTGATTGTATAGAAGTCTATGAGAAAATGACCCTACTTCTCACTTGATTTATTACCTCAGTAAACATTGTAAACATGAGTTTATGGTCTCAATCGCTAGTTTCAAGTCTTCTTCAATACAGAATGATGTTCATTTAGTAAATTATGGTCCCAGTTGGAGTAAAATAGACCATAAAGCAGGGTATGCTTTTTTCATGCCTCTTTAAAATTAGACTGTAAGGAAGTCCCTGTGTCTCTTTAATGCAGGAACCTTTCAAGACAAAAGAATGACAATTTCCAGCAGATGCAGGTTCAAATAGAATATAATGCAAGATGAGGAAAAAGAAGTTAATATCATAATGTGATCAAACACGGGAACATAATCTTCTATTATGTAAGGTAATATAAGGAAATGTAGGAAAACAGATGCAGGTCTTTGAAACTGTGAGAACAAAAAACTATTTAAGATTGTGTCGACAAAAGAGTTAAATTTAGAATCACAACTATATTAATTTATGAGCACGACATTTGAGATAAGCAGTATGTGTGAAAGTTTAGTTAATTTTTGCCACATTCATTTTGAAGCATTCTTATTGTGCAATACATACACCGATCAGCCATAACATTAAGACCACTGACAGGTGAAGTGAATAACGTGGATTATCTCGTTATAATGGCACCTGGCAGTGGGTGGGATATATTAGACAGCAAGTGAAAATTTTGAACTTTGAACTTTGTGCTGGAAGCAGAAAAAATGGGCAAGCGTAAGGATGTGAGCAACTTTGACAAGGGCTAAATTGTGATGGCTAGACGACTGGGTCAGAGCATCTCCAAACCTGCAGCTCTTGTGGGATGTTCCCGGTCTGCAGTGGTCAGGACCTACCAAAAGTGTCCAAGGAAGGAAAACCGGTGAACCGGCGACAAGGTCAGACCCAAGGCTCATTGATGCCCGTGAGGAGCGAAGGCTGGCCCGTGTTTTCCGATCCAATGGAAGAGCTACTGTAGCTCAGATTGCTGAAAAAGTTAATGCTGGTTCCGATAGAAAGGTGTCAGAACACACAGTGAATTGCAGTTTGTTGCGTATGGGGCTGCGTAGCCGCAGACCAGTCAGGGTGCCCATGCTGTCCTAATGTTATGGCTGATCGGTGTATATAGTGCCAATGGTTTACAATTCAAGAGTTGAATAACCTAAATATGTTAAAATGCAAAAATTCACAAATAATTACAAAGAAAAACATTAGCTGATGCTTAAATTTACATTAAAGTGCCAAAGGTTTACGATTTCGTTTTCATCTTTCTCTCCTCTTAATGAGAATACAGGCATCTACCACTAACTGCAGGCGTAAAAACACGAAACTCTTCATGTTATAACTAATGTTTCAGTGCGGGTATCCTCCTCTCATTTACTTCCTGTGTCTGCAGTAAGAGAAGCTGAATACATGACGGGGAAATTAAGAGTCTAAAGCTGACTACATTATCCAAGTAAAATGACAGGGATTTGTGACCACTGCTGCAGAGAATGCCAATCAGCTGTGAAAGCTTTGTTAACAGGAGCTCATAGCTCGACCAATTACAGTGAAATTTAATGGGTTTAGCATCAATGTCCATGTTTTGGCCACAACAGAGTAGGAAGCAGCTCCTCCAGGGGAGAAAAAGTTTGAAACCAATTGAATGAGGGGAATTATCCCTTTTCCTGTTCTCCCTCCATCCTAATGTCTTCCCTTCTCTGTGCCGACTGTGACCAATAAGATAAGAAAGAAATCCCAGCAGCATCTTGTGAAAGAAAACAAGAAACAGTGAACAGAGATAAATAGCAAAAGAGAAGACAAAGGCAAAGATAGTGAGTGTGTGTGTGAATAAAAGCATGTGAGATGGAGATAAGGAGGATGATTTGCTAGAGATAAAGGCTGGCTGCCGTCCTGTAATTTTGTTCTATTCATTCACACGTATCTGTGAGAGGTGAACAAAGTAATGATAAAAGGCAACATGTAAATACCCTGACTGAGAAACCCAGGTAGAATGAGATTAGAAAGGGAAAGAGGAGGAATAGCATTGGGCTTATTTTTCCTCTTAAATGTGCAGTGCAGTAAAGAAACCAATTCTCTTCCTCTCCTACTGGCAGGCGATGTGACACGGGAGGAGATTTCTGCCAGCTTTTCCCCCAGAAATGTTTTTTTTTTTCTTGTTGGCAAGGTGGGAAATGTCTGTGAAACAACATTTAGACCATGCTACACACTGAAAACAATACTAATGAACTTCCCTGAAACAGCATTAAGACCATGTCAGAGTGAAACTTTCCACTACAAGTAACTCCAATGAAACCTTTGAAAAGAGTATTTAGTCCACGTCAGACTGACATTTTCTCTCCTCCTCTCACCCCAGGCCCATCACTGTACGATGCTGAACAGCAGGAGCCCCAGTTGCAGCAGCTCCGTCGTATCTGGTCCTGGGCATCATCACTACGGCGCGGCATCTCTCCGCAGCGAGCAGAAGGGGAGATTACTCTGTGCTCACATCAAAGGAGGTTTGTCTAACTTGGGTCTGGCGTTGTGCTGGTAGAGCGAGTCCTTGGAGCAGCCTCGTCGTTCTTATCTCTCCCCCACAGACTCTTTCTGCTTTCTGCTGCAACACAACTAGCTGCCGGTAACACTGACGCACGCAATCGTGGCTCTGCACGGTCAAACGTGCGTGCAGACAAACACCGGTGCACATTCTCTTGTATGGAATCACATGCACTAACTCACATACACAAAGACACTCGTGCACAACATTGAGGCTGCTCTTTTTTTCTTCTGATATTAGCAGAATTTGTTCTGCTGAGTGAGTCTCTCCCTCCTCCAGCCTCTGTTGAGAGCTGAACCTGGTTCAGTGAATATTTGAAATGAGTTAAATGATTATCCCTGGACAGATGCTTTCAAAAAGAACCCACTGCACAAGAATTTGATGTTAAATCTTTTAACCACTCAAGGTGTACTTAGACACTTTCAACCAAAAACACCACTGAAGCGAACGCACTTACAGTACATGAAAGACATAAACAAACTGTTTTCCCTGATAATCATGGCCATTATACCTGATCCATTAAAGCTGCAGTAGGCAGAATGTTTTTGGCATCATGGGCAAAAATTCCATAATAACCTCTCAGCATATTGTAATTCAAGTGTTGTGAGAGATAACTAGACTTCTGCACCTCCTCATGGCTCTGTTTTCAGGCTTTAGAAAATCTAGCCCGTGAAGGGAGACTTTCACCAATCACAGGCCATTTCAGAGAGAGAGCGTTCCTATTGGCTGTTCATTCAACGGAGGCAGCTGTCAATAACTCGTGAACTCCGATCAAACGGTCAAACTAGGCAGCGCTGATCACATATGAATCAATATTCTGTAACTGTAATGCCTATTTCTCTCCTCAAATGATTTCAGAAACATCTTGTAGCATACTGTATAGCTGTGGTGGGCGTTGCTTGGTATTTCCTCACCTGATCTCAACATGGCGGCTGGGTCATAACCTTCCTCATTTGACAGCTAAACAGTACACTACAAGATGTTTCTGAAAACACTCGAGGAGAGAAATAGGCATTACAGTAACAGAATATTGATTCATATTTGATCAGCGCTGCCTAGTTTGACCCATTGATCGGAGTTTGCGAGTGATTGACAGCTGCTCAGAGACGGCAGGCTCCTATCGGCTCTGATTGGTTGTTTTCCTCCGGTCTGTGAAATCTTGCAGATGCTTTTAGGAGCACCGGAGGACACAGAGGCAAATTATTTTTTTCAGATTACCTGTCTTATGCACTACTGTCAGGATATAGTGACCGTTATAAGAATAACTTTTTAAAATCATATTTGCTCCATTTCTACCCACTGCAGCTATAAAGCAACTGGGGCAAGATTTTTTAAAGTCTGAAAACAGAGCCATGAGGAGGTGCAGGAGTCTAGTTTCCTCTCAGAACACTTGAATTACAATATGCTGAAAAGTTATTATGGAATTTTTGCCTAATGATGCCAAAAACGTTCTGCCTACTTTAAATGTTTTAAACCTGAAAAATGAATAGCAATTTGGAAAAGTTTAAACAAAAGGCTACAGTCAGTGTCTCTGTGAGGCTGTACTTAGACACAGAGGTGCTTTGAGCTAATTTCCAACATCAGCATGCTCACCAACCCGGTGTCACGGGAAGGAGTACAAATAGCACGACATTACATGGACATTCCGCGTGTTATCAGGACGCATCTTGTCGTTTGTCGTTTATAAAAAAAGTTAAATACATTTTTGGAGTTTCCTCCCAAATAGTGCCGTGTCCACTCCACCCAACAAAAACCTATCCAGACAGAGAATGTCTAAAGGACTAACGTTAACTACACAATACATAAACTAATCAGACCCTAAATGTGGCTAGCCCTGTTCCGTGACCAACATAGTGTATAACATTAGCAAGTGTATATCATCTACATTACCATCTTCATCGTATCCCAGCTGCTGGACGATCTCAAGCCATATATTCTCCTTTATTTGGTTGTTAAAGTAGTAGTGTTTGTCGTACGTTATTGGGTGCTGAGAAGGGGACGGCCCATTGTTATTCCGAAACACCAATAGTCTGAAAAAGGTCCCATTGGACCGAAAAAAGCCCATTTGTCCGACAGTCTGTTACCCCGAAAACAAGCACCCATTGTTCCAAGGCCCCGAAAATAGACACTCTCTGTGCAACAAACAGAAGCAGATGGCTAATTATTATGCAGAATATGACAGCGATCAGTTGGAGTAAAGGATTTCATTGGTCAAACATATATTCCCGCAGGCAGAAATATACTGTAATCCGCTGTAGTCGAGGTCCATCTTAATATTATTTATGCCGCACAAATGTTCCGCAGGAGTGTGTAAGCATTCATAAGAACCCACAAAATCAGTTCTTATAAATTTCCATGCAAATTTTCAGACAGGAGCTTTTTTGTCTTTCGAACTAAAAACCCTTTCACAGTGTATTTTCTATTCCTACAAGTAACATTGTAAAATTTTGGTTGCCTAAAAATGTCTCATTCAGCGTTTGGTTGTACTTAGCTGCCCCCTCTCGTGTCACTTCTGTTTGCAAAAAACCAAGATGGTGACGGGCAAAAACTCAAGGCTTCAAAACAGAGGTCCAGAAACCAATGGGTGACGTCACGGTGACTACGTCCACTTTTTATTTACAGTTTATCTACAGTCTATTTGGTCATCATAACTGAAAGTATTGGGTAAACTGAAATGGTGCTATATGAAAGGCCAGGGGATTGCCAAAGCTTTTACAATTCATCCTTTTGAGGACATGAAAGAACGTACCCGATGGCAATCCATCCAATAGTTGTCCAGACAATTCATTCTGAGCTAAAAATGTCAACCTGCAGGTGGCGTTAGAAGTCAGGGCAAAAGTCATCACATAGTCTGGGGACTATTAATGTGTGTACAAATTTGTGTGCCAGTCTATCGAATGAATGTTGAGATGTTTTACTGAATCAGTGAAAACTTTGATCTGGTAGTGGCGCTACGGGAAAAATAAAGGGATCGCTAAAATCATTAAAATTGATCCTGCAGGGACCATACATTAAATATCTGTAGCCACAATCCATCTGGTAGACGTTGAGATATATTTCAGTCTGGATCAAAGTGTTGGACCGACCAACCAACACTGCCATCCCTGGAGCCACACTGCTAATATGGCTGATAAAAAAAAATATTTTCTTATTTTCGTCAAGTGTCCACAGACAAGATTCTTGAATCATTCATGTGTTTTGTGTCACACTTAAAACAATCTCTGTAAAAATTCTGATAAATCAAATATGTGTTCGGCAGACAGAGATATAGATTGTGTGTGTGTGTGTGTGTGTGTGTGTGTGTGTGTGTGTGTGTGTGTGTGTGTGTGTGTGTGTGTGTGTGTGTGTGTCCTAATCAACTGCAGTCACAGACATTAATCGATCTTGTCGTGAACAATAGAACCATTCTGACTCCTCCAAAAGTGTGAACCCCACCCATAACACACAGTCGAGCCTGGTTAAACTGCTTTGAAATCAAAAACAATATATATACTGTACAGTACATCCAATTTATGAGAAATTAATCAGAATTTTTTTTTGTAAATAACACCATTATCTGGAACAGCTGAAATAATTACAATTGCTCATTTACCACAGTGAAGTATATTCAATCAGATTAAGGATCAATCTGAATAATATTATTTTTTTCTTCGTAAAATCAAGACAGAAAACACAGACATCAGAGTTACGAGGTTCTAATACAGCAGTAGGTCAAATGCTGAAAGTAATTAACTGGATACCAGTGAGTCATTAACCCAGTTCTGACTGGTGGACCAACAGTTTTACCAGATTTCCCTCCAGCACAGCACACCAGACTCACAGTGACCCCTTGTGGTTAGATGCTCATATTACAGCCAATAAACAGGAATGTAACTCTTTGGTACAAGTTATAATGTAAAGGGGGACTATTGCGTTAAATTTGCTCTCTTAAATACACTACATACATCTTTTGATCAGGATTAAACAGAACACCCCCTGCACTGAGAATAAGATAAACTTAAATCATATTTGTGCATGTATATTTGCTTGTGTATATTATAGGGCTGTCAATCGATTAAAATATTTAATCACAATTAATCACATGATTGTCCATAGTTAATCTTGATTCATCGCACATGTTTTATCTGTTCAAAATGTTCCTTAAAGGGAGATTTGTCAAGTAGTTAATACTCTTATCAACATGGGAGTGGGCAAATATGCTGCTTTATGCAAATGTATGAATATATTTATTATTGGAAATCAATTAATAACACAAAACAATGACAAATATTGTCCATCTATCATAAAGTGGGAATGTCTGTAAAGGGGAGACTCGTGGGTACCTATCTTGAGATCATAGGTCAAGGGACCCTTTGAAAATGGCCATGCAAGTTTTTCCTCGACAAAATTTAGCGCAAGTTTGGAGCATTATTTAACTTCCTTCGGGACAGGCTAGTATGACATGGTTGGTACCAATGGATTCATTAGTTTTTCTAGTTTAATATGATGCCAATACCATCACTCTAGCTTTAAAACTGAACCCACTACAACCTCCGAAAAAATTGGTTGTGTCAATGCATTAAAGAAATTAGTGGCGTTAAAACGAATTCGCGCTAAACGCGTTATTATTGCGTTAACTTTGACAGCCCTAGTATATTATGAATGAAACTTTTGTCATACACTCTTTTTGTCATATAGGAAAGAGTGTTCCCCAGGATAAATCAATCACTGCGACATTCATTCACAGGTACCAGCCCTCTGACATCCAATAAACTTTGTCCTTGGCATCATTCCAACATCTCCGTCCTGTTTTGATTCCAAAAGTCACTGCAGCGACGGTACGCAAACACAAGAGAACAAACTTTAAACCAGCTCTGTCTTTTAGCTCCTGTGTGGAACCTCTGCCACCATGGACAAATCCATTTGCACATTATTACTGCTATTATCCATTGACGCCCTGCGTGTGAACGGCGAGGGTTTTGCAGTGTCGACAATTGAACTTGCTCCCATCCCCTGTAATGACAAAGCAGTGGAGAAGCTGTCCCGTCTGGCCGTCACTTACATCAATGAGGATCGCCCCGATGGCTACAAGTTTGCCCTCAACCGCATTGCAAACGTCCACCTGCATGCTCAGGTCAGTACGGAGACAAACACCCAGTGGGGAAAAGCTGCCTGGGGCTGTTGTAATATTCTGTCAGTGGGTGATTTGTTCATGTTTAACAAGGGGAGTGGGGTGGGAAGGTTATTTTCCCTTCTGTTGTTGCTGATATCAAAACATCCCTGTGAACAAAGGAAGTCACACACTGATAGATTTAACCAACCGCGGCCAATCTTCATGTCAGTGGGATCCCATTTGAGAAGATTTGTGTTTTGTTGTTACAAATGACTGTGCACAGTCAAACTTTTAATCAGAAATCACCCTCTTACATTGCCACAATGTGCTGACTCTCACTCCGGGGAAATGATAATGGAATTAAACTCTGCTTTTCAGGACTCGTCGTGGTCCCCAGACCCTAGTTTGGGAACCACTGAACTATATCAAAGACGTGAAAAATAGCAGCAATTACATTAGTGTGCAACCACTAAAGAATGAAAACAACAATAAATATTTGTTGTACGCACTTTGTTGTGAATGACTGTCATCAGCGCATGCCGCTTATAATAAACATTAAAATTGATGTACAGAATTTTATGTCATGAAATGAGAAGCCAACCCTCTTTCACGCCTCATGAAAAAAGGCCTTTAGGACTGAAGTGACTGTTAATAAAAGCCCGGGTCATTTTGGTCCAGGACCGCCGGGAAAAACCTTACACAACAGGCTTTATGAACTTCATGCTGTCAGCCGCTGAAGGCTATTGTAGCCCGGCTGTCGGATAGATCAGGTTTTAAGAGGCTCAGTTCAACTTCATGACCTGAAAAGTCTGCCCATTACGCCCTGCTCAAATTGTTGAGATTTGTTTTCAGTGCTACCGCTAAAATCGATATTGTCCAAAGTGTTATAGGGAATTACACAGAGCACATCCTAAGTGGTTTCTTGGAAAATTTAACTGAACAAATGAAGGTACTTGACAGAAGACTTGCCTATAAATTTGAGCCTCAGATAACCACTAAAATGTGCGTAATGCGTCTATTTATTCCATAAACAAAAATAACTGCTGGAAAATCTGAGCACACAATGTTGTTTGTATATCCTCTGCCTTATTACTGTGTTTGCATTGTGCATGTCAGGGCCCAGCAGGCAACGTGTACTACCTGGACCTGGATGTCCTGGAAACCAAGTGTCACATAGGCAGTCCAAAACCATGGAAACGCTGCGACGTCAGACCATTCATGGAAACAGTAGGACACACACACACGTTTGTATTTGCACTATGCTTGTGAGGACTGTCGCTGACATAGTGCATCTCCTACACTGCAATAAGGGCAGTTTAAGAGAGTCACAATATCTCATTTAAAAACACTGTATCACCTTTATCTTGAATTTCTGAAGTGTCATGACTAGTTTAATAAATCTTATGAAGTCACTTTTGCTACCTGTTGACAGATGTTTTTTGATTCTAGCAAATTTACAGTATATATTCTACATAATAGTTTTACTGAAGGGGATTTTCTGCAGTATAGCCCCTAATCTTAAACTTTAACCCTTGCGCTGAGGGCAGCTAATTCTAACATTAAACTTTAAAACCAAAGTTTTACCCCCCAAACAGTCCACTGAAGAAGGAAGACCACTTCCCAAAAATGTCCTCACTCTTAAGGTCTAAAATTTTGGTTCTTGCAAAGATAGAACTACAAGAGCACACACATTTAAGGTCACTTTGACTGTTCTAGTTATGTCACGTCACATGTAAAGTGGCGTTGATTGTTATAACTGGAATTTCTCTTTATTTTATTCTTTTCAGCAAATATCTGGCAACTGTAACACCACCATTCTCCACACACCAGAGGGATACTCCTACCTGTACAGCTACGACTGCACTCTTGTCCCAGGTAACATTAACATAACGTTAGATTGAATACAAGGTGCTTGAACATATAAAGAAAATTACGATATCATAGGGAGATTTGATACCAGAAATATGGATTTACCATATTGTGTTGTATGACTTATGGTATTGTTTTGTATCTTAAAGAATTAATGTAGCATCTCACTGATGCAACCGCTGGTGCTGATTTGAATTTATCTACAAGTAATATAACATTAACAGTATACAAGGCTCATCAGAAAGAAAAGAAAATCTATCTCGAACAGACATTTCTCTCTGTAGACATTTTAATTTATCACAAACGGTTGGAACGTTAATAATGGCTTATTTGCACACCTACATAAAGCTGAGCCTTAATTAATTAGTCAATTAAAGTCAATCAAAATGTTGGCCATGAAAAATTTCTATTACCTTAATCTCAAACTGAGATTCAATATTTA
The DNA here is from genome assembly GCA_916701645.2 of Sebastolobus alascanus. NCBI lineage: Eukaryota > Metazoa > Chordata > Actinopteri > Perciformes > Sebastidae > Sebastolobus > Sebastolobus alascanus. The sequence goes on along the minus strand of CAKAOJ020000108.1, from coordinate 467,137 downwards.
TTTTTTAGTTCACTTAAAGGCCCTGAACACCTGCAGGTGTTTAAGTTATTTTGCCTGTTTTGACCTCTGTTCAAACTGCAAATATTATATTTTTTAAGGAATCTTAAAGCTGTAAGCTGTTCTTCCCTTACAACCAATGATGTTTAGCCCAATTAAGTTTAAACAGCTGTATGGGTGTACTATTGGTGCATGGGGGCTTTATTAAATCATTAACAAGAGATGTTCCAAAACATTTTTTAATGCTAATTCAGCTTTTACTTAATACTTCTAATTACTGCTTTTATTCAATGCCCATGTGCCCAACATATTCTACATACAGTAACATAATAGTTTTAATTTCAGTGCAAATTTAACCCTTAAACTGTCTACAGTGTATATAATCTCTGTCTGGTTCCTGTAGATCCCCCAGAAAAGCTCCAGCTGACCTGCCCAACCTGCCCCACCCTGCTCTCTGTAGACAGCGCACAGGCTGTGAACGCTGCTCGGGTCACTCTGGCGTCCTATAAGAGAAAGTCACCACTGGGTGCAGGGATCGGAGTGAAGAAGATCACCAGAGCTGCAGAGCAGGTACGACGACTGGATATACAGTTCTTAACTCTTATTGGAAAAACAAAGCTCCGGGGCTGATTTCATTACACAACAATGTGTTGAATGTTAGGTTTATTGGGAAATGACACTCAAGAAAAGTCTCTGGGTGTATACATGAGCAGACGACACAGTGCACCTTTGGGCTTCTGTGTGCCAGATGAGTACCTTTACTACTCCACATAGTGATGCAAGAGTTTGGCAAGGTTGCAAAGGATTAGGCCTACTGAAGGCACTTTAGACCGTACTGTCTGGCCAGACTTTTGTTTGGGGAGAAAATGAGAAACTGAATAGTGCGCTTGGGGATGAAAGCTCAGAATATTGCTAATTAATTCCCCTTAGGTAAAATTTTTTGGTGCTCTACATCAGTGGCTCCCAACCTATTTTCCTTGAAGCCCCCCTACTTTTATCTAAGAAAAGATTCTCACATTTCTGACGTCACCCTTTATTATTAATAACAAATCCTCGAACAAAATCAATCAATTTGAATAAGGTGATTCAGTGTATTAAATGAGTCTATTTTTATTAAACCAACTTTCATTAATGAAATAAAGGTGGCTAAATAAATGTAATTTATGTTGCTGTTATAGATTGCTGCTAGACTTCCCTGTTAATACAGGTGCATGGAAACCTCAGTGGAAATGTTGGTTTTTAAGGCTAAACGCCAACAAATATGGATTGAAGCCGAATATTTTGTTAAATAAAAACATGTTGTGAATTTCGTAAATGACTACGAATATCTTTTTTTAATTAATGTTGACTTTTGGACTTTACAACGCTCTGGAGTTATTGGAAATGTTTGGATCACACGAGTTGGAAACAATCCTACGCAGCCACCACTGGAATCTAATTCTACAGATCGTATAATGCTAATAATATTGGTGTAGCCTGATCTTTATCTGCAGCTGTGCAGAAATACAGGCTTTAAACAGAATGTGACCCACTAAGTAGCAAAAAATATGTCTTTTAAAATATTTTTATACTTTTGTATAAATTGTGTGTAATTACGATTTTAGTTATACATGTGCAAATCTAATTTTGACAACCTCAGAGCAGAAAAATCCTGGCGCAGCCCCTGTAATCTTTGACATCCCCCTAAGGGGGGGCCCGGACCCTAGGTTGGGAACCTCTGCTCTAGGACCAGGATGACAACCATTACACTACAACAACCACACAATCTCTCTGTATCTCCGTTTTATACGTGTGTTTATTTATGCAATTTGCCCTTTCTTCACCATATTATTTCTATATTTGAGGTTGTGCCAGTGAAAGCCAGCTTTGTGGAGTATATAGTCCAACAGTGTCCAGAGGGAGTGACGGAAAGAGGCACCTGCCAGCGACTGACACTCGAGTCTGACACAGAGGTACTCAACACAGAGAGTGAAAATGATCTCGACACCATAAACATACCATATTAGACAAGTAACCTGTCATACTTGAGAATTCACACAAAACCCGGAGTTGCATATCTTTCCAATCTTGATTTAGACATATAGAAATGTTTCTTCTAAGGACGATATCATTGAACAACATCGTCTGAAAGGTGCTCCATTCATGTAAAAAAATGAATTCATATGCTGACAATCTGACACTGTTATGACGCTAATTAATGTTGTTCAGAAAACCCAAATACACATCAGCCAGCCAGCATATTATTTACTATCACTGAAGCAGCTTCTTGATGACATGACGGATTAATCTCTAGTTTTAAAACTGACACCACTAAAAGGCTGCAGTAATTGACTCTTTTATAAAAGAAGCCTGACAGGTCCTCTACTGCTTTTTTTAATGTATTATTTTATTATTATCTATGTGTTTTTTCTCTCCCTGCTCTATCCTGTTGCTTTTTTCTAGCTGTGGACCCAGTATCCTAAAAGAAATGAATAAAATGTCTCATCTTGTCCTCTCAGACTGCAGGTTTCTGTGCAGGATCTGTGCACGGAGACTTGAACGTCCACCCTGATGTCCAGGTGGCCTGTGAGATGTTCAAAGCACAGGTACGGGAAGCAGTTAAGAAATATTTACCATCAGAATCAGAAACATATTTCATATACAAGGAATTTGCCTTTGTGTTGTCGTGCATAACAGTCAGAAATATGTTATGGACCAACACATACGTCATATTCCTAAGTGAATGAAGCCAAAGTGACAACTGTAATTTCTTAAAGGTTCTCTATACGATATCCAGAGCATTAATATAGCAGCAAACAACAATTTGCTATGTAAAGATGTAGTGGAGTAATCAGTGGTGTAATGGAGGGTATACGCAGGTATACAGAGTATACCAACCTCTTATTCTGACGGGAGAGTATAACCATTTCCTCCTCGGTTACCCATCTACCTAGTAGTACACCCATCTCATCAATGACCACTACACCACTGGGAGTAATGTCTACCTGAGCAGAGAATGAAGTCACTCTCCCTGTGTGTGTGTGTTGTAGTCCGAGCTTCTCCGTGCTTTGTTGACATAGCCGGGACGAACACGCGTGCTTTTAGTGCATGTTAGTGCATGTGAGCGTGCCCCACTGGCCGCTCTGCACTGCTCTCATACTGTGGTTACAGCTGATAACACCGTCCCGACCGACGGTTGTGGACACTCTCGGGTTCCCCCCAGGTTAACGCTAACTTGGGTTAACTGTTGTTTTCACTGTTGGCACCGTTAGCTGCCAACCAAAGAAAAAGGACAACAAACATCCGTAATCAATATGTCCAAAATGCGGATGAAAGAAAGAGAATGTAAAACAATTGAAACTCCATCCTCTATCTGCTAACATATTTCTACCGTTTTCAGAGCTTTCCTGTCCTTAACAGGAAGTAAATCAGATTTATGGGGATACTTTCGCCTACATGTGAAATCTGACTACCAAATAACTTTATTTAATTTCTCTCTGACAGTACATTAATACAGGAAAACAACAGCAGAGAGGTTTGACACTCAGCAGAAAAAAACATGTACACCCCAAAAAGGACAGAACATTCAAGTCACTAAAAGATGAAAGTCAGTAAAAAACTTCAGCAAAATATAATATGAAGTGTCACTTCACACTGTGAGACTGCAGTTGGGACGGTAATAGCCCACTGCCTGAGTGAGATTTGATGAATGTTTTATGCTGTTTTGTTTCAGATGTTACTAAAGCAACCTTTGAAATGATAATTCAACTTTCTGAATGAGCGCCACTGGCCGTATAATTATTCTGTCTCTATATCTTGTGTGTCGTGTCTTCAAATGTATGTTGTGCTTGTGTGTGTTTAAATTTAAAATTGGATGGTCCTGTGCTATAATTATGTTGTCTTCTCACTCTTTTATAGAGCTGTGGTGTGTAATGTAATATTGCATGACGGAGACTCTTTTTGCAGCCAGTGAGAGTTAGTTTTTCAATATCAGTCTGGTGTGATCTCATCTCTTCGTCTGCAGAATGTGGACATCCTCAGACCAGTGCAGCCACAAGGTCACGACCTCCCCTTGGACCCTGTGATCCCAACCTTCCCGCCTCTGATCGATGACCCACGAAATGATCCGATGCCTGTTCCCTCTGACCCCACACTGCCCCCTGCTGTTCAACCAGCGCCGTTTGACCCCACACCCATTCTTCCTCTGCCCTTTGACCCTCTGCCCTTTGAGCCCGTGGTCAACCCCTCTAACCCCCTCTCCTCATCTTCCAGTGAGTCTGCTGAGTCTGCTGAAGATCTAGTAAACCAGCGACAGCAGCCACCAGGTGCTGGACCTTTTGCTTCATCCTCTGAGGAGATAGGAGGCCCCATAGCGCTGCGACCACCCTTTGACTTCCACTACAAGAGGCGCGACCGCAAGAAACGGCAGGCCCTGATGGAGACCTCATCCTCTCACAACCCCACCTTCCTGCCTGATTTCCCCAGTGGGTCTTCTCCTTTCCGCTCCTGTCCCGGTCCTGCTCGATACACCACAGTTTAACCGGTGCTGCCAGTGAGGGGGTGGACCGATAAACTGCTCCGCTCCCCGTCACCGGAGGCTGGTAATAATTTGTGCTAATGAGAGGAATGCTATCTCTTCTCACTGGCCCTGAAATTACTTCTCTGCTGCTGCTGTCTGTAATACTGCTCCCAAAGCAGCCAAAGCTTAAACCGCATGTATTTGAAAATGGCTTCAAATATTTGAACAATTTAAAATAAATCTTGGTTTGAATCACCTGTCAACTGCTTGATGAACTTATATAAGCAAACAAACTTAAGCAAACAGTCTGACAATACTTACGGTATATTTTGGTGGTAGAAAGCCATAAAATTTCGATTTTGGAGCTGAATATTTAAGAGCTGAAACGATTAGTCGATTCATCGAGAAGTTGTTTGAAGGAAAATTAATGTGTAACTATTTTAAAGTCATTTGTACACAAAAAGTCAAACGTCTGCTAATTCCAGCTTCACAAATGTGAACGCTTTTTATGTGTTTTATATCTTTGTCAATGTAATATTTTTAGATTTTGGCTTTTAAAACAGGACATTTTTTTGACATTTCGTAGTGATTTGATTTTTTGATTTTTATTTTATTTGATAGGGACGATGCAATTAACATAGTTCCAATAAAGGGCATGAAACTGATGCTGGACAGTCTAAATCGATTAATTTGATTTAGTTGCAGCACTAAAATATTTAGCTGCGGTGTTTTCTTACAACCCATTTACTGACTTCCCTTGTAATATATTACACTACGCCATGATAATGTATAAATTCATTAAATTTTTCTTTGAACTTACCCTAAAATGTTTTACGTGAACACAAAAAATAAATTGAGTGAACACAAAGTGTTGCAAAAGAACACAAGAGTGAGTTTTAGAGGAGGAAGAATTCCTATGAGACAAGCAAAATGTATTGTGAGGGAGCACAAACTTATTTCAAGGACATGAAAAAAATGCATTCACTGAAAAGAAAAAAAAAAAGATTATAAACTTACTGTTTTACTTTGATCCCTGATCTGATGACAATTTTTTTCAAAACGTCTGATGACAACGATGATAACGTCTCATCTGAAAATGTTCTTTCAAAGGTAAGACATTCTCATATACGGTTTTGTCTTTGCGTATTGTGTCAAAAATGTAAAAAAAAATCTTCAGATGGTGAGAAAAGAGTGATTTCTACCAATATATATTTTTTAAATAATATTTCAGCTTTGAAAGAATTTTTCACAGTCTGAGTCATATCATAATAGTTTTGGCAAATGCTCCAAGGTTGGTATAACATTGTACTCGACCACTCCACAGAGACAATAGAGGAAAAGTCAGGGATTATTAGGATTCTTCACCACAGGGCTGACACTTTGCCAAATAGCATTGAGGCAAAAGACAAGTGCAAACATCTCAGGAAAGCTTTAAAGGCTTGCAGATACCCAAAGTGTGCCTTTGTCAACACAGAAATTAGAGCTATTAAAAAAAGCAGGCGGACAGACGAGAGAAGCAGTGGAGATCAGATAAGTCATCCCGTATGTGGCTGGAGTGTCACTCAGTCTGATCTTCAATAAACAGCATCCCTGTGTTTTTCAGGAGCTTGCCCTTTATAAAAAAAACACTCACCAAACATAAGTAGAGCAATGTGCAGTCCAAAGCGATGACAAATACAGAGTAGAGACCTATATATCAGGAGATGAAACATAGCCAAGATAGAGCAAAGCCCACAGGTCAAGAAGCAGCAGTCTGTCTTCATTTAAAGGACAGTGGAAACTCCTTTGGGGACAGCAGAGTACACATTTTTTACAGAGAGGACAGGTGGTTTGAAAGATGAGTGAAAAAGGCTAAAATCACCATCCTGAAACAAAGTGAGAGGCTGCGACGCTGCTGTTATGCTGCCCTGACATCTATTCGCATACCACACTTTGATTCCAGACCCCTGGTGAGGCCATGCTCAGACTGATAGATTAACATTGAGGGTTAACTTTTGGTTGTGTTCATTCAAAGGGACTGAAGGGTAACTCCCTGCTTTCTCTGTTTTCTTGCTTTTTGTCTCAGCTTACTGCACCAGAAGAAATCCTCAATGCTATAGAAGCAGGAAAGTTCAGGTGTGAGTGAACCTCTGATCCTTTCTATCCTGTTGAACTGAGAACAAATCCTTTTTTGCACAACTTATCGCAGAATCTCAAATGAACTATTACATTTATTAGCATATGCTTGTTGTTGTTTTTACTCTTGTAGAAATGACAGATATAGCAGACCTGGCATTAAGATAGTTGGTACAGAATTATTTTTGGTAAAGTTAGCGAGCATATGTGGCAGGTTGACGGTGGTAAATATTAGTGTGTGACCGTGTGGGATGTTCTTCACTGGGGTGAACTGAGGAGCTTAAAAAGCATATAATGGAAACAAGAAACGTTGACATTTAAAGTTCATTCATGACCTTGGAAACACCAGTTGACAAAAACACCACAAGGTCCACTCAGTAGCTGTTATTGAGCTTTTGGTTGTATTATAATATCGTCCAATCCTCAACAGATGTAGATGTATTTTGACATAGCCCTGGCTTCAACACATCCCTCATAAAATCTATTTATAACCTTACTCTGTTGGGTGCCTTTTGAGATTAAACTTTTAGCCAAAAGTTACAATTTACATTGAACATACAGGCTTTTATTTTGAAATTTTAGAATATTTGATAAACTTGTTGCAGCTTTCACACGCTCCTCGGAATTTCCCCTTTCCAAATTCAGAATTTATAAACATGTTTGTAAATATCTTTAAATGGCAAGGGCAGAAGCTTTATTTTAGAAAGTCTAAAAGCCATTTTGTGCGACAGGGGGCGGGAGAGACCTTCAAATCTTAACTATCACGTCTGGCAAAGTGCTGCTGAATTAATGTAGGCTATTTGTCTCATGTTGCTGTATAAAACTTTAATCCATCAGTAAGGGACTAAAATGCCCTTCGCTCTTTAAACGTCACATTTAAAGCCTATTTTTTTTTTACTGATCTGATTGGTCGATCGTTTGCATTTAACCAGCGATGTCAACATTTCCGATGACACTTGAAGGCATCAGCGGTGGAATCCTAATTGGAGGCAGATTTTCCGCGCGAGGAGTGGCTTCTTCAACTACTGCTTCCCGAGACAACGACGTCTTTTTCCTCTCAGATAGACGAGTGAGCAGTTTAGTAAAGTACTGGGAGAAAAGATTAGTTAAATAAAACGATTTTAAGTTGGTGGAAATATTTCCTGAAGCTGAAGCCATGTTTGTGATGTATTCGCGTACTTCAGTTTAAGGTAGGTGAAATGAAATCTGAAAAGTTTGTTGGCGTCGGTCGTGTCGCCCTGCTCCATTTCTACGCTAGTTTATTTTGCTCACTGTGTTCTTAAAGTTCGTTTGCCTTCATATTAACAGACTGAAACGTGTCTCCACTTCATTAAGTTATCTGACAGACAGATAGTCAGACAGACAGCGAGCGTGTGATGGCATGTTCACACTAAACTGACTCATTTTACAGCTGTAAAAGCTGAACGTCAGTCTGTCATTTCCCAAACAGTCATCATCATGAAGCATGTGTCACCACGACTTGGCTAACTGAAAATACGTTTTCCAACTTGCAGCTTCCCTATTTATCCTTTTTTAACAAAAAAAACAAACCCCATAACAACAGGAGCTGATACTTTTAGGACACAGAAATTAATTGCAAGTATTAAATCTGCTCTCATTACAATAACTGAGTAGCTTTTCTACACTTTGTAAGTGTATTCTCCTTTCACCTCACTAATGTAAGAAGGCTGTGATTACAGAGCAGCCCACTGTGATGGTGTTGCAGCTCAGTTTTCCATTTAACTTAGCTTGACCCTCTTTTCCCACGCAGGGTTTGGGTTGAGACTCCAATGATGGTTTTCTTCAAAAGAAACGTTGTTTTTCACTTTAGAGAACATCCCCTTAATTGGACAGGGATTGGTTGGGTGTATTCTACTGAAATGGTTATGGTTTATCTCTAACATATGTGAGTAAATGACTGTTACTCAGAGCAAAGAGCTGTTTTATACTTGCATTCATTTGTAGTGACCATTCTTCTACTAAAGAAAGTAAAAAAAGAAAGTCAAGTAACAGCATTTATAATGCTGCAGGTCAAGTCATTTTTTTTTTATTTGTAAAGCCCAAAATTACAAATCACAAATTTGCCTCAGGGGGCTTTACAATCTCTACAGGATACGGGATAAAGAAAAACTCAGGTGAAGAAGCTAACAATTTACTGTGCCAAGCTTTACACCTGGCACATTATTGCTGTGCCAGCCCTTTCTGTGGTGGGAAAAAAACAGAGCTTCCTTTAGGATTTTCAACTTTTATGGCTAGCATACACACACACTCCTATTGTGGTTCTGTCTAGGGCTGCAACTAACGATTATTTTCATTGTTGATTAATTGATTAGTCTATAAAATGCCAGAAAATGGGGAAAAATGTGTCTCAAAGCCCAAGTCGTAGAGGAATAATAGGGATGCACCGATACTAGATCTGATATCGGGCCAATACTGACTCGCATTGCTGGATCAGATATCAGTGACAATGGGGCCAATCTATTAAATTCAATTCTATGTTTACATACTATATATATATATATATATATATATATATATATATATATATATATATATATATATACACACTATAAGTGTGCACAGCAGGGGCATATCTTTAATTCTATTTTTATCGTATTTTTTATTTCTTTTATCTAGTTTAAAGTAGTAGTTGGTATGTATATAGAGATTTGTAAATACAGTTTTTTTTGTATTTACCTCGTGTACACCTCAATTTCCCTTCTGAGATCAATAAAGTCTATCTACCTATCTATCTATCCATCCATCCATCCAATATACTGGAATTTGAATTCCTGTTAAAGTCTCGACCAATCTGTTGCTGCACTGAAACGGTTTACACCTGAATTGTAATTCAGGTGTTAATTTTGAATATTTTTTTTGCCAAGTTGTTGGTGCACGATTTATTATTTTAATTATAAATAACAATTCACTAAGTTTATGTTATGTTATCTATGTATTTATTTGTTACATTTTGATTTACAATGTTAGGAAAGCAATGTTTAAGTCAAGCCTGATGTTGTCTTACACATAAAAGAATGATCCCAGTCACTTCCACACAGTGAGGCATACAGCTTTTTAATTAAACACTGGTATCGGATCGGTACTCTGTATTGGCAGATACCTAAAGCCCAGGTATCGCTATCGGTATCGAGCCCGAAAAAGTCGGATCACTGCATCCCTAAGGAATAGAGAAACCAGAAAATATTCACATTTAAGAAGCTGGAATCAGAGAATTTTCCCTTTTTTTTCTTAAAAAATTACTCAAACCGATTAATCGATTATCAAAATAGTTGGCGATTAATTTAATAGTTGACAACAAATTGATTAATCGTTGCAGCTCTAGTTCTGATTCAGGACTGTTATTTAGGTCAAAAACAATTATGAATGGCACCTAATTGCTCTCACTTCATTTGCAACATGCCCACACATCATTCCTCCCAGCAATTCAGAGATCTACATTAGCAATAGTTAAAATAAACAGATGATATAAACATTACATTAACATCAATTTAGATTTATATAGAAAAAATCAAAAGTGAAAGGGCATGTATTTGATACTTTCTGTTTTGTTTTGTTTTTACATGGCCATACATCTCAGTTCCTGTTGAATTTCTCCTTCAATCGTACAATACTACATAGTTGAGGCAGTAAAAATGAACTGTGCAAATCTAACTGCAAAGTTGGTCCCAGTGTTGTTGATATTCCCTTTGTTATGTTTTTTCAGTGCAATCTGCAGCTTTTTACTCTGCATTTAATGAGGGATTGTTATAGAAAGTTGCCAGTATTTTTCAATAGCATATGCTGCTTTTCTTTTTATTTACTTTGATAGCTACGACCAACATTTCAAACACCAGGGGATATAATAATGTAAAACATGCAGACAGGTCAAAAAATGAAGTTACCGACAAATATTACAAAGAGCTAAAGTGACTTTGAACATGATGAGATTGTTGCCAGACATTGTGGTCACCGTCGCTGCACCAGAAACAGCTGCACCCTTGGGATGTTTGCCTACTACGCTGTCTACAGTTTACAGGATGATGCAATCAACAAAAAATCACGCAGTCAGCTGGAGTTCTTTGGGTGAAAACACTTCAGTCAGTGAATGAGGTCATCGGATAAAGGGCTCAATCAAACCAATAGGGAGGCAAACAAGTCCAGCACGGCTCAATGCAACGGTATGTGCACAAAGATCAAAACAAAAGGATCACAGTGAGCCAGCATGTGATCACCAAAGTGGGACGTGTGAAGAATAGATAAAATGTTGTCTAGTCTGTTAAATCTCAAGTTTCTGTTTGCCCGGGAGAGTTTGGCACAAATCGGATGAATCCTTCCTGCAGTAGTTCAACTGTGTGGGTTTAATTTGCACTCAGTCTGCACCGTATCGCAGGTTAACATCATCTGAACGCCACCGTGTAGCTAAGCATTGTTGCGGATGAGCCTTTTTCAAATGGATTGTTCTACCAAAAATAGCCACATATTAAGTTAATATCCCACCCAGTACTATCTAGGTTTAGGTTTAGGTTCTGATAACGTGACCACAAAATGTCTTCTGTATTTTAATTATTGTTATTACACGGCTGTGTTGAATACTCGATTCTGATTGGTCAATCGCGGCGTTCTACGGTCTGTAATTTCTCTATAACAGACCGTTGCTATGGGCGCAGTTCTGATGTCGGACTCTGGCGGACCGTTTTTGTGTAAAAATATTGATTTCTTCAGTAAGTAGCCGTGTAATAAGTGGGATGATGTACAGCTAGCGGGTCATTGTTATGAAAGAATCCCCGACAGGGTGATGTTGCACCCCGACGTGCAGCGAATCAGCCCTGAAGGGGATTCTTTCACAACAATAACCTGCTCGCTGTACATTATCCCTTACTTAGTTACATTTTTCATCTTAAAGAAACATTAGGGAGAAATGTAGAGCTGCAACAAAGCGGACTGACTAGGGTTAACTATTATTTTCATTATTGATTAGTCTGTAATTGATTTCCTCTATTAATCTTTTATCCATTAGGTCTACAAAATGTCAAATGTTTTATAAAACTCAATAAAATATTGTTTTATGAAATAGTGAGCATACCAGTGCATTAGTTTTAAGTCTTCAGGTCACTGTCCTAGGGGACTAAGAAAACCAGCGAATATTCACATTTTAGAAAATGAAACCAGTGAATTTTAGGTTATTTTTGCTCAGAAAGTTATTAAAATGATTAACAAGTTATCAGAATTGCTGCCAAATAATTTTCTGTTGATCCACTCATCGCTTAATAATTGACTAATCGTTTCTGCACGAGAACTGAGAGCTTCTACAAAAGTTTTGGCAACTTAAGCATCAATGAATATATTCCGACTGTAGAGCATTGTTGATTAAGAGTGTTTTCCCATCTGCGTCCTTTCAAAATGACTCATTGATTGTGTTGAATGAATGAAATGAGATGTTGCTGGTGCGAGCACGTGACGGTGTGTGTCAGTGAGTGTTTACTCTCGCTTTCCAGCTCCAGTTTCAAGATAAGAGGTGGGACAGAGATAGTATGACGGCTGAATGCAGGCATTGTCTAATGGGAACCATGCACGGCAGTATTGAGTCTTTCACAAGGACGAGTCCTTGTCAGTTAGTCTCCAGATTTTTTCAGATACACCTTTAGCTTGGCAGTTGACAGGGATCCATCATGTTGTTTAGTCTCTGGCTCTTGGTAGGACTACCAGGCTGACTGAAATGTATGGCAACATTTTTCTGCACTATGTACGGGACAAGGAGCATTTACTTCATATCCGCCAGAGGTAGGCTTCATATTCAGTGTCGCATTGACCGTAATATAGTATCTTTCTGGACTTGAGATGACTGCAAAATGATCTGTTTTCATTGCTTAGTATCTGAAGAAAGTTTACAGATGTCTGTGCTTCATATACTGTGATAAAAGCAGATAGCCTGAATGCTTTAACTTTGATTATAGATTTACCTCCTAATATTTGATATAGATTCGAGCTGAACAATTAGTTAATTAAAGGGACTTTATGTAAGAATCTGAAATTGCTTGTTAACAGTGACACCTGTGACCATTAAGGCAACAACAGTCGGCGTCCTGTTGCTCACGCTTGTGCTCGCACTATGTAGACGCGAGCGAGCGTCGCTCAAAACAGTGAGGCGACACACACAACACTGATTGACAGCTAAAACCACAATATCACTATATATTTCACATGCTTGGCAGTAATGTCAGCTTACCTGTCGAATAGGAATTTTACCAGCTTGGGGTCCGTTGTGATACCCAACACTAAACGACGGTCCCTCCATGAATCGAAAGCCCGGCCGATGTTGATCCTAGTTTTCCATCTGACGTCGGTCACATTCCTGTTTTGCAAGACGGGCTTCACTAGATATAACTTTGGGTTTTTTTGTGCACAACTCAGACTTGTGGAGTCTGTTAAATCTGTTAAATCTACAATCTGTAAACACATTGGCAAAAAAACAACAATTAAAATGCATTAAAAAACTTACATACAGTCCCTTTTTAATTGATCAGTCCATCAACAAAAAAATAATTGGAAACCATTTTGATAATCAATTAATAGTCTAAATAACTTTTTAAGCAAAAACGTAAATATTCTGTGGTTAAAGCTACCTAAATGTGAATATCTGCTGGTTCAAATTGTTATTGACGAATCAATCATTAGTTGCAGCCGTAATGGATTTTTTTTTAAGGGTTTTGTTCATTATAAAGGGAATATTAGACATAATCACTTATAGTTCAAATATCAGTTCATATTTTATTATTGGTTTCACCTGCCTGTACTTGTTTTTACAGGTATATTTACAGATTTGTGTGTCCACATAGATGTGAGGAGAGTACCAACAGTTTTTCTGTGTCAGTAACATAACACCCTATTGGCTAACTGATGAAAGATGCTGAGCAGACTACGGGAGGTCCTTACTAAGCACAAAGTAAATATTTCATGGCACGACTGAAACAATTGTGAGAATCTGCACCTGATTGCAGGCTGTACTGTCGATGTTGGGTAGAGTCGGCATGTATTGCATCAACCCATTGTAATGCATTTCACACAAGCCTTGTCAAGTCAGTGTCCCATCGGCACATTTTCCTCAGAATAAATTCCACTCTTCCTGGCAGTAACCTGCAGGCTCTTTCGTTACTGAATACAATCTGATAACCAGAACCTTGCTGGTCTAGTCTTCAGCACTAACGAACTTTTCCAGATGGGAGATAGCAGGAGGATGTTGGGTGTGTTTTTTGATGCCCATTCAAAAGCAACAAGGACAAATGGCACTAGAGCAGCAGCACTAACAGTGACTCTGTGCTCTGAGTTGCTTTTGGCGAGAGAAGGCATTTAGAAAGCATCATTATCTGATTTCTACTAGTCTGAAAACGTCTAGGCTGGGTTACTCCCAACATTCACCCTCATTATGTAATGATTTAGCTTGCTTTTGTTCAACTGAGGTGCCAACTTTAATGTCACATGGCTTGTTCCAGTCCTTGTGCCCAACCTAATGGTGAGTCAACGTATTGTTTCTTCCCCTAGAGGGCACATTGGTGCAGACTTCTTAGTTAATTAAGACAAGTGGATTTATCTGGATCGGCTACAGCTGAGTTACTAGAAGCTTCTGAGGGATTGGTGGGATTTGCCCCAAGAAGTCATTGAGAATTATGTAAATCCAACAATGAATTACCGATCTCATTAAAAATGTATATTATCATGCAGGTAAATTATTTCTGAGGGGTCAATAGAATAATTCCTACCCATCCAGGCTGCCTGCCGCTGAATGATTATTTCTTGGAGTGTTGAGCGAACAGCGTCAGGCTTCACTGGAGCCACTTAAAGTAGCTATAATTACCACTGAGGTCTGGCCTAATTGGAAGTGACACACACCATCAGGCTTAGAGACGCAGGTTAGCAATGGCTAAGTCATAGAGGAATACGACAATCGGCTAAACTTAGCTGACCACGCTCTCTTCGTTCATATCTGCTCGGTAACAACCTAGTGTTAATCTGCGTTCGCTTAAACAAAAGGTTTCTCTCCCCGGCTCCTGACCGCTAAGGTCGACGTGAACGCTGAGCGGATTAAGTCCTTTGTTTTGCCGTTACCACGGGTTAGCAGAGCGCTCTGACGGACAGCAGCAGATCCGAGGGAGCCGTTTCTTCTTTTATTGTAATGAGACTGGGACTCTGTGGCTGCGTGCGTTATGTGTATGCACGTGAAGGAAGAGAAGGTCAAGGGTGGTGTACTGAAAGAGCTGCGTTTGCTCCAGAGATCGATCAGGAAACGTGAAATGTCCGTCGTGTCAAACTGTCTTAAGTGCATCAGAATGGGGAGAGGCAACAGGTATGTGGGCCGAGGCGTTGTTATGTCACTCTGAATAGACTCAAGTTAATGAATGAATTGTTCTGCTAGATGTCTGGAAGCATGCTAATCTAGACAAGGAAGCTAATTATTTCTGTTGTTTGGCTTTAAATAACACTGGTGGCAGATTCATCCCTATAGGTTTCACAACATGCTTGGGTAAACTATCTGTCCACGGAATATCTTTAAGCACCAAGAGCAAACTCTATTTTTTTTTTAAATTGTGTAGAGCTATAAAACATTTTCTAATATAAGTTTATGAAGCTCTGCATCAACTCTCACTTTTGAAAGAAGGTCCCTGCTGTCAAGCTGAGATTAAATACTTCAATCCTTGCCACCAAGGTGTGTTTAGGTAGTACCGGTGAATGGAGATGATGAGGAAGTTTCTAAGTTTAAAGTCGTAAGTTAAGGCAGCGCAACATTGACTTGTAATATGAGAATTATATGGAGCCACATTTGGTCCAGTAATTTCTCAATCATTAATCCATTGCGTGGAAAGGATAATAAGTAAATGAGTCCTGCAGCAAATACAACATAGTTTGTTGTCCTTAACCCTAACATTAACCATCAATTTCCTAAAGCAGTTTGTTGGGGGGTTAGGAGACAGACTGGGAGGAAGTGCTGTCTGGGGGGAGCCCTAATATTGGGTCTCTCAGGGGGGCTCAAAAGTCAACATGGAGGGGGAGTACTCATGTAACCCTTTGAGAACTAGGTGCTTAACCCACTTGTTTCAATGGGTGACACTGAGAGATCAGAAAACAAGCTTTGAATCGTAAACCTGTAATTATTCAAATGCAAATTCATGCTGCTAATTGTCATTTGTTTTCATGTGATCTGCACTAAAATCAAATGCCAGGTTAGCATATTTAATTTCCGTATGCGTAGAAGAAAAGAGAAAAAATATGCAGTTTGTAAACATAACCTCTTTCTAGGTCTGAATACAGAGTAGTAGAGCATTGTTTTGTCCAAATTTAGGATCAGTCAACTGGAATAAATTACATTCAGCTTATGAAATTGTATCTTGAAACAGCATCCTACAAATGAAGCAAATGCTGGATGTCATGTGCACCCATGCATGACTGGATTTGTTTTACAATCATATGATGTAATCGAATGGATTCACTCCCGTTTCTTTTCTTTTTTTTTCCATTACTGGCAGTTTGATGTTGACAAAAAAGGATGATCTTGTGTCTTAGGAAGGGTGTGGAGGCTATACAATGACACATCTGAGTTTACTTCGTGTTCATGGTTAAATGTAAGGCACATATTTTCGTTCCAGAGTAATTTTGGAGTTTTTAGGGTCACGACAGACAGGAAACGCTCCGTCCTATTTTAGATTTATAGTTCTTGTCTGTGGCTTCATGTGGTCTGGACTTTATTCTGCTTAACATTTGCTGTTCTTGTATCTGTATAGTATATATTTGTTTAAAATTATGGCAAGTAGAAGTCAATTAATTGATAAGTTGATCGACAGAACATTAATTAACAAAGGTTTTTGATAATTGTGTTATCCTTGAAGAAATTTAGTTTGGTTCCAGCCTCTCAGATGTGAGGATTTGCTGCCTTTCTTTCTTCTACATTATTTTAAATTGAATATCTTTACAGTTTGGACTGTTGGTGAGACAGATCAAGCAGGTCAATTCAGGACGTCACTTTGGGAAAAAATAATTCTATATTTTCTGACATTTTATAGACTAATCAGTTAATCTAAAATATAATTAATTCATAATGATTGTTATGTTATGTATGTTAGTAGTAAAAATTCAGAGCTGAAATGATTAGTTGATTAGTCGATCCAAGGTCTGCAGCTATCGATTATTTTAGTAGTCAAGTATTTTACTGATTACCCCATCGTTTAATCGAGTAATCTGATAGAAATACTTTTGCTTTATTAAGAAGCAATAGTCTGGGTTTCAAGGCTCCAGAGTAACTTTTTTACCGCCATCCAGAAAACAATTTCACTTGTTCCAAAGTCAGTGTAAACTGTAAAAAATGTATAACGTTATCCTTTTACATTGTTATTGTTATCTATAGTATTTGTATTTGCATGAAAACATACAATTGAAGTTATTAGAAATAAATGATTGTATTTATAATAAATATTTGCTTTGATGAAAAAAAATCTTGGCATTAGTAGTTTTAATGATGTATTATAAGCTGCTTAGAGCTAATGTTAGGAAGTTAAACAGGTCATAATTCTCTCTCTATTATCTATTTTATATTGCTGTGAAACAACTGGATTTATTCAAGTTTCTTGCCAAAAACTAAATTTTACAAGATTACATTTGAACACATCATGATAACTTTATAATTTACCTTCCTTGCAAGTATGCAACGGAACTTCCGTTTTTTGGTAATCAAGTTACTCGAGTTTCTCGAGGAATCGTTTCAGCCTTAATCAATCAACAGAAAAAGAATCTGCAATTATTGTGATTAACTGACTTTCAAGCAAAAATAGTGAAAAAAACATTCCCTAGTTTCAGCTTCTCAAATGTGAATATTTTCTGCTTTTCTCTGTTTTATATCATTGTAAACAGAATATCTTTTTGGACTGTTTGTCAAACAAAACAAGACATTTGAAGACGTTCCCTTGGACTGGACTAAACAATAAATTAACTGAAAAAATAATTAGCAGATTAATCAATACTGAATATAATATAATGTTAGTTGCTGCCCTTCTAGTTCTAAAATTCTAGTTCATTTTGACATTTATGGTATTCAAGTTGTTTTGTCTAAAATATTGTATGTATGTCCAGAGTAACAAATACAGTAAGCCCTTCCTCTGGGTGTACTAATTTAAAGTAGAGGCAAAATTTAAGCCAATGGGGGGGGATACACCGCAAAAACTAGGCCGACAGACAATCCCCGATGACTCCAAACTCTCCGACGGCAGACCGTCGGCTTGGTGTGTCAGGGCCTTTAGTGTCTGGTCCTGATGTAGTTAAAGTGGCAATCCTAAAGATTTCAGTCCTGGTTGATTAAGCGACACCCCATTTATTGGTAACAGCCAGTGCGATTTAATACTATGCGATTAAGTCCTAGAATACTGGGGGCAGCAAAACAAACTATTGTTGTTTTTAATAAAGAAGTCGTGAGCTGATTTTATGCTGCACAAAGTGAAAGTAGTTGGTTACCTCACTGAGAAGTTGGAGCTCTTCATATAACAGCTCACTGTGTTTGCTCCTTCTTTTTCCATTTCTCCCTGCAATATTTCAAACTGATCCACTGTCAAAAAATTACAAAAATGACTGTGCTTTTAATGTGAAGCTGCAGCAGTAGGAAATGTTCCGTTTGCATTAGCAGTAACTTAATACAGCATTTTTTTCCAGGAATGTCGCAACAGACACCCCGTTTGTTGTACTGCAAATATATAAATATTGCAATACTTTCATGAGTGGGCCATAGGCTCAATCACCATTGTGTTGCCTCTTTCGGCGATAGATACTGACTTTTATAACAGACATTTATTTAAATGAAAATCTTGCCACTTGAAGTATTTATATATATATATATACATAGAGTTCACTTTCACTTCTCATGTAGATCTCCTTTCCCTGCAGGATGGAGACGTCATGTCTGGACCTGGCTCTGGAAGGTGAGCGGCTCTGTAAGGCTGGTGACTATCGGGCCGGTGTGTCCTTCTTTGAGTCTGCCATCCAGGTTGGAACAGAGGACCTTCAAATCCTCAGCGCCATCTACAGCCAGCTGGGCAATGCCTACTTTCACCTACAAGAGTATAACAAAGCCCTGGAGTACCATCGGCATGACCTCACACTTACCAGGTAAACAGTTTCCATATCCTCCTTTGAACCCTTTTCATACAGATTGGACAACCTTGAAAAATACCTGTGTTTCCTGCTGGTAAGACTTTAAGCAGAGTTAGCGACTGTACATGCTAGTTTTATACAGATCCAACGCAAAGATTTTAGGATTAAACTCCCCAACAATATATTCTGAACAAATGCTAAAACTTTTTTAATCACCCCTTCCCTCTCCGTGATTAAATTTCTAGACTCGACTCCACCGTATCGCTGCTTGCAGCTGTAAATTACTTTCTTGCCTCTTGTGTTTTCGTACTCATACACTTCCACTATTATTCCAGTCTAATTATTTCCTCATGTTTTTTTTTTTTCTCCTTTGAAATCCCAGAACAATTGGAGATGAACTCGGTGAGGCAAAAGCCAGTGGCAACCTTGGGAACACATTAAAGCTTCTAGGACGGTATGATGAAGCAGTGGTTTGTTGCCAAAGACATTTGGAGATCACCAGAGCCATCTATGACAAGGTGGGTCCGACATTAGAACCACAACAAGAGTTATTTAGGTGAAACACTCCTTCTGTCCCTTATCTTAGCAAACTGACAATAGATGACTTTTCATTATTCTGTATTTAAAAAGTTCAATCAATGACCAAAAGGCCCGTTTGCTTTGATTCGAATAAATGGATCCAAATTTGTTTTCAATTATACCACACGACTTGCTCTGCAGCCACAGAACAGTTTTGGTATGCACGATGACTGCGGAGCATCGCGTACCAACATCTAGAATAGTTTGCCAGCCTGCATGCAGGCAAACAAGCAGGTCTGGTGTCAGTGTATTTTAAGTATATAATTGCAGCACTGGTCACTCTGGTTTCCGTCTGTGAAAATGTGGTGTGCGTGCTGTAGGTTGGGCAGGCTCGGGCGCTGTATAATTTCGGGAACGTTTACCACGCCAAGGGCAAGAGCATCTGCTGGACTGGAGCCGAGCCAGGAGACTTCCCAGAGGAGGCCAGGATAGCCCTGAGGAAAGCTGCGCAGTACTATGAGTGAGTTGGTAGCACTAAACATTGAATGTTTGTTGTTTTGCATTTATTGTGAAAGCCCTGAGGAATGATACGAGTGACTTGAGACCTCAGCTGCAGAGTCACAGGTTTGTCCCCCACAATTACCTTGTTGGCTTCATTTTTTCTGCGTCACGCCAAACATCTGGCCCAGCCCACATGGGATTACAAGAAACCAGCATGTTTTACAAAACATGCATCTTCAGGTAATTCAAAAACAAAAATAAAAGAGCAGAAAAAAGTTACTTTATAAATAGGGCTGTCAGAGTTAACGCGATAACGCGTTTTAACGGCACTAATTTCTTTAACGCAATCAATCTTCCAGAGGTTGTACCGGGCTCAGTTTTAAAGCTCAAATGAAGATACTCGCATCATATGAAACTAGAAAAACCTAAGGAATCCATTGGTGCCAACCATAGTACTAGTCAGTAATACTAGCTTGTCGCGAAGGAGGTTAAATAATGCCCCAAACTAAATGCGCTAAATTTTGGCGAGGAAAAACTGTCATGGCCATTTTCAAAGAGGTCCCTTGACCTGAAAATGGATTCTATGGGTACCCACGAGTCTCCCCTTTACAGACATGCCCACTTTATGATAATAAAATTATAAAGTTTGGGGAAAGTCATAGTCAAGTCAGCACACTGACACACTGACAGCTGTTGTTGCCTGTTGGGCTTGAGTTTGCCATGTTATGATTTGAGCATATCTTTTATGCTAAATGCAGTACCTGTGAGGGTTTCTGGACTATTTGTCATCGTTTTGTGTTGTTAATTGATTTCCAATAATAAATATATACATACATTCGCATAAAGCAAGCATATTTGCCCACTCCCATGTTAATAAGAGTATTAAATACTTGACAAATCTCCCTTTTAAGGTACATTTTGAACAGATCAAAAATGTGCGATTAATCATGGACAATCATGCGATTTATCACGATTAAATAATTTAATCGATTGTCAGCTCTAATTATAAATAGTTCTATGTTCTTTCAAATAATGTATTTATGTGGAAGAATTTCAAATTAACTGTACACTAAAAAGAACTTCCTACATTTTATCCTGATAAAGGTCTTTTTTTCCTCATCTCCCAGGCTTTCCCCAAGTAACTGCATAATTTAAATGTTTCATATGTGAACAGCAAACTCAGTGTTTGTGCATCATCCATACTAACAAAATCTGTTTATCTTACTAAACAAAGAATTGCGCAGTTCCCAGTAAAAACAAATCTACTTTTCTTCTTCCAGAGAAGAAGAAAATACCAGATCTCAGCTGGGCAAATAAAAGATCTTTGTTTTTTAAATAAATTATGTACCATATTCATATTTTATCATCAGCCCACTGATCTACTTTGTATAAAAGTTTCCTCGAGTAAGATGCTGACCTCCTATGTGGTTACTTTTTAGTTTTAAGTTTGCCAGCCAAATTCCTCAGATATAAAATGTAATATACTTGTGACTGGTTGGATGCTGTATAATATTTGTAACAAAAATAGTTGTCTCTAAAGCACACCATAGCTGCCTCAACTTTTACTTTTTGGCAGTGTTTAGAAGTTGTTGATGAAGCGCCCACTTGTCAGTTCAGTCAGCCTGTAGGTAAAATCTGTGTAAATGGAGAGAAATTACTGCTGACTGACACTGACATGTAGCCATGGTGGTATTATACAGTCCACCAGTCCGCATTTACCCAAGTGTCTTTGGGCAAGATACTGAACACCAAATTGCTCCTGAAGGCTGTGCTATCGGTGTGTGTGAATGATTAGTTTACATCCTGATGAGCAGGGGGCACTTTGTATGGCAGGCAGTGTATTAATGTGTGTGTGAATGTAGACATGTAGTGTAAAGCGCTTAGAGTGGTTGGAAGACTGGAAAGGTGCTATATAAATGGAATATATAAAAGTCCCTTTACCATTCCTTTTCCCATTTGAGAGTGAAAGTTCAGTCTTTGCCATGGAAATAGTATTTTGAGAAAATAATCTTAAATCAGAGCCACTTACTAGCTTTTGAATCAAAGTATGAAACCTTGTCACATGTGAACAGGTGGTGGTACGTCAATCACTTACTAGCCTCTGAACTCACTAAAATGTCACAAATTTGTTTTTTTATTTATCTAGTTAATTCATCTCAAGGGAACAAAAAGAGAATTGTTGAAAAAACAAATGTTTTTTCAATGAAGATTAAGCAGTTAAAATGTGTCCCTGTGTAAATGTGTTTTTTTGTTTTTACAAAGAGCAAACCTGTCCCTGGTGAAGGACTTAGGTGATCGGGCAGCCCAGGGTCGTACCCACGGTAACCTTGGCAACACTTACTATCTTCTGGGTGACTTTGACACTGCAGCAGCTGCACATGAAAAGGTAGGAGGCAAACCTGTACGCCTGCTTCAAATTGGCTTTGTTCCCTGTATTTTTAAAGACCTTTGATAGACATTTAACAACATCAGTTGATATTGGACAAATTCGTTAAGAAGATATTGAAGTTTTTATCCACATACATTTTAGTTTTGTCTGACCTCATGACTGTGAAGGCTGTGTTCGTCTTGATTACCTCAAAACGTTTCCCGTTAATCCTGACCTGAGTAATGCTGATTGCACCCTACTGTTTGTCCTGTTTGGCAGCGGCTGCTCATCGCTAAAGAGTTTGGGGATAAGTCTGCTGAGAGGAGGGCCCACTGTAACCTTGGCAATGCTCACATATTCCTCAGCCAGTTTGAAGTGGCGGCTGGTCATTACAAGTAAGTAAAGAAGTGAGGCCTTTCTCACCTCGTGATAGTCGTTGGCAGATATCTCTGTATGTCATCATCATACTCAGACAGGAAACAAGTACGCTGATGTTGTTTTTCATTTTAGCACAGTCCTGATCCTTAAAATATGTTTTCTTCTTTGTACTGTAAAAGCTTAAAGGGGTCCTATTATGCTTTTGTGCTTTTTCCCTTTCCTGTAGTGTGTTACATATTTTTTGTGCATGTAAAAGGTCTGCAAAGTTACAAAGCCCAAAGTCCACACCAAAGGGAGTTCCTCTCCCCCACAGAAACACTGCTCCTCAACTGCCTCAAACAAAGCTACAGTAGTTAGAGCGGAGCTAGAGCGGAGTCCAAAGGGTTTTGTTTGGTTGACCAAGTGACCAGCTGACCAATCAGAGCAGACTGGGCATTTTGGGAGTTCTAGTAGAAACCCAAAATACAAGTATGCACCTGAAAATAAACATAATAGGTCCTCTTCAATTTTTTTCTGCCATTTTCTTCCTCCGTTCCTTTATTTTCTTTCCTTATATCTTTCTTCATCCCACTCATGCAGCACTTCATTCCTTCATAACTTTCTTCCTTTTTTCAACACCTAATTTCCCCTATTTTTGTCTCATTCCCCCTTTGCTCCATACATCTCTATCTCTTTCTATAGCAATAAAGATGCATGCATACAGTAGAGGAGCAGAAAGAGAGATATCCCCAAAGACAGAGCTCAGTGCACCAGGAAGAACCCAGATTACCAATAGTGACATTTTTATTATTTGTACAATAGAGACTAGTACGTTATTCAAAACACTTCTTACAACACACACCAGTGGGCCCTCTGACGTGCCAGCTGTTCTAGTAGTAACCCAAAATACAAGTAAGCACCTGAAAATAAGCATAATAGGTCCTCTTTAAGTGACAGAAGCAAGAAGATGTAATTCCTCTTCTACAACCATAAAACAATTAGATAAGGAAAAATTTGATTAAACTTAAATGATCCCCACTGGGAAATTGGTTCATCACACCAGCTAAGAATGAGTTTTGTTGGCAACACTTTACATTATGTCCCTCTGTTTAGCATTTATAAGCAGTATATAAACATTTAATAAATTTATAGCGCACTATAATGTTGTTGTAAGCAGTTGTTTAGTAATGTATTTATCTGCAGGTATAACTCTTCCTGTGGGCATTCATAAGTGGAGGCTGGTGTATAAACAGAAAATGAATGACAATATAGTAAAAATGTCTTCATAGTAGAAGTAATTATTACTGACAAACATTGTACATTAATAAACACTTAAAAATGTCCTTAAATCTGTTTACAACTACTTGAAGTACAGTTAAGACTTTACAGTTTTGATTATATAACGAAGACAAACAGTCATTTAAAACACAGACGTGTACGGACATGTAGTTGTTCAGAAGCAGCAGTTAATTACAAGTGTTTATTCCCTTACTCCAGCATTTTCTTGATACAGAAGTCCTTGGAAAATTGCAAACAAAGAAAGAAAAGAGAGTAGCAGATAACTATCATTCTCCCGCTCCCACCCTACACATTCCTTGACCGTCTTCCTCCGCTTCTGTTTCGCCCTCAGGAGGACTCTGCAGCTGGCCAGGCTTCTGAAGGACAAAGCAGTGGAGGCCCAGGCCTGTTACAGTCTGGGCAACACCTACACACTACTGCAGGACTATGAGAGAGCCATTGATTACCATCTCAAACATCTGGTCATTGCTCAGGACCTCAGTGACAGGTATCGGCCATAAAAGACATTTGTTGTTATCTTTCCACCAAACTGTCTTTGAAGTATAATGAGTGTGTACACTATCACTGTGAGTGGCGCCTGAACTAATTACCTGTCAAAAGTTGGTGGTGGTGTTGCTTCCGACACCCATGAAGCTACAGTAAACTGCAAAAACACTGACAAGCAGATTAAGACACAAGGAAACAGCATTTGGGGTCTTGCAATGGGATTTAATGTCATTAACACATAAAACCAGCGATGAAATGCAAATTCTCATGCAGATCTGCAAACAGGTCTTTATTAGGCAGGCAAGAGACACATCCATTCACAGATTACACATTTTATCCAAAATATATAATCAGTTTATATAACATGATACTCTTTATAGGTTCAATTTAAAATTAGCTCCTCCTCGAGGTTTTGCAAAAGATGTGTCAGCCTGAAAAATTGGTTAAACTTTTTTTTCTGCTTCACCTTAAAGATAAAATCAGTATGCATTGGCGTTTCCTCTCTATTAACAAAGCAATGCTGTAATTCCTAGTGTGGGAGCACCTCTCTGTTTTTATAGTCTTAGGAAAAGGAACCAAGATCTCTGGTAGTATAAACTTGCTCAGCCATATTGTCATTTAGGTTGCGTAAAAGGTATAAAATGGGATGTAATAAGAGGGACAGAGAGATGTTCAAATTCTGTAATTATTGGTTTTGTTTATTTATTTTATACAAACATTCTTCCTATAAGTTGAAACTTGGGTATTCTTGAATAAGATAAGAGGATTTTTGTATACTCTGTAAAATGTGTACACTGATGATGATTTCAACTTACATACAGGTACATACATGAAATTTAACCTCTGCATTTAACCCATCCTAAGCGTTTAGGAGCAGTGGGCTGCTGTGAAGCGCCCGGGCTGTGATAAATATGGAATTGTTGAATACCAGCCGTTGTTGCGAAATGAGCATAAGCACAAGTTAAGATCAGGTTTTCGTGATGGCACTGTATGATAGTTTGATGAATGCCCTCCCCATTCTTGCGTAAACTCAGCTGAAGTTGCTCAGCCTGTTTTCCCTCTGTGTCCCGCTGCAGAGTCGGTGAAGGACGAGCGTACTGGAGTCTAGGAAATGCCCACACCGCCCTGGGGAATCATCAGCAAGCCATGTACTTCGCTGAGAAACATCTGGAAATTGCCAAAGAGGTGACTGTTTACTGTTTACCTTCTCCCTCAGAGTGCAGTCAGTAGCTGCCATCAGGCCACACCCCCCTCTACTGGTTGTATGGGGAACAGCAGGGAATAATGTCTTCATTGTATGTATGCATTCATTAAAGATTATTATGGACATACAAACTGCAAAGCCAGACTTGGCAATAGTATGTTTTGGAGTCATATGCTCACATTAAGCCTTGTTTACATTAACCTTGATGTTGTCGATGTTGCAGACTGGAGACAAAAGCGGCGAGGTGACAGCCAGGATGAACCTGTCGGACCTACGGATGGTAGTGGGCGTGAAGTCCAACTCCAACATCCAGACCAACATGTTCCGCAACATCAACACTAACAGTTCTGCTCTGTCAGCAAGCTACCCGGGTTTCCACAGACTCGAAGGTAAATCTGTGCTCCTGTCATTTTCAGGACATTTAGACAAATCAATTTTAGGACATGAAGCAATATGCCATTACACTTGTGAATCTGTATAATTGCATTTTTAGCAGCATGATCTTTATGCACTAGGGTTGTCAAAGTTAATGCGATAATAACGCAAAATCGTTTGAATGCCACTGATTTCTTTTAACGCATTAACGCAATCGATACTTTGGAGGTTGCAGCGGGCGCAGGCTTTAAAGCTAGATTGAAGATACTGTTATCAAATGAAACTAGAAAACATAATGAATCCATTGGTACCTAGTCTCAACCATGTTATACTAGCTTGTCGCGAAGGAGGTTAAATAATGCTTCAAACTTGCGCTAAATTTTGGCGAGGAAAACCTGTCATGGCCATTTTCAAAGGGGTCCCTTGACCTCTGACCTCAGATATGTGAATGAGAATGGGTTCTATGGGTACCCACCAGTCTCTACTTTACAAACATGCCCACTTTATGATAATCACATGCAGTTTGGGGCAAGTCATAGTCAGGTCAGCACACTAAACAATGCAGGATTTAAAACACTTCAAAAATTGACTTTGCAAATTATTTATGAGGAAGGAAACACAATCAACATGTTTGTCAGACCTCAGGGATACACACAGAGTTTTGGTGAGCAACACTGAATGCAAACATAACTTTTGTGTGTTTACTAGAAAACTCCACAGGGCACCTTTAAATCACTGTTTTCCTGTAGTTGTGAAAGTGCTGGATAAATATTAAAACCATGTGGCCACTCTGTTGAATTTTGTATTTTGTTTCAGTGGTCAAGTCTCCATCAAGTTTAGGAGGCAGTGCAGAGAACCTGGCACCGACTCCAAGTCCCGACAAAAATCAAACTGGGGATTCATCGGCACATCCTGTATGTATGAAAATACTTCACAAGGCACCAACACTTATGATGTGAAGTACACAGTGTATTTTTAGTCTTCAAGCCAGTGGAAGTCGCTCTAAATTCAAAATTGCCAAATTAAATGGTTCAACTCTTTAGTTTGCATACATTTGCTCAACATTCCCAATTTGTATTTGACATAAAAATCTAGTTTATAACATACAAAACTGTCCAACTGTAAACACCACTCTGCTTGTTAAAGTTATTATTATTTTTTAGATAATTTATGAGGCAAGCGACATAGTTAATTTCTTTAAACTCACTGCTGTTGTGACACTGAAAGTGTCCTAATGTGCAAAATGATGGATGCTCATTCAAAGTGATGCATATTAAATTGTGGGTGTAGTTTTCCAGAATTTGGGTCTTAACTTTGATAATGCAAGATTCATTAAATCAGTCATTTGCTACGGCTTGAGGAACATACAATACAATAATGATAACATTTCCCTTTTACCCAAGAACTTGTTCACCCAACTTATATATAGTGTTAACATGGGTAAAACATTAAACCTCTAACATGAATCTGTCAGTGATGTTCAGTTAAATGATCAATCTGTATGCATCTTGAATGTACAGGACTGGGAAGAGGGTGTATTCCCCGGGTCTTCAAAAAACAACTCAATCAAGGCTTCTACTAAGCTCTTCCTCTTCCACCGGCTGAAAAGCAAGAAGCAAAAGAACAACAAATCCTCTCCTAAAGACCAGCATGAAAACCACGCCGAGCCCTCGGCTCCTGAGCTCGACGCACCAGTATCTACTAAGGTATTTCTAAATATAGTCGATTGTCCTGCTCCCTCATAACATCCCTGCAACCATAGTGGAACCCACAAGATGGGCAATGATGATTCACCCTCAAGAAATAGTTAGAGGTGAAACATGTATCCTATGACACAGCCTCACTCCCAACGATTTTTTTCCACATACAGTATTCATACTGTAGGAGGAAATGTTTTAATGTGGCAATGTAGGAGCATTGGTTCTGACTCATGTGTTCCAAAACAAATATAAAATAAATAATTATTTTAGTTTAATAATAGTTTTGTATCAAATGAAAACACCTTTTGTACAAACCATATAGTGGTGTCAAAAACCTTATGCCCTCTGTGTCCACACACAGGAATGCAACTGTATCTTGAAGGTGCTATGCGCAAGAACAAACTTAGACCTTTTACAAACTCTACTCAAAGTTCAGCTTTCACTTTTAACTCCTTTAAAAAAGTGTTTTTGTGATTTAATTTAAAAACATCCCAAAAGTATAATGGCACTGATGTAGCTAGCAAAGAGTGCAGTAGATATATGCATCTGTTTAATCCAACTAAAATAGGGCTGCTACTAACGGTTATTTTAATTATTGATTATTCTGTTAAGTATTGTTTGGATTCATCTATTGTTTGATCTCCAAAATGTCAGAAAATAGAGGAAAAGTGCCCATCACGATTTCCCATAGTGTTAGAAAATTAATCAACTATTTTGAAGAATCCAATTACGTTAATTAACGTTACGTTATTAATCGTTTTAGCCCTAAACTAAAGATTACATCTGTAACAGGAGTTTAGAAATAGGGAATGTGATGCAGTATGTCCATGCTGTTTACCATTTCTCTCCTGTATTTTGATTGTTTTCATTTAAAGCCTGTCAGCTATCCTGATTACCTCAATTATCTGAAGCCCTTTTTTTAACGTTATTAAGTCTATTTGTTTTGTTTTTTAACATTGTAGCCAGGATCACGGGATACTATTGGAGAGGATGGCTTTTTCGACCTCCTCTCCCGTTTCCAGGGCAACAGAATGGACGACCAAAGGTGCTCCCTACTGGATGGCCAGAGCCATCTCACTGCTCAATCCTCTCCCTCCTCCACCCCACCTGTAGCTGAAAGGAAATGTGAGTCAGCCCCTTGTGTTCCCATCTGCATTCACACTGCAATTTTCTGACTTAAATATGAAATGCAACTGAAACTTGTACTTGATGAGGGTCTTTACTTATTTAGCTACATGTTTGTCCTTCATCAATGACAAGTCAATAACTCATCATATTCAGAGTCGGTTGTGATGGCCAATCAGTTTCGCCCCTACATGGTGTGAATGCAGCATGTCCACAAATGTGTCCTTTTACATATTAAATGTTGTAGCAAAGTAAATGTGTAATCCTTTGTGTTGTTTGTGTCAAAGACGACTTAAAAGTGATTTCCCACCCAAGATCTATTTGACTATCCACACCGCTTCTAGCCTTGAAAGTTAAATGTAAAAGTTTTGTGGTTCATCCTTCACCGAGCAAAGCGGCGTCTATGGTCCTTTTTTGATACATTTTGCCCATCCTGAAAATAGTTTAATATTGCACTCCTATGTAATGGTCATGAATCCAAGCTTACCACAGCCTACATTCTCAATGACGGATGAAACTACAATTAAAGGCAACTTTCAAGTCTAGGGGGACTGTTTAGTGCTCAAAAGATAAATTGTGGGTGGAGCGTTGCTCTAAATTTCATAGAATAACTAACTCAGGAACATCTCATCCTTCTCAAACTCTCTTTTGTGCTCTTTTTCCTGTATTTACCCTCTACAAATAAGAACGAAATGCTGGTTAGAGGAGTAAAATGGCACCACTAACTGTTAACAGCACAAGTGCAATACACCATCCTCCATTTGTTGCATATCGTGCACAGATAATGAGTATCTCTGTTTTCAGCTATTTTGGAGTGCGAAACACCGTTGCAGGATCCTGGTCATTTCCTGGAGCTGCTGGCCAGCTCCCAGGCCCGTCGTCTGGACGACCAACGAGTCAGCCTGAGCCATTTTCCTGGCTTACGTCTCAGCACCTCCAACCCGCCTCATACACCCTCCACCTCCAGCATAGATCAAGTCCCTCCACAAGGTATTGAAATACTGCCCATTTTGGTCACCTCCTTCAATATCACTACTCACATCATGACTAATAGTGATTTCTCCTCCAAGCCCCGATCTCCAGTGCAGATACCCCTCACACACCCTCCCTGTACAGTCGACTCGAGGCAAGCGCTGAGCAGCCTGAGGGGGATGATGTCTTCTTCGACATGCTAGTGAAGTGCCAGGTGAGAACTAGAATTATAGTCATATAATACAGAATGTCGAAAAAAAAGTTATAGTGTAGCATGTCGAAAGATTATTAAAAAGTCAAAGTATAGTATGTCGGAAAAAAAATGCCATAGTATAGTAAGTCGAAAAAATTAAAAAAGTCATAGAATAGTACAGTATGTCGAAAAAATAGTCATTGTATATATAGTATTGAAAAAAATTTAGAAAGCTATAGTATAATTTGTCAGAAAAAAGCCATAGTATAGTATTGAAAAAAAGTAAAAAAAGTAATAGTATATGTTGAAAAAAAGTCATAATATAGTATGTCGAAAACAAAAAAAGTCATAGTATAGTATGTCAGAAAAATTAAAAAAGTCAAAGTATAGTATGTCGAAAAAAATTAAAAAGTCATTGTATAATATGTCGAAAAAGTAAAAAAAAGTCATAGTATAGTATGTCGAAAAAAATAAGTCATAATATATTATGTCGAATAAATAAAAAAGTCATTGCATAATATGTCAGAAAACAGCCATAGTAGAGTAGGTCGGAAAATGTAAAAAAAGTAATAGTATAATGTCGAAAAATGCCATAGTATAGTATGTCGAAAAATTTAAGAAAAAGTCATAGTATAGTATGTTGAAAAAAAGTCATAATATAGTATGTTGAAAATTTTGTAAAAAAAAAAAGTCATACTATAGTATGTCAAACATTTCTTGGAAAAAAAGTCATAGTATAAAGTATGTCGAAAATTTTGTGAAAAAAAATTATAGTATAGTATGTCGAAAAACATAAAAAAGTCATAGTATATTATGTTGAAAAAAAATTCATATGTCGAAAAAATGAAAAAAAGTCATAGTATAACATGTCGAAAAAAAAGCCATGGTAAAGCATGTCGGGGAAAAAAGTCATAGTATAGTATGTCGAAAAGTTTTTTAAAAGTCTTAGAATAGTATGTCGAAAAAGTAAAAAAAAAAAGTCATCGTATGTCAGAGAAATAAAAAGGCATATAGTATGTCAAAAATTGTGAAAAAGAAATTATAGTATTGTATGTCGAAAATTTTATGAAAAAAAGTCATACTGTAGAATGTCGAAAATTCTGTGAAAAAAAGTCGTAGTATAGTATGTCGAAAATTTCGTGAAAAAAAAAAATTAAAACCTAATCCACAACGTGGTTCAAAGTAGTATTCACATAATAAATAACAATTTCATCAAGTCATCCTCTCCACAGATAATGACATAATGCACTTCAGAAGGCATGTGGTCGTACTGTAAGGGCTAATGCTGCATGTATGCAGTATGTCAAATATTTTCTGAAAAAAAGTCATAGTATAGTATGTCGAAATTTTATGTATACATTTTTTTTATAAAAAAAAGTCATAATATAGTATGTCGAAAAATTTTAAATAGTCCTAGAACAGTATTTCGAAAAAAACAGTCACAGTATATGTCAAAGAAATAAAAAAAAGTTATAGTATGTCGAAAAAATTCATACTATAGTATGTCAAAAATTTCTTGGAAAAAAAGTCATAGTATAAAGTATGTCGAAAATTTTGTGTCAAATTTTATGAAAAAAGTCATAGTATAGTATAGTATGTCGAAAAAAATAAGTCATAGTATGTCGAAAAAATAAAAAAGTCATATAATAGTATGTCGGGAAAAAAAATCATAGTAAATGTCAAAGAAATAAAAAAAAATTATAGTATGTCGAAAATTTTGTGAAAAAAAGCCAGAGCATAGTATATCGAAAAACAAAAAAAAAGTCATAGTATAG
This sequence comes from Sebastolobus alascanus, assembly GCA_916701645.2. Lineage (NCBI taxonomy): Eukaryota > Metazoa > Chordata > Actinopteri > Perciformes > Sebastidae > Sebastolobus > Sebastolobus alascanus. The sequence goes on along the minus strand of CAKAOJ020000108.1, from coordinate 435,527 downwards.
TATGTTGAAAAATAAAAAAGCCATAGTATAGCATGTCGAAAAAAAGTCTTAATAGTATGTCAACAAATTTAAAAATAGTCATAGTATAGTATGTCGAAAAAATAAAAAAAAGTCATAGTAAAGTAGTCGAAAAAAAGCAATAGTATATGTCGAAAAAGTCATGGTATAATATGTCGAAAAAAATTAAAAAAGTCATAGTATAATATGTCAAAAATTAAAAAAGCCATAGTATAGCATGTAGAAAAAATAAAGTCATCGTATAGTATGTCGAAGAAACAAAAAAAGTCCAAATAAGCAGACTTATTTTCTTGTAGATATCTCAAATACTCTATGTATTTGTACATTGTGTTTTAAAAGTTTAAACATCTAAGAGGAGACTTAATTAATTTCTTTAAATTGGCAGTGATGCGTACGTGGCTACTCGTGCCAAACTGTAAATTGCTCTTGATAAGTATCAGCTAACATACTGTACTGTAACTGCACTGTCTCTTGTTTGTATGTTTTAGGGCTCCCGACTTAACGACCAGAGGTGTGCTGCTCCCCCTTCTAAAACTAAGGGACCAACTGTTCCAGATGAGGATTTTTTCGGTCTCATCCTGCGTTCCCAATCAAACAGGATGGAGGAGCAGCGAGTCCTGCCGCCGACTGCTGTCACCCAATCCAAACCAGACTGATTACATGAGTGATTTTTCACTCAGGATACAAGATGAAGTAACCAAGCTTCCTTTTTTCTCTTCTTCCGCTTTTTTGTAAGCCACAATATTCTTGATTCCTGCCTTTTTGGATTGTCCTGACAACGTTCCTGCGAGACTGCCAAGATATAAAAGGGACACTAGAAGGAATCAAGGTACCAAACAATACTAAAATGGTCATTGCGACTGTAAAATGGGAATTTAGGTTTTCAGAACTCATGGACTTGTTTTTAGATAGCTGACAGCAGGTAGTCACCACCTTATTTTGTGGTGCTCCCTGCTGCCTGTTTTAATCAGAGACCTCTGCCATTGACGTCTGTCTACTCTGGAGGCTTGCATCAAGCCACTCACACCACAAACTGTGGGTTGTGGTGGTTTGTGTTGTTTGGACTAAAGGCACTGTATTCAAGGACATAAGCCAAAACGAAGGATTTCTGCTTTATGATGATGGACAAAAGAGACATTACGTGAACCTATCTCAAGCAATTAAACAAATTTGAACATTGCACGGCCAGTTCTGCCCATCTGCGATTCTAGTAAGTCTTTAAGAGTGGTACATCTTGGTGTGAATTGATTTCAGACCTGTCCAGCAATAACTCAGAGGATCAAATTCAAATCTTCTCTGGGGAAATAAAGGTCCACATCCACCGCTACTACTGCAGTGGTGACTAGTGGAGCCATTTATGGTATCTGCTTCCAGATATTGCTTTTAAAGACTGCCAGTTTTATATTGTTTTTAGATTGTATGGGTTGAGTTATTATTGCCATGAACTGAAATGGGATTTTTCTTTGTTGTAACAACATTTTATAAGGGATTAACTAGTGTGAGGGGAAAAAAAGAAATGTTAATTTAGCTTTTGTATTGAAACCTTCTCCTGACAATGGAGAAATAAAATCTCATGAACTTACATTCCAAATTATTTATTTAACCTTGATTCATTATCTTTAGCATACTGCATGGGGATCATTTCAAATTACATGCTTTGTAAAAACAATACAATTCAAATTTCAGTGTCAATCTTTTTTTTTTTTTTTGCATCTACATATCAATATAAATAAGTGTATTTACAAAGTGCTCTCTGCATCAGTGCGTCATAGAGACGAGACTTCATCCGTGTCTCAAATTCCTTCATTTCTAACCTTCCTGTTTGTTCTGTCCAGCACTAAAAACCTGCCCCTCCACATTTAAATCAATCACCTGAGCAAACCTGGGTATAATGTTAAAGGGGAAAAGGGATTTTCAAGACTGTCCCACTGAATAAATATAATAGTGTAAAGTGCATATTAATTGTTAGGTTCTAGATAGTTATATAGTAAAGCTTTTTCAATATCCTCACATTAATGGCCCGCTATGCCTCTCTGAAGTCAGCCTCTCACGAAGTTTCCTGCACCTGAAAGGAGAAAAAACGGCTCTGCTTATATTCAATTAGAGATGTTATGTCTAGCAACTACATAGAGTTTTGAAAAAGTGCTTTGGCACACTGCGCTTGCATCCCCGGTTTAGTCATTGATAATAAGAGGCACCCAAAATGGTTGACGTTACTGCATAAAAAGCAAAGGATGCCAATAATATTAGACTCCCGCACAGCATGAAATGACTAGTTAGCATTGGCCTGTGTGAGCTGCATTTGACCTACCTGGCGATGCAGCAGTTCAAGAAGCAGCTGTCTTTCTCGTCGAGTCTGTACATCCCAGAGTTTGGCAGATCTTGACACACCGACATGAATTTTTGCAGCTCTGATGTCGGGGTTCCACTCTGCTGCTGCTGCTAAATGAGTAGCCGAAAGTGAAACAGTTAACAACTGCAAATAAAACATTACTCTTTTCTGAATAACCAGTACACAAATCATCCTTCAAAACAAGGTAGGGAGAATGACGATGGGTTACAAATATCCAAAATGAGTAAACATCACCTTGATGGTGTCATAGGTGTCTGTGATGATTGTGATGAAAAGGCTGAGGATCATGTAGATGAAGAGCGAGACAAAGGTATAGAGGTAGACCCTGCTGAAGATCCACACCAGGCTACTCTTCTGCTTCATGTTCTTAAAGGTGGGATACATGTCGTCTCCGTTGATCAGGGAGAACAGACACTCCGACACCGTGTTCAAGGTCCGGAACTAAAACAAAAAGGTCAAAGAGAAGAAAGGTTATTACTTTTATCGGTCTGTCATGATTAACCAGTGGTGGAAGAAGTACTCGGATCTTTTTTCTTAAGTAAAAGTAGCAGTACCACAGTGTAGAAATACAAGTACAATATTTGCTTACTTACCTTCTCATGATACGGGCCAAGGACAATCCAGCCACAAAAACAGTAACTCAGGTAGATAATTCCAGCACAACAGATGAAACGGATAACATTTGGGAAAGCTGCCCTCAGTGTCAGGATGAGAATCTGAAAATAGCCACAGACAACGACGACAACAACAACAACAACAGATGATAAAAGACCTGAAAAATGTACGCTGAAAACAAGTATCTGGAAAACCAAACACACAAAAATAGAGTTTGGTGCAATCATCAAGAATAGGCCTGAAAATAACCTTACAGATCTAATTTCAAATAAAGACCCAAGCATGTAATGCCAAAGTACAATGCTGTACTGCTTCATTAACGATAAGTGTAGGAAATACTGTGTGGTACTGCAGGATGTATTGTTACAGTGAGAAAAAGAGGAGATGTTTGTGTTCAAATACTGGCAGATCTTAAACTACATGAAAAACAAAGTTTAGCAGAATTTCCTTTTCAGAAATATGAAGTTAGTGAAAGAACAAAAATGATGAATGCTACTGTATTTGCATTGTATGGGATCGCTATTGTAAACAGTGTGGCAAGGGTATTGTTAAATCATTTCACTACATACAAAACGAATGAACATGTGCTGTAAATAAATTATCTGGTCTTACATTATACTTCCTAAAGTAGCCCATGTAGCGGATGACCCCGATCCAGACAAACATGGTCCCGGTCCCCAGGAAGATGCTGCAGACATCATAACTTGTGAGGACCTAAAAAAAAAAATGGATGTTTAAAATGTGACTAATGGACTCTGAGTACACACAGACTGGAGACAGCAGCTAATATTGATGGGATGTAATGTTGAAAGACATTGCAATTTACTTGGATCGATTCATATGGATCAGTATTACAGTCATACCGTAATAGAAATTCCCCATTACCTTAGTCTGGATCTCTATCTTGAGAATGGAGCCAATGATGGTCAACGTGTCGCTAACGATGATCAGGATATACCAACCATTCACAAATTCGAACTTGTCTGACCACGGGACTTCTTTTCCACAATAGTTCTTGCAGTATAGTGTGTACTCCTGTTCACAACAAAAGGAAATGCAGGTGGTGGTACTGTTAATCTCTATAAGGAAGATGTCAGTACTTTTTATTTGTGACCAATTTTTTTTAATTCAGTTTAACATAACAAATAGCAGGGGTAGAATTTAAGCTCATTTATTTAAATACTGTAAGCTCATTTATTTAAATACTGTATGCAAGTACAAATTTGAGGTACTTGTTCTTTATTTGAGAATTTCCATTCAATTCATACTTCTACTCCACTACAATTCATGAAAAATATTGTACTTTTGATTTCACTACATTCATTTGACAGTTGTAGTTACTTTACCAACACTTAAAAAAAGTCATAGTATAGTATGTCGAAAAAAAGTCATAATATAGTATGTGGAACAAATAAAACAAGCCATAGTATATTATGTCGAAAACAAAGCAATACTATAATTTGTCAAAATAAAAGTCATAGTATAGTATTTCGAAAAAAAAGTCATAGTATAGTATGTCAAAAATTTCGTGAAAAAAAAAGTCATAGTATAGTATGTCGAAAATTTCTTTGAAAAAAGTCATAGTATAGTATATCGAAAACTTTGTGAAAAAAGTCATAGTATAGTATGTCGAACATTTCTTGGAAAAAAGTCATAGTATAATATGTCGAAAATTTTGTGAAAAAAAGTCATAGTATAGTATAGTATGTCGAAAATTTTATAAAAAAAAAAGTCATAGTATAGTACGTCAAAAAATTTCTTCGAAAAAAAGTCATACTATAGTATGTCAAAGTTTATGAAAAAAAACAGTCATATTATAGTATGTCGAAAATTTTTATGGACAAAAAAGTCATAGTATAGTAAGTCCAAAAATTTTGTGAAAAAAAGTCATAGTATAGTATAGTATGTCGAAAATTTTGTGAAAGAAAGGTTATAGTATGTCGAAAATTTTATGAAAAAAAAAGTCATAGTATAGTACGTCAAAAAATTTCTTCGAAAAAAATTCATAGTATAGTATGTCAAAGTTTATGAAAAAAAACAGTCATATTACAGTATGTCGAAAATTTTTATGGACAAAAAAGTCATAGTATAGTAAGTCGAAAATTTTGTTAAAAAAAGTCATAGTATAGTATAGTATGTCGAACATTTTGTGAAAGAAGTTATAGTATGTCGAAAATTTTATGAAAAAAAAAGTCATAGTATAGTACGTCAAAAAATTTCTTTGAAAAAAAGTCATAGTATAGTATGTCAAAGTTTATGAAAAAAGTCATAGTATAGTATGTCGAACATTTCTTGGAAAAAAGTCATAGTATAGTATGTTGAAAATTTTGTGAAAAAAAGTCATAGTATAGTATAGTATGTCGAAAATCTTGTGAAAGAAAAGTTATAGTATGTCGAAAATTTTGTGAAAAAAAGTCATAGTATAGTATATCGAAAACTTTGTGAAAAAAGTCATAGTATAGTATGTCGAACATTTCTTGGAAAAAAGTCATAGTATAGTATGTTGAAAATTTTGTGAAAAAAAGTCATAGTATAGTATAGTATGTCGAAAATTTTGTGAAAAAAAAGTTATAGTATGTCGAAAATTTTGTGAAAAAAAGTCATAGTATAGTATGTCGAAAATTTCGTGAAAAAAAGTCATAGTATAGTATGTCAAAAAATTTCTTGGAAAAAGAGTCATAGTATAGTATGTCGAAAATTTCGTGAGAAAAAGTCATAGTATAGTATGTCGAACATTTTATGGAAAGAAAAGACAGTATAGTACGTCGAAAATTTTATAAAAAAAAAAGTCATACCATAGTATGTCGAAAATTTTCTTGGAAAAAGAGTCAGTATAGTATGTCGAAAAGTTTATGAAGAAAAAAGTCATAGTATAGTATGTCGAACATTTTATGGAAAGAAAAGACATAGTATATTACGTCGAAAATTTTACAAAAAAAAAAGTCATACGTATGTTGAAAATTTTCTTGGAAAAAGAGTCATAGTATAGTATGTCAAAGTTTATGAAAAAAAACAGTCATATTATAGTATGTCGAAAATTTTATGGAAAAAAAAGTCATAGTATAGTATGTCGAAAATTTCGTGAAAAAAAGTCAGTATAGTATGTCGAAAATTTCGTGAAAAAAAAGTCATACTATAGTATGTCGAAAATTTCTCGGAAAAAAAGACAGTATAAAATGTCGAACATTTTATGGAAAATAGTCATACCATAGTATGTCGAAAATTTTATGAAGAAAAAAGTCATAGTATAGTATGTCGAAAATGTCGTGAAAAAAAGTCATAGTATAGTATGTCTAAAATTTTATGAAGAAAATTTTATGAAAAAAAGTCATTGTATAGTATGACGAAAATTTCGTGAAAAAAAAGTCATAGTATGGTATGTCGAAACTTTTGTGGAAAAAAAGTCATAGTACAGTATCTGGAAAACTTTGTGAAAAAAAGTCATAGTACGTCGAACATTTCTTGGAAAAAAGTCATATTATAGTATGTCGAAAATTTTATGGAAAAAAAAGTCATAGTATACTATGTCGAAAAGTTTATGAAGAAAAAAGTCATAGTATAGTATGTCGAACATTTTATGGAAAGAAAAGACAGTATAGTACGTCGAAAATTTTATAAAAAAAAAAGTCATAGTACAGTATGTCGAACATTTCTTGGAAAAAGAGTCATAGTATAGTATGTCAAAGTTTATGGAAAAAAAAGTCATAGTATAGAATGTCGAAAATTTCGTGAAAAAAAGTCATAGTATAGTATGTCGAAAATTTCGTGAAAAAAAAGTCATAGTATAAGATGTCGAAAAGTTTATGAAGAAAAAAGTCATTTTTTTCACGAAATGAGAAAATTTCGTGAAAAAAAAGTCATACTATAGTATGTCGAAAATTTCTCTGAAAAAAAGACAGTAAAAATGTCGAAAATTTTATGGAAAATAGTCATACCATAGTATGTCGAAAATTTTATGAAGAAAAAAGTCATAGTATAGTATGTCGAAAATGTCGTGAAAAAAAGTCATAGTATAGTATGTCTAAAATTTTATGTCTAAAATTTTATCAAAAAAAGTCATTGTATAGTATGTCGAAAATTTCGTGAAAAAAAAGTCATAGTATGGTATGTCGAAACTTTTGTGGAAAAAAAGTCATAGTACAGTATCTCGAAAACTGTGAAAAAAAGTCATAGTATGTCAACCATTTCTTGGAAAAAAGTCATATTATAGTATGTCGAACATTTTATGGAAAAAAAAGTCACAGTATACTATGTCGAAAATTTTGTGAAAAAAAGTCATAGTATAGTATGTCGAAAATTTCGTGAAAAAAAGTCATAGTATAGTATGTCAAAATTTCTTGGAAAGAGTCATAGTATAGTATGTCGAAAAGTTTATGAAGAAAAAAGTCATAGTATAGTATGTCGAACATTTTATGGAAAGAAAAGACATAGTATAGTACGTCGAAAATTTTATTAAAAAAAAAGTCATACCATAGTATGTCAAATTTTCTTGGAAAAAGAGTCATAGTATAGTATGTCAAAGTTTATGGAGAAAAAAGTCATAGTATAGTATGTCGAAAATTTCGTGAAAAAAAGTCATAGTATAGAAGAGTATGTCGAAAATCTTGTGAAAGAAAAGTTATACTATAGTATGTCGAAAATTTTGTGAAAAAAAAATGTATAGTATAGTATGCCAAAAAATTTCTTCGAAAAAAAGTCATATTATAGAATGTCAAAGTTTATGAATAAAAACAGTCATATTATAGTATGTCGAAAATTTTTATGGAAAAAAAGTCATAGTATACTATGTCGAAAATTTTGTGAAAAAAAGTCATAGTATAGTATGTCGAAAATTTCGTGAAAAAAAGTCATAGTATAGTATGTCAAAAAAATTCTTGGAAAAAGAGTAATAGTATAGTATGTCGAAAAGTTTATGAAGAAAAAAGTCATAGTATAGTATGTCGAAAATTTTGTGAAAAAAAGTCATAGTATAGAATAGTATGTCGAAAATCTTGTGAAAGAAAAGTTTCACTATAGTATGTCGAAAATTTTATGAAAAAAAAAGTCATAGTATAGTATGTCAAAAAATTTCTTCGAAAAAAAGTCATAGTATAGTATGTCAAAGTTTATGAAAAAAAACAGTCATATTATAGTATGTCGAAAATTTTTATGGAAAAAAGTCATAGTATACTATGTCGAAAATTTTGTGAAAAAAAGTCATAGTATAGTATGTCGAAAATACTGTACTATGACTTTTTTCACAAAATGTTCGACATACTCTACTATGACTTATTTTCATAAAATTTTCGACATTTTATACTGACTTCTTTTCACAAAATTTTCGACATGCTATTTACTATGACTTTTTTTCCATAACATTTTCGACATACTATACTATGACTTTTTTTTCAAAAAAATTGACATACTATAGTATGACTTTTTTTCACAAAATTTTCGACATGCTACAATATGCCGTTTATTCCACAAAACTTTCGATATACTATACTATGACTTTTTTCACAAAACTTTCGACATACTATACAATGACTTTTTTTCAAAAAAATTGACATACTATAGTATGACTTTTTTTCACAAAATTTTCGACATGCTACAATATGCCTTTTTTTTCAAAAAATATTCGACATACTATACTATGACTTTTTTTCATAAAATTTTCGACATACTACACTATTACTTTTTTTCCACAAAATTTCCGACACACTATCCTATGACTTTTTTTCACAAAATTTTCGACATACTATACTATGACTTTCTTCACAAAATGTTCGACATACTATACTATGACTTTTTTCACGAAATTTTCGACATGCCATACTATGCCTTTTTTTTCACAAAATTTGACATACTATACTATGATTTTTTTTCCATAAAATATTCGACATACTATACTATGACTTTTTTTTTCACAAAATTTTTGACATACTATAGTATGACTTTTTTTCCATAAAATATTCGACATACTATACTATGACTTTTTTTCCACAAAATTTTTCGACATACTATACTATGACTTTTTTTCACAAAATTTTTCGACATACTATACTATAACTTTTTTTCACAAAATTTCAACATACCATACTATGATTTTTTCACAAAATTTTGGACATGCTATACTATGCCTTTTTTTCACAAAATTTTGTACATACTATACTATGACTTTTTTTTCATAACATTTACGACATACTATACTATGACTTTTTTTTCATAACATTTTCAACATACTATAGTATGATTTTTTTATAAAATATTCGACATGCGATACTATGACGTTTTTTCAAAAAAATTTCGAGATACAATACAATTACATTTTTTTATAAAATTTTCGACATACTACACTGACTTTTTTTTCCATTAAATTTCCGACATACTATACTATGACTTTTTTCACAAAATTTTCGACATACTAGACTGATTTTTTTTCATGAGATATGACTTACTACACTATGACTGTTTTTTCCACAAAACTTTCGATATACTATACTATGACTTTTTTCACAAAATTTTCGACATACTATACTATAACTTTTTTCACGAAATTTTCGACATGCCATACTATGCCTTTTTATTCACAAAATGTTTGACATACTATACTATGACATTTTTTCCATAAAATTTCCGACATACTATACTATGACTTTTTTCACAAAATTTTCGACATACTATACTATGATTTTTTTTCATGAAATTTGACTTACTACACTATGACTTTTTTTTCCACAAAACTTTCGATATACTATACTATGGCTTTTTTCACAAAATTTTCGACATACTATACAATGACTTTTTTTCAAAAAAATTGACATACTATAGTATGACTTTTTTTCACAAAGTTTTCGACATGCTACACTATGCCTTTTTTTTCAAAAAATATTCGACATACTATACTATGACTTTTTTTCCACAAAATCTTCGACATACTATACTATGACTTTTTTTTCCACAAAATTTTCGACATACTATACTATGACTTTTTTTCATAAAATTTTCGACATACTATACTATGACTTTCTTCACAAAATGTTCGACATACTATACTATGACTTTTTTCACGAAATTTTCGACATGCCATACTATGCCTTTTTTTTCACAAAATTTGACATACTATACTATGATTTTTTTTCCATAAAATATTCGACATACTATACTATGACTTTTTTTTCCACAAAATTTTTGACATGCTATAGTATGACTTTTTTTCCATAAAATATTCGACATACTATACTATGACTTTTTTTCCACAAAATTTTTCGACATACTATACTATGACTTTTTTTTCACTAAATTTTTCGACATACTATACTATGACTTTTTTTCACAAAATTTCAACATACCATACTATGATTTTTTCACAAAATTTTGGACATGCTATACTATGCCTTTTTTTCACAAAATTTTGTACATACTATACTATGACTTTTTTTTCATAACATTTACGACATACTATACTATGACTTTTTTTTCATAACATTTTCAACATACTATAGTAAGATTTTTTTATAAAATATTCGACATGCGATACTATGACGTTTTTTCACAAAATTTTCGACATACGATACAATTACATTTTTTTATAAAATTTTCGACATACTACACTATGACTTTTTTTTCCATTAAATTTCCGACATACTATACTATGACTTTTTTTTAATAAAATTTGACTTACTACACTATGACTTTTTTTTCCACAAAACTTTCGATATACTATACTATGACTTTTTTCACAAAATTTTCGACATACTATACAATGACTTTTTTTCAAAAAAATTGACATACTATAGTATGACTTTTTTTCACAAAATTTTCGACATGCTATACTATGACTTTTTTTCCACAAAATCTTCGACATACTATACTATGATTTTTTTTTCCACAAAATTTTCGACATACTATACTATGACTTTTTTAAACAAAATTTTCAACATACTATAGTATGACTTTTTTTTCATAAAATTTTGGACATACGATACTATGACTTTTTTTTATAAAATTTTGGACATACTATACTATGACTGTTTTTTCATTATTTTCGACATACTATACTATGACTTTTCACAAAATGTTCGACATACTATACTATGACTTTTTTTCCATAAAATTTTTTTCATAAAATTTTGGACATACGATACTATGACTTTTTTTTATAAAATTTTGGACATACTATACTATGACTGTTTTTTCATTATTTTCGACATACTATACTATGACTTTTCACAAAATTTTCGACATGCCATACTATGCCTTTTTATTCACAAAATGTTTGACATACTATACTATGACTTTTTTTCCATAAAATTTCCGACATACTATACTATGACTTTTTTCACAAAATTTTTGACATACTATACTATGATTTTTTTTCATGAAATTTGACTTACTACACTATTGACTTTTTTTTCCACAAAACTTTCGATATACTATACTATGACTTTTTTCACAAAATTTTCGACATACTATACAATGACTTTTTTTCAAAAATTTTTTGACATACTATAGTATGACTTTTTTTCACAAAATTTTCGACATGCTACACTATGCCTTTTTTTTCTAAAAATATTCGACATACTATACTATGACTTTTTCCACAAAATCTTCGACATACTATACTATGACTTTTTTTCCCACAAAATTTTGGACATACTATACTATGACTTTTTTAAACAAAATTTTCAACATACTATAGTATGACTTTTTTTTCATAAAATTTTGGACATACGATACTATGACTTTTTTTTATAAAATTTTGGACATACTATACTATGACTGTTTTTTCATTATTTTCGACATACTATACTATGACTTTTTTTCACAAAATTTTCGACATACCATACTATAATTTTTTCACAAAATTTTGGACATGCTATACTATGCCTTTTTTTCACAAATTTTGGACATATTATACTATGACTTTTTTTCATAACATTTACGACATACTATACTACGACTTTTTTTCATAACATTTACGACATACTATACTATGACTTTTTTTTAATAAAATTTTCGATATACTATATTATGAATCTTTTTTCCAATAAATTTTCGACATACGATACTATGACTTTTTTTTTCATAAAATTTTCGACATACTCTACTATGACTTTTTTCATAAAATTGTCGATATACTTTACTATGACTTTTATTTCATAAAATTTTCGACATACGATACTATGACTTTTTTTTCATAAAATTTTCGACATACTATACTATGACTTTTTTTTCATAAAATTTTCGACATACGATACTGTGACTTTTTTTTCATAAAATTTCGACATACTATACTATGACTTTTTTTCATACAATTTTCGAGATACTATAGTATGACTTTTTTTTTTATAAAATTTTCGACATACTATACTATCACTTTTTTTCATAAAATTTTCGACATACTCTACTATGACTTTTTTTCACAAAATTTTCGACATACTATACTATGACTTTTTTTCACAAAATATCGCCATACTATACTATGACTTTTTTTCATGACATTTTCAACATACTACACTATGCCTTTTTCCCACAAAATTTCCGACATACTATACTATGACTTTTTTCACAACATTTTCGACATACTATACTATGACTTTTTTTCATAAAATTTTCGACATACTACACTATGACTTTTTTTTCCACAAAACTTCCGACATACTATACTATGACTTTCTTCACCAAATTTTCGACATACTATACTATGACTTTTTTCACGAAATTTTCGACATGCCATACTATACCTTTTTTTTCACAACATTTTTGACATACTATACTATGACTTTTTTTTCCACCAAATTTTCGACATACTATACTATGATTTTTCTTCACAAAATTTTCGACATACTATACTATGACTTCTAATCATAAAATTTTCGACATACTACACTATGACTTTTTTTTCCACAAAACTTCCGACATACTATACTATGACTTTTTTTCACAAAATTTTTGACATACTGAAGTATGACTTCTTTTCCATAAAATATTCGACATACTATACTATGACTTTTTTTTCCACAAAATGTTCGACATACTATACTATGACTTTTTTCATAAAATTTTCGACATACTATACTATGAATTTTTTTTCATAAAATTTTCGACATACTATATTATGACTTTTTTTTATAAAATTTTCGAAATACGATACTATGACTTTTTTTCATACAATTTTTCTACATACTATACTATGATTTTTTTTTCATAAAATTTCGACATACTATATTATGATTTTTTTTTTAATAAAATCTTCGACATACTATACAATGACTTTTTTCTCACTAAATTTTTCGACATGCTTTACTATGCCTTTTTTCATAAAATTTTGGACATACGATACTATGACTTTTTTTTATAAAATTTTGGACATACTATACTATGACTGTTTTTTCATTATTTTCGACATACTATACTATGACTTTTTTTCACAAAATTTTCGACATACCATACTATAATTTTTTCACTAAATTTTGGACATGCTATACTATGCCTTTTTTCCACAAATTTTGGACATATTATACTATGACTTTTTTTCATAACATTTACGACATACTATACTACGACTTTTTTTCATAACATTTACGACATACTATACTATGACTTTTTTTTAATAAAATTTTCGATATACTATATTATGAATCTTTTTTCCAATAAATTTTCGACATACGATACTATGACTTTTTTTTTCATAAAATTTTCGACATACTCTACTATGACTTTTTTCATAAAATTGTCAATATACTTTACTATGACTTTTTTTCACAAAATTTTCGACGTACTATAGTATGACTTATTTCATAAAATTTTCGACATACGATACTATGACTTTTTTTTCATAAAATTTTCGACATACTATACTATGACTTTTTTTTCATAAAATTTTCGACATACGATACTGTGACTTTTTTTTCATAAAATTTCGACATACTATACTATGACTTTTTTTCATACAATTTTCGAGATACTATAGTATGACTTTTTTTTTTATAAAATTTTCGACATACTATACTATCACTTTTTTCATAAAATTTTCGACATACTCTACTATGACTTTTTTTCACAAAATTTTCGACATACTATACTATGACTTTTTTTCACAAAATATCGCCATACTATACTATGACTTTTTTTCATGACATTTTCAACATACTACACTATGCCTTTTTCCCACAAAATTTCCGACATACTATACTATGACTTTTTTCACAACATTTTCGACATACTATACTATGACTTTTTTTCATAAAATTTTCGACATACTACACTATGACTTTTTTTTCCACAAAACTTCCGACATACTATACTATGACTTTCTTCACCAAATTTTCGACATACTATACTATGACTTTTTTCACGAAATTTTCGACATGCCATACTATACCTTTTTTTTCACAACATTTTTGACATACTATACTATGACTTTTTTTTCCACCAAATTTTCGACATACTATACTATGATTTTTCTTCACAAAATTTTCGACATACTATACTATGACTTTTTTTCATAAAATTTTCGACATACTACACTGACTTTTTTTTCCAAAAAACTTCCGACATACTATACTATGACTTTCTTCACCAAATTTTCGACATACTATACTATGACTTTTTTCACGAAATTTTCGACATGCCATACTATACCTTTTTTTTTTACAACATTTTTGACATACTATACTATGACTTTTTTTTCCACCAAATTTTCGACATACTATACTATGATTTTTCTTCACAAAATTTTCGACATACTATACTATGACTTTTTTTCACAAAATTTTTGACATACTGAAGTATGACTTCTTTTCCATAAAATATTCGACATACTATACTATGACTTTTTTTTCCACAAAATGTTCGACATACTATACTATGACTTTTTTCATAAAATTTTCGACATACTATACTATGACTTTTTTTTCATAAAATTTTCGACATTCTATATTATGACTTTTTTTTTATAAAATTTTCGAAATACGATACTATGACTTTTTTTCATACAATTTTTCTACATACTATACTATGATTTTTTTTTCATAAAATTTCGACATACTATACAATGACTTTTTTCTCACTAAATTTTTCGACATGCTTTACTATGCCTTTTTTTATAAAATTTTCGACATACTAGACTGATTTTTTTTCATGAGATATGACTTACTACACTATGACTGTTTTTTCCACAAAACTTTCGATATACTATACTATGACTTTTTTCACAAAATTTTCGACATACTATACTATGACTTTTTTCACGAAATTTTCGACATGCCATACTATGCCTTTTTATTCACAAAATGTTTGACATACTATACTATGACATTTTTTCCATAAAATTTCCGACATACTATACTATGACTTTTTTCACAAAATTTTCGACATACTATACTATGATTTTTTTTCATGAAATTTGACTTACTACACTGACTTTTTTTTCCACAAAACTTTCGATACACTATACTATGACTTTTTTCACAAAATTTTCGACATACTATACAATGACTTTTTTTCAAAAAAATTTTGACATACTATAGTATGACTTTTTTTCACAAAATTTTCGACTTGCTACACTATGCCTTTTTTTTCAAAAAATATTCGACATACTATACTATGACTTTTTTTCCACAAAATCTTCGACATACTATACTATGACTTTTTTTTCCACAAAATTTTCGACATACTATACTATGACTTTTTTTCACAAAATTTTCGACATACTATACTATGACTTTCTTCACAAAATGTTCGACATACTATACTATGACTTTTTTCACGAAATTTTCGACATGCCATACTATGCCTTTTTTTTCACAAAATTTGACATACTATACTATGATTTTTTTTCCATAAAATATTCGACATACTATACTATGACTTTTTTTTCCACAAAATTTTTGACATACTATAGTATGACTTTTTTTCCATAAAATATTCGACATACTATAGTATGACTTTTTTTCCACAAACTTTTTCGACATACTATACTATGACTTTTTTTTCACTAAATTTTTCGACATACTATACTATGACTTTTTTTCACAAAATTTCAACATACCATACTATGATTTTTTCACAAAATTTTGGACATGCTATACTATGCCTTTTTTTCACAAAATTTTTTACATACTATACTATGACTTTTTTTTCATAACATTTACGACATACTATACTATGACTTTTTTTTCATAACATTTTCAACATACTATAGTATGATTTTTTTATAAAATATTCGACATGCGATACTATGACGTTTTTTCAAAAAAATTTCGACATACAATACAATTACATTTTTTTATAAAATTTTCGACATACTACACTGACTTTTTTTTCCATTAAATTTCCGACATACTATACTATGACTTTTTTCACAAAATTTTCGACATACTAGACTATGATTTTTTTTCATGAGATATGACTTACTACACTATGACTGTTTTTTCCACAAAACTTTCGATATACTATACTATGACTTTTTTCACAAAACTTTCGACATACTATACAATGACTTTTTTTCAAAAAAATTGACATACTATAGTATGACTTTTTTTCACAAAATTTGACATACTATACTATGATTTTTTTTCCATAAAATATTCGACATACTATACTATGACTTTTTTTCCACAAAATTTTTCGACATACTATACTATGACTTTTTTCACAAAATTTTAAAACATGCTATACTATGCGTTCTTTTTCACAAAATTTTCGACATACTATACTATGACTTTTTTTTCCACAAAATATTCGATATACTATACTATGACTTTTTTTTCCACAAAATTTTTGACATACTATACCATGACTGTTTATTCATAAAATTTTCGCCATACTATACTTTGACTTCTTTTTCATAAAATTTTCGACATACTATATTATGAATTTTTTTTAAAACATTTTCCACATCGTTACTATGACTTTTTTTTAATTAAATTTTCGACATACTACTGTATGACTTTTTTTTTCATAAAATTTCGACATACTATTGTTATACTTTTTTTTTCATAAAATTTTCGACATACTATACTGTGACTTTTTTTTCACTAAATTTTTGATATACTATACTATGACTTTTTTTTCCACAACATTTTCGACATACTATACTATAACTTTTTTCACAAAATTTTCGAGATAATATACTATGAAATTTTTTCACAAAATGTTTCACTTACTATAGTATGACTTTTTTTTCATAAAATTTTCGACATACTTTATTATGACTTTTTTTTATAAAATTTTCGACATACGATACTATGACTTTTTTTTCATAAAATTTTCGCCATACTATACTATGACTTTTTTTTCATTATTTTCGACATACTATACTATGACTTTTTTTCATACAATTTTGGACATAACATTTTTGACACACTATAGTATGACTTTTTTCATAAAATCTTCGACATACGATACTATGACTTTTTTTTCGACATACTATGACTTTTTTTTCCATAAAATTTGACATAAAATTATTTACATACTATATAATGACCTTTTTTCCATAAAATTTTCGACATACTATACTATGACTTTTTTCACGAAATTTTCGACATACTATAGTATGACTTTTTTTTATAAAATATTCGACATACGATACTATGACTTTTTTTTCACGAAATCTTTCGACATACTACACTTTGACTTTTTTTCATAAAATCTTCGACATACGATACTATGACTTTTTTTGACATACTATGACTTTTTTTTTCATAAAATTTTCGACATATAATTTTTTACATACTATATAATGACCTTTTCGACATAAAATTTTCGACATACTATAGTATGACTTTTTTTCATAAAATTTTCGACATACTACACTGACTTTTTTTTCACTAAATTTTTCGACATACTATACTATGACTTTTTTTCACTAAATTTTCGACATACCATACTATGACTTGTTTCGCAAAATTTTGATATACTATACCATGACTTTTTTTCATAAAATTTCGATATACTATAGTATGATTTTTTTTTTGAAAATTTTCGACATACTATACTATGACTTTTTTTCATTAAAATTTCGACATACAATTTTCGACATACTATACTATGACTTTTTTCAACGAAATTTTCGACATACTACACTATGACTTTTTTTCATAAAATATTCAACATACTTCACTGACTTTTTTTTCCTTAAAATTTTGGACATAGTATACTATGACTTTTTTTCATAAAATTTTGGACATAAAATTTTCGACACACTATAGTATGACTTTTTTCATAAATCTTCGACATACGTTACTATGACTTTTTTTTCACGAAATTTTCGACATACTATGACTTTTTTTTTCATAAAATTTGACATAACATTTTTTACATACTATATAATGACCTTTTTTCCATAAAATTTTCGACATACTATACTATGACTTTTTTCACGAAATCTTCGACATACTATACTATGACTTTTTTTCACATCATTTTTGACATACTATCCTGACTTTTTTTTCCACGCAATTTTCAACATCCTATACTATGTCTTTTTTTCATAAAATTTGACATACTACACTACGACTTTTTCCAGAAATTTTCGACATACTATACTATGACTTTTTTTCATAAAATTTTCGACATACTACACTATGCCTTTTTCTTCCACAAAATTTTGGACATACTATACCTATGACATTTTTTCATAAAATTTCGACATACTATAGTATGATTTTTTTTTTAATAAAATGTTCGACATACTATACAATGACTTTTTTCTCACTAAATTTTTCGACATGCTTTACTATGCCTTTTTTTATAAAATTTTCGACATACTAGACTGATTTTTTTTCATGAGATATGACTTACTACACTATGACTGTTTTTTCCACAAAACTTTCGATATACTATACTATGACTTTTTTCACAAAATTTTCGACATACTATACTATGACTTTTTTCACGAAATTTTCGACATGCCATACTATGCCTTTTTATTCACAAAATGTTTGACATACTATACTATGACATTTTTTCCATAAAATTTCCGACATACTATACTATGACTTTTTTCACAAAATTTTTGACATACTATACTATGATTTTTTTTCATGAAATTTGACTTACTACACTGACTTTTTTTTCCACAAAACTTTCGATACACTATACTATGACTTTTTTCACAAAATTTTCGACATACTATACAATGACTTTTTTTCAAAACAATTTTGACATACTATAGTATGACTTTTTTTCACAAAATTTTCGACTTGCTACACTATGCCTTTTTTTTCAAAAAATATTCGACATACTATACTATGACTTTTTTTCCACAAAATCTTCGACATACTATACTATGACTTTTTTTTCCACAAAATTTTCGACATACTATACTATGACTTTTTTTCATAAAATTTTCGACATACTATACTATGACTTTCTTCACAAAATGTTCGACATACTATACTATGACTTTTTTCACGAAATTTTCGACATGCCATACTATGCCTTTTTTTTCACAAAATTTGACATACTATACTATGATTTTTTTTCCATAAAATATTCGACATACTATACTATGACTTTTTTTTCCACAAAATTTTTGACATACTATAGTATGACTTTTTTTCCATAAAATATTCGACATACTATACTATGACTTTTTTTCCACAAACTTTTTCGACATACTATACTATGACTTTTTTTTCACTAAATTTTTCGACATACTATACTATGACTTTTTTTCACAAAATTTCAACATACCATACTATGATTTTTTCACAAAATTTTGGACATGCTATACTATGCCTTTTTTTCACAAAATTTTGTACATACTATACTATGACTTTTTTTTCATAACATTTACGACATACTATACTATGACTTTTTTTTCATAACATTTTCAACATACTATAGTATGATTTTTTTATAAAATATTCGACATGCGATACTATGACGTTTTTTCAAAAAAATTTCGACATACAATACAATTACATTTTTTTATAAAATTTTCGACATACTACACTGACTTTTTTTTCCATTAAATTTCCGACATACTATACTATGACTTTTTTCACAAAATTTTCGACATACTAGACTATGATTTTTTTTCATGAGATATGACTTACTACACTATGACTGTTTTTTCCACAAAACTTTCGATATACTATACTATGACTTTTTTCACAAAACTTTCGACATACTATACAATGACTTTTTTTCAAAAAAATTGACATACTATAGTATGACTTTTTTTCACAAAATTTGACATACTATACTATGATTTTTTTTCCATAAAATATTCGACATACTATATAATGACTTTTTTTCCACAAAATTTTTCGACATACTATACTATGACTTTTTTCACGAAATTTTCGACATACTATAGTATGACTTTTTTTTATAAAATATTCGACATACGATACTATGACTTTTTTTTCACGAAATCTTTCGACATACTACACTGACTTTTTTTCATAAAATCTTCGACATACGATACTATGACTTTTTTTGACATACTATGACTTTTTTTTTCATAAAATTTTCGACATATAATTTTTTACATACTATATAATGACCTTTTCGACATAAAATTTTCGACATACTATAGTATGACTTTTTTTCATAAAATTTTCGACATACTACACTGACTTTTTTTTCACTAAATTTTTCGACATACTATACTATGACTTTTTTTCACTAAATTTTCGACATACCATAATATGACTTGTTTCGCAAAATTTTGATATACTATACCATGACTTTTTTTCATAAAATTTCGATATACTATAGTATGATTTTTTTTTTGAAAATTTTCGACATACTATACTATGACTTTTTTTCATTAAAATTTCGACATACAATTTTCGACATACTATACTATGACTTTTTTCAACGAAATTTTCGACATACTACACTATGTCTTTTTTTCATAAAATATTCAACATACTTCACTGACTTTTTTTTCCTTAAAATTTTGGACATAGTATACTATGACTTTTTTTCATAAAATTTTGGACATAAAATTTTCGACACACTATAGTATGACTTTTTTCATAAATCTTCGACATACGTTACTATGACTTTTTTTTCACGAAATTTTCGACATACTATGACTTTTTTTTTCATAAAATTTGACATAACATTTTTTACATACTATATAATGACCTTTTTTCCATAAAATTTTCGACATACTATACTATGACTTTTTTCACGAAATCTTCGACATACTATACTATGACTTTTTTTCACATCATTTTTGACATACTATCCTGACTTTTTTTTCCACGCAATTTTCAACATCCTATACTATGTCTTTTTTTCATAAAATTTGACATACTACACTACGACTTTTTCCAGAAATTTTCGACATACTATACTATGACTTTTTTTCATAAAATTTTCGACATACTACACTATTCCTTTTTCTTCCACAAAATTTTGGACATACTATACCTATGACATTTTTTCATAAAATTTCGACATACTATAGTATGATTTTTTTTTTTAATAAAATGTTCGACATACTATACAATGACTTTTTTCTCACTAAATTTTTCGACATGCTTTACTATGCCTTTTTTTATAAAATTTTCGACACACTAGACTGATTTTTTTTCATGAGATATGACTTACTACACTATGACTGTTTTTTCCACAAAACTTTCGATATACTATACTATGACTTTTTTCACAAAATTTTCGACATACTATACTATGACTTTTTTCACGAAATTTTCGACATGCCATACTATGCCTTTTTATTCACAAAATGTTTGACATACTATACTATGACATTTTTTCCATAAAATTTCCGACATACTATACTATGACTTTTTTCACAAAATTTTCGACATACTATACTATGATTTTTTTTCATGAAATTTGACTTACTACACTGACTTTTTTTTCCACAAAACTTTCGATACACTATACTATGACTTTTTTCACAAAATTTTCGACATACTATACAATGACTTTTTTTCAAAAAAATTTTGACATACTATAGTATGACTTTTTTTCACAAAATTTTCGACTTGCTACACTATGCCTTTTTTTTCAAAAAATATTCGACATACTATACTATGACTTTTTTTCCACAAAATCTTCGACATACTATACTATGACTTTTTTTTCCACAAAATTTTCGACATACTATACTATGACTTTTTTTCATAAAATTTTCGACATACTATACTATGACTTTCTTCACAAAATGTTCGACATACTATACTATGACTTTTTTCACGAAATTTTCGACATGCCATACTATGCCTTTTTTTTCACAAAATTTGACATACTATACTATGATTTTTTTTCCATAAAATATTCGACATACTATACTATGACTTTTTTTTCCACAAAATTTTTGACATACTATAGTATGACTTTTTTTCCATAAAATATTCGACATGCTATAGTATGACTTTTTTTCCACAAACTTTTTCGACATACTATACTATGACTTTTTTTTCACTAAATTTTTCGACATACTATACTATGACTTTTTTTCACAAAATTTCAACATACCATACTATGATTTTTTCACAAAATTTTGGACATGCTATACTATGCCTTTTTTTCACAAAATTTTGTACATACTAAACTATGACTTTTTTTTCATAACATTTACGACATACTATACTATGACTTTTTTTTCATAACATTTTCAACATACTATAGTATGATTTTTTTATAAAATATTCGACATGCGATACTATGACGTTTTTTCAAAAAAATTTCGACATACAATACAATTACATTTTTTTATAAAATTTTCGACATACTACACTGACTTTTTTTTCCATTAAATTTCCGACATACTATACTATGACTTTTTTCACAAAATTTTCGACATACTAGACTATGATTTTTTTTCATGAGATATGACTTACTACACTATGACTGTTTTTTCCACAAAACTTTCGATATACTATACTATGACTTTTTTCACAAAACTTTCGACATACTATACAATGACTTTTTTTCAAAAAAATTGACATACTATAGTATGACTTTTTTTCACAAAATTTGACATACTATACTATGATTTTTTTTCCATAAAATATTCGACATACTATACTATGACTTTTTTTCCACAAAATTTTTCGACATACTATACTATGACTTTTTTCACAAAATTTTAAAACATGCTATACTATGCGTTCTTTTTCACAAAATTTTCGACATACTATACTATGACTTTTTTTTCCACAAAATATTCGATATACTATACTATGACTTTTTTTTCCACAAAATTTTTGACATACTATACCATGACTGTTTTTTCATAAAATTTTCGCCATACTATACTTTGACTTCTTTTTCATAAAATTTTCGACATACTATATTATGAATTTTTTTTAAAACATTTTCCACATCGTTACTATGACTTTTTTTTAATTAAATTTTCGACATACTACTGTATGACTTTTTTTTTCATAAAATTTCGACATACTATTGTTATACTTTTTTTTTCATAAAATTTTCGACATACTATACTGTGACTTTTTTTTCACTAAATTTTTGATATACTATACTATGACTTTTTTTTCCACAACATTTTCGACATACTATACTATAACTTTTTTCACAAAATTTTCGAGATAATATACTATGAAATTTTTTCACAAAATTTTTCACTTACTATAGTATGACTTTTTTTTCATAAAATTTTCGACATACTTTATTATGACTTTTTTTTATAAAATTTTCGACATACGATACTATGACTTTTTTTTCATAAAATTTTCGCCATACTATACTATGACTTTTTTTTCATTATTTTCGACATACTATACTATGACTTTTTTTCATACAATTTTGGACATAACATTTTTGACACACTATAGTATGACTTTTTTCATAAAATCTTCGACATACGATACTATGACTTTTTTTTCGACATACTATGACTTTTTTTTTCATAAAATTTGACATAAAATTATTTACATACTATATAATGACCTTTTTTCCATAAAATTTTCGACATACTATACTATGACTTTTTTCACGAAATTTTCGACATACTATAGTATGACTTTTTTTTATAAAATATTCGACATACGATACTATGACTTTTTTTTCACGAAATCTTTCGACATACTACACTTTGACTTTTTTTCATAAAATCTTCGACATACGATACTATGACTTTTTTTGACATACTATGACTTTTTTTTTCATAAAATTTTCGACATATAATTTTTTACATACTATATAATGACCTTTTCGACATAAAATTTTCGACATACTATAGTATGACTTTTTTTCATAAAATTTTCGACATACTACACTGACTTTTTTTTCACTAAATTTTTCGACATACTATACTATGACTTTTTTTCACTAAATTTTCGACATACCATACTATGACTTGTTTCGCAAAATTTTGATATACTATACCATGACTTTTTTTCATAAAATTTCGATATACTATAGTATGATTTTTTTTTTGAAAATTTTCGACATACTATACTATGACTTTTTTTCATTAAAATTTCGACATACAATTTTCGACATACTATACTATGACTTTTTTCAACGAAATTTTCGACATACTACACTATGACTTTTTTTCATAAAATATTCAACATACTTCACTGACTTTTTTTTCCTTAAAATTTTGGACATAGTATACTATGACTTTTTTTCATAAAATTTTGGACATAAAATTTTCGACACACTATAGTATGACTTTTTTCATAAATCTTCGACATACGTTACTATGACTTTTTTTTCACGAAATTTTCGACATACTATGACTTTTTTTTTTCATAAAATTTGACATAACATTTTTTACATACTATATAATGACCTTTTTTCCATAAAATTTTCGACATACTATACTATGACTTTTTTCACGAAATCTTCGACATACTATACTATGACTTTTTTTCACATCATTTTTGACATACTATCCTGACTTTTTTTTCCACGCAATTTTCAACATCCTATACTATGTCTTTTTTTCATAAAATTTGACATACTACACTACGACTTTTTCCAGAAATTTTCGACATACTATACTATGACTTTTTTTCATAAAATTTTCGACATACTACACTATGCCTTTTTCTTCCACAAAATTTTGGACATACTATACCTATGACATTTTTTCATAAAATTTCGACATACTATAGTATGATTTTTTTTTTAATAAAATGTTCGACATACTATACAATGACTTTTTTCTCACTAAATTTTTCGACATGCTTTACTATGCCTTTTTTTATAAAATTTTCGACATACTAGACTGATTTTTTTTCATGAGATATGACTTACTACACTATGACTGTTTTTTCCACAAAACTTTCGATATACTATACTATGACTTTTTTCACAAAATTTTCGACATACTATACTATGACTTTTTTCACGAAATTTTCGACATGCCATACTATGCCTTTTTATTCACAAAATGTTTGACATACTATACTATGACATTTTTTCCATAAAATTTCCGACATACTACACTATGACTTTTTTCACAAAATTTTCGACATACTATACTATGATTTTTTTTCATGAAATTTGACTTACTGCACTATGACTTTTTTTTCCACAAAATTTCCGATATACTATACTATGACTTTTTTCACAAAATTTTCGACATACTATACAATGACTTTTTTTCAAAAAAAATTTGACATACTATAGTATGACTTTTTTTCACAACATTTTCGACATGCTACACTATGCCTTTTTTTTTCAAAAAATATTCGACATACTATACTATGACTTTTTTTCCACAAAATCTTCGACATGCTATACTATGACTTTTTTTTCCACAACATTTTCGACATACTATACTATGACTTTTTTCACAAAATTTTCGACGTACTATACTATGACTTTTTTTAACAAAATTTTCAACATACTATAGTATGACTTTTTTTTCATAAAATTTTGGACATACGATACTATGACTTTTTTTTATAAAATTTTGGACATACTATACCATGACTTTTTTCATTATTTTCAACATACTACACTATGACTTTTTTTCATAAAATCTTCGACATACGATACTATGACTTTTTTTTCACGAAATGTTTGACATACTATGACTTTTTTTTTCATAAAATTTTCGATATACAATTTTTTACATACTATATAATGACCTTTTTTCCATAAAATCTTCGACAAACTATACCATGACTTTTTTTTCACGAAATCTTTCAACATACGATACTATGACTTTTTTTTCACAAAATTTTCGACATACTATGACTTTATTTTTCATAACATTTTCGACATACAATTTTTTACATACTATAAAATGACCTTTTTTCCATAAAATTTCCGACATGCTATACTATGACTTTTTTCTCATAAAATTTTCGACATACTATATTATGACATTTTTTCCACGAAATTTTCAACATACTATACTATGTCTTTTTTCCATAAAATTTTTGACATACTACACTATGATTTTTCCAGAAATTTTCGACATATTTTACTATTACTTTTTTTTTCGTAAAATTTTCGACATAAAATTTTCAACATACTATACTATGACTTTTTTTCATAAAATTTTCGACATACTCTACTATGACTTTTTTTCATAAAATTTTCGATATACTATACTATGACTTTTTTTCACAAAATATTCGACGTACTATAGTATGACTTTTTTTCCATAAAATTTTCGACATACTATACTATGACTTTTTTCACAAAATTTTAAAACATGCTATACTATGGGTTCTTTTTGAAAAAAATTTCGACATATCATACTATGACTTTTTTTCCACAAAATGTTCGATATACTATACTCTGACTTTTTTTTCCACAAAATTTTCGACATACTATACCATGACTGTTTTTTCATAAAATTTTCGACACACTATACTATGACTTTTTTTTCATAAAATTTTCGACATACTATATTATGATTTTTTTTTATCAAATTTTCCACATCGTTACTATGACTTTTTTTTCATAACATTTTCGACATACAATTTTTTAACATACTATATAATGACCTTTTTTCCATAAAATTTTCGACTTACTATACTATGACTTTTTTCTCATAAAATTTTCGACATACTATATTATGACTTTTTTTTCCACAAAATTTTCGACATACTATACTATGTCTTTTTTTCATCAAATTTTTGACATACTATATTATGATTTTTTTTATCAAATTTTCCACATCGTTACTATGACTTTTTTTTAATTAAATTTTCAACATACTACACTATTACTTTTTTTACATAAAATTTCGACATACTATTGTATTACTTTTTTTTTATAAAATTTTCGACATACTATACTGTGACTTTTTTTTCACTAAATTTTTCGACATGCTTTACTATTCCTTTTTTTCATAAAATTTTCGATATACTATACTATGACTTTTTTTAATAACATTTTCGACGTACTATACTACTATATGACTTTTTTCACAACATTTTAAAACATGCTTTAGTATGCCTTTTTTTTTCATAAAATTTTCGATATACTATACTATGACTTTTTTCCACAAAATTTTTGATATACTATACTATGACTTTTTTTTCCACAACATTTTTGACATACTATACTATAACTTTTTTTCACAAAATTTTCGAGATAATATACTATGACATTCTTTCACAAAATTTTCAACATACTATAGTATGACTTTTTTTTCATAAAATTTTCGACATACTTTATTATGACTTTTTTTTATAAAATTTTCGACATACGATACTATGACTTTTTTTTCATAAAATTTTCGCCATACTATACTATGAATTTTTTTTCCATTAAATTTTCGACATACTATACTATGACTTTTTTCACGAAATCTTCGACATACTATACTATGACTTTTTTTCACAACATTTTTGACATACTATCCTGACTTTTTTTTCCACGCAATTTTCAACATCCTATACTATGTCTTTTTTTCATAAAATTTGACATACTACACTACGACTTTTTCCAGAAATTTTCTACATACTATACTATGACTTTTTTTCATAAAATTTTCGACATACTACACTATGCCTTTTTCTTCCACAAAATTTTGGACATACTATACCTATGACATTTTTTCATAAAATTTTGGACATAAAATGACTTTTTTTCATAAAATCTTCGACATACGATACTACAACTTTTTTTTCACGAAATTTTCGACATACTATGACTTTTTTTTTCATAAAATTTTCGACATAACATTTTTTACATTCTATATAATGACCTTTTTTTCCATAAAGTTTTCGACATACTATACTATGACTTTTTTCACGAAATCTTCGACATACTATACTATGACTTTTTTCTCATAACATTTTCGACATACTGTACTATGACTTTGTTTCACAACAATTTTGACATACTATACTATGACTTTTTTTTCCACGAAATTTTCAACATACTATACTATGTTTTTTTTTTTTTAATAAAATTTTCGACATACTATAATATGACTTTTTCCAGAAAGTTTCGACATATTTTACTATGACTTTTTTTTTGTAAAATTTGACATTAAATTTTCGACATACTATACAAAGACTTTTTTCAAGAAATTTTCAACATACTATACTATGACTTTTTTTTTCATAAAATTTCATAGTATAGTAAGTCGAATTTTTTTTAAAAAGCCATAGTATAGTATCTCGAAAAAAAAAATCATAATATATTTGGTCGAAAAAATAAAAAAGTCATAGTATAGCATGTCGAAAAAAAGTCATAGTATAGTATGTCCAAATTTTTTTTTAAAAGTCATAGTATAGTATGTCGAAAAAAAAGTCATAGTACAGTATGTCGAAGAAAATCATACTATAGTATGTCAAAAAAACGTCACAGTACAGTATGTTGAAAAGATAAAAACAGTCATAGCATAGTATTTCGAAAAAAAGTCATACTCTAGTATGTCGAAAAAAAAGTCACTGTATAGTATGTCGAAAAAATTAAAAAAAGTCATACTTTAGTATGTCGGAAAAAAAGTCACAGTATAGTATGTCGAAAAAATCAAAAAAAATAATCATAGTATGCCATGTTGAAAAAAAGTCTTAAAAATGCCATAGTTTAGTATGACAGAAAAAAAAGATAATCTTGAAAAAAGTCATAGTATAGTATGCCATAAAACATCATCAAAAAGTCATCCATTGACTACAGTAAGCTGTCCACACATCAAGCAAAGGAAAAACAACAAATCAGCACCAACAAGAAATAAGAATATAAAAAGTTGCAACTTCCATCCTTCAGTATTAATTTTAGATGGGGTATAAAAGGTTATTGGCATCGATTTACCTCCACTTTATAAATACAGTACCATAATGAACAGCTATGTATCAGATAATCATACCTTTTCTTACATCTGAGCAAATAAACTACAGAGGTGGGAAACAAAAAAAACTTTCTGTCCTTTATGGTCAGTTCAGTGAACTTACCAACTGCAGTTGAATCCCATTGATCACTGAGCGTGTGCAGAGGGTGAAGGAGATGATGCACGTTATAATGATGAGGCAGTCAAACAGCACAGTCAGGTAAATGTTTCTAGCAGCTGAGGAAACAGAGACTAAAATTACTCTTACCTGAAAAGGACAAACATCTTCAAACAGATTTTATGAGCAGCAAAGTCTAGAGCTTAGAGAGCAGCCTTAATGAATCCCAGGAATCCTGGACATGAGCTTAAAGCAGTGCAGATGATTCATTTGTACATACTAAATTCAGCTCAGCAAACTTACATGCTCCAGTTACTTTCCAGTCTCTGCACTCATTGATGTCTACATCATTTTCCAGGTCAACCTTTATCCTACCGCTGTGAGCTTGGTTGTCGAAAGTGATCTGTTAAACAGAGAGTTGTGATTAATTACATTAAAATTACATCCTTACAGTCAAACCCAATAGCTAAATATTCACTTTCCAGGCCCTAAAGATAACATTTAACTATGTACATAGCTGACACCGTGTGCAAACAGACTTGCTTTAAGGCTTGTCAGATTTGTGTCCTCAGTAGCTTAATTAAATACACACAAGATTCACACCGACTCTTTTCATTTGCAGTGTCACAACGATTCATTGTCACCATTCTGGCAGCAATGAAGCGATCAGATGTGTCATACCACTGCTTTTAAAAGACAATGTCTGATGTGATCCACTAGTGTTTACTGAGCCATGAGAACAAGTCAAGTGACTTACAATAACAGTAAAGTCGTAGCAGTCTGGCAGCTCTCGATGTCTCACTGTCTGTAAATTTATGGCCTTGAGAACAAATGTGATCTTGACAAAGAGCATCCTGGAAGACAAAGCAGATGCATTAACTGAGGGGTTTTCACATCATGTATAAAACCAAGAGAGGAAAATGATTTTGCCTTAAGAAAAAGACTATAACTAAATGTTGCGTGCAAACCTTTTGAAGTGCAATTCAAGATGTGGAAGTGCTTCCCGCAATGATGGCCGATACATCGGATACACTTTATAGCACTCTATTAGATACAAGCCACAACAAAAAGAAAAAGACAATGAAAAACAAGCAACAAATAAACTCATTAAACCTGGTTAGGTATTCTGTTTTTCCATACATACCAGTTTCCACTTGGGCATCAATTTCAAAGGTCTCATTTCCAGGGAAGATTGAACCGTTTCTGTAGAACTCCTGACACACTGTCAGGGGGTTGTAGAAAGCACCATTTTTCTCATATTCGTGATTGCCTACTGTGATGTTGTGCAGATGTCCATACTAGAAATGAACAATTGAAATCTCAGGTATAATAAAGTCAGGTTACAGCAGTTTAGGGTTAGATTTATGCAGTCAAAATCTACTAAACAAAATGACAGATTCAAACGACATGAACAAAGTCCAATCCCATGACGAGCTACATCTTGTCATGGGAGCTTGTTAAGTTCTTTGGTCATATAAGCATGCAGAGTTATAACATTTTAATAT
Source organism: Sebastolobus alascanus (assembly GCA_916701645.2). Lineage (NCBI taxonomy): Eukaryota > Metazoa > Chordata > Actinopteri > Perciformes > Sebastidae > Sebastolobus > Sebastolobus alascanus. Next base: position 404,730 of record CAKAOJ020000108.1, on the reverse strand, counting down.
TAATGATTTACAGTAACACAAAAGCAAAAGGAAAATGAGTCACATGATCAAAATAAACTAACACACCAACAAATAAAATCCTGCCATCTTGGTGTTCCTCGCAAGGAGTAAATTAAAAGAAAATGCTAGCATTCAGTTACCTGTTCAATGATGTAATCGATGTGATCATAAACATCAGCCTGTCTGTAAACTGCATACGTATCCATGCCTCCATCAACATAATCTTTCAAGAAGAGGTGCTTGAATGTCATCAGATTTTCCTCCTTGAATGTAACAACCATCTGGTTGCTCAGCCCAAAAGACACTAACTGAGAAGGGGGGAAAGACATTTATTATCAGGGTGGTGAAACAACACAATTAACATCTGTTCAGGTCACGTCTGAGATTACTACCTGGATAGTAATAATGGCAATTTTGACGATCTGCAGTATGAGTTTCCATGGTTTTCGGCCGCGAGCGTGGTACTTCTCACAGGGGTTCATAAAGTAATATTTGATCTTCCTTCTGAGACTCTCCACATTGTCCAGCTCCTCCAAACACTGATGTTGGTTGTCTGCCCAGGGAGGGGGGTTGTTTGTCACGTACCCATCATACAAGTCACTGGACTCCTCCATATCTACAATCAATTAAATATGAGTGAGTTACGTGCAAAACAAATTTGCATTACAACAATAATGAGATCAATGAAATGTGAGGACAAAAATGCTAAATTATTGATCCCTTTTTTTCCCCACATTTACATGTTTGGACTTAAAAAAACTAAGCGTAGCCTTGGTGGCACCAATAATGTAAAACAACAGTCAACTACTGCATACAGCTGTAAAATGTAAAGCAACCAAATACAATTGCCATGCATAAATCCTTTCTTTTTGATGCTGATAATGTTCCTTAATTTGTTTACACTGTGTCAAAGATATTTTGATTAAACTCAATTTCTTTTTGAGACCTTAGTGAAGGTGTTGTAGTGTTGGACTTCATTATATTGAAAGGACATTAACATACATAAAGGAAACAACACTAGATAGAATAGAAACACTTCCCAATATTATGAAATCCAATACACTTGCCCCCCAAACTATGGCCTCAAAAAGGTTGAATACACACTTGACAGTATCAACAAAAACCTGACCATTAAACGCTTCAAAGATTGCATTAGACTAAACCTGTGTGCCAGATAAACCTTTAATTACTGCCGGGAAATGTATAGGTTATTCTTCCTCGTTTTATTTCCTTTGAAGAAAGCTAAAACCAGTATAAAAAAAAAAAAAAAAAAAAAAAAAAAAGCCAAACACTTCCACATTAGGCACAGGATCAATATGAAGATCTAATAGGCTTCTACTTCCATTGTCTTTTCCCACAATGCAAATGGATGATCAGAAAGTGTCTGTGAAGAGGAAGTAAATGAAGTCAGGTGTACCTGAGCATTGTTTAATAATACACAACAGCTCACATTCAGGTCTGCTTTCACCATTGCTGTCAAACTAGCCGACATATTCATTACATGTGTATGACTTAAGATTATGGCCTATCCTGTCTGTCGAGTAGTTTTATATCCAACAGTGAACGGGAATGAAATAAAATGAGCTAACAGGCTAACGTTACTTACCAATGTCCCACACCAGGTGAATCAACGTGTTGCACACACCTGTTGTCGTCTGCGGCACGCGCGTTGTGTCCAAAATGTCTTGGTCTAATTAAAGTATAAAACTTAACGTTACTTAAACTGTTGTTTTTACTGTGAGAGTCTTGAGTTGAAGTAATTAAACTCGGTTGAACTTCCTTAGTGTGTGTTGTCTTGTGAGCAAATTCCTCAAACTGTGTGTCGTGATGTCTCAGGTAACTTACGACATCAGAACGTCATTTTACTGCTGGGACCTGATTGGCTCTCGGTTCTGTCTGTTTCCCCCCACTCCTGTAACCCTTGGCAACCAAACATTGTCACTGATAAGCGAAGAGGAAAAAAGTATGGAGAGGATTTCAAGCTTCCAAGGTTTAACTACCGGTAAACTTTATTGTTTATTATTTATAATTTAACGTTAACACGTAGCTGCATCTCCAGTGGGGGTTTACGTTATTGTTTACTGCGAATAGCAGCACCTTCGATTACTTGTAGTTAATAAACAAGCTTTATCAATAGAGCTCTTTATTACTGTTACTGCTGCTAAGCTAGTTAACTAGCAATACATTCTGCTAAATTAGCATTAAAGTTAACATTTTCTTGCTGTAAGGTTAGCAAAATCGAATAACTTGCTTATAGCAAACAAGCAGCTGAATTAAATGGTAGGTATATTGTAGGCTATTGTATTGTATATTAACCATTATCTAGCCTACTCTATGATACCGTAAACTTAGCTAAATACAACGGTGGCAATTTGTACTTATACCTGCATTTCAAAAGGAAATATTTACTACATGTTTTATAGCTATAGTTTCTAATTACAGACGAATTTCAACCAAAAGGCAAATATATTATAAAGCCTGATGTATCTCTAGATGAATTTACCCAAAAGTACATAAAGTAGTAAGTATTTGCTCCACCTCGAGCAAATTATGCAACATAAAATTGCTGTGACAAGACATTAAAATAGATGATAAGATATACAAAAGAAACATAAGGCAATATGAAAAAGACTAATGTTTATATGGGCTTTAAAACAATGACACAAAATAGAAAATAAACTAAAATTGAATAGTATAAATGGGCATAATAAAAGACACTGATAGGCATTTTTTTTGCTAATAATAATGTATGTGTTTTATGCCATTGTAATTCAAATTACATTTTCATTGCTGGACTTTATTGCGACCTGAAACCTGAATTCTTAATTCCCACCTCTATATCATTAGTATAAACTGAAGTACATCATAAAAATATGTGTCAGCCTGAGGACTTGACTTAATTTTGTTTTCACAGCTAAAGTCAATTTAGATAGGCTTCTCATAGGCAAAGTAAAACGGCAGGTCAATTCTCTTATCCTCCACAAGATGACGCCACGTGCATTGATAATGAATTTTCAGGCACTCTTGCAAGACACTCTGCTCTGCCACTGTGTGTGAATTGAAATGTTCACCCTCTGACAGTTGCTCAATGAAATAGCAATGTGTATAGATTAAAAAAATATGAAGTTTGGTGTTTTGGAACGAGAAATGTAATACCGTGTTGCACGACAACTTTCTCCCTCTCATTAGTGAAGCTATCCTAAGAGCAAGGATGCCACCCAAGAGACAAAAAAGTGGAACAAGCAGTGCAGGCAGTAAGGGGAAAGGTAAACGTGAGTGTCTGAATATTAGAATGGTGTTAGTGTGTTTAAATGCATGCATGATGGTATGGAGGGACACAGTAAATTAAATGGTGAACTGACTGTTACTTCCCATTTAGGCAAAAAGACTCGGTCACCTCAACATGTGGAAAAGCCTGGTAAGAGAAAATGATTCACTTTTTTTACTTTTTTATTTACCCATCCTGAACTGTAATGTATATGAGACAATACAAATACATTTTATTACTTTGGTATTTACTTAAAACTTTCATGTCAACTTGAACAAATAAAAAATTAGGTAAACAATTTTAGTAAAACTGGTGGGTAAACTGAACATAGATACTCTGCATATCCAGCTATCTAAAAGTAAACAACTGGTTTGTATTAGTCTGCAGATCCTGGAGGGAATTTCAATCATTTTAGATTATATGAACTAGACATCTCATAAATCTCACATGGCTAACTAGAGCACTTTAAGCACTAAATTTAATTTTAATTTGATGATTGAGTCAATTTGTATCTGATTACCTTCATTTATTGATAGGGCAGGGTCCTTTTAAGGAACGCTAAATACCATTTATTCAGATTTGTCTTGGATAATGTAGGACACCTAATCCTTCAGTCTTTGAAGTAGGGATGTAGCAAGCATGACTGAAACTAATAATCAGAGAGGTCTTTGAGGAGTTGGAGAAACTACGTGTATGCATTGTTCTGATGTGATCTTGAGTGTACTGTTGCATAGCCTTTGGACATGCTCTCTACTCAGCTGTGGGTCCCATTGTCATGGTCTAGTTTACTTTCAACATATCAGCCCTGAAGACATGCTTTTGGTCAAATGCTGGTCACCAAATGTATCTTTTTACTATGGATTTGGTCATCGGCTCTTGTGGGAGTTAAAAGTAGAGTCCTCAGATTCACATCGGCTCTGTTTTGTACATAATTTCACCCATTTCCAGCTTATACACCTAGCAATATAAGCGCAAGTCTGTTGGATCTCCTAATTGAACATATCCTTAATAGTTTTACTTTAACTTTAACCTAACCCTGACCCTAAACTTAATCTAAAAGTCTAAACCTTAACATTTAATAGCTGACCTTGTGGGGACCAACTATTTGTGGCCCACTGACACAAATATAAATGCAGGTGTTCTTTACCCTTAGACCACAAGGACATTAATGATATAGTAATCTTATCAGCTGATAAACGTCTATTGTTCAGGCTTAAATTCTTCAGTAGTATCAACAGAGATGAAAACAAACTGCCATAATTACAGTGTACTGTGGTACAGTATAAATGTCTTAAAATATGCAGTCAAAAAATGCAAGCCTTGAGTGGATTACGCAAGAGGAAAGAGGCCCGACAAATTTACAATATCCCTTCAGCGCAGCCTACGAATGCAGCTTAATTGCATTCTTTAGGGTTATGGAACATTGCACATCACACTCTCTTCATCTCTCAAGCAAATATTTCCCATGAATACAAATGCCATAGTTGACACTTAACTGTGTGAAATGAGGGGTGTGAGTTTCCACTACAATGATTTGGCGTGAGGCCTAACTGGTGTGAGTGGAAAGGGTTGACACACCCAGCTGGGAAGTGGTTACTTAAGCTGTACTTTAGCATTCCCAGCGTCCCCTCAGCAACCTTGTGGAAAGACTTTGAAGAGAGAGACCGCAAGCAGGATGAAAACTATCATTATGCAGGGCCCTGTTTACTGTAGTGTGCCCTGGACTGAGCCTGGCCTTAGATATGGAGGAGTCTGCATAGATTGTTTATTAAGAAATACTCTGTTGTGGTGATGGTGCAGTACTGCGGTTTTATACAGTAACAATCCTGGTTGGATGTCTTTAACTGAGCAGTTCATGTCTTGAATTCATGCATTATTGATCTGCCTCTCACATACCAGCAGGATTCCTTCTACAAGTGTTTGGACATTGCACGTAGGTTGTTCACAAGGATTGCATTTCATCCTGTGATATAGTAGGGTGGTCCACCCTGCAGGGTGGGGCAGGTGAAGGATCCGAGGCGTTGTTGTGCGTTTGATCAGAAAAGTATGGGCAAGAATCTTAGTCACAGTCCATAGGCAATGGTGACTTTAAAGCCTGTCCATTGTGTGAATATCACTTGATAAGTGAGGTTTAGGCTCTTAGTTGTGGCACCTCTACATCCCTACTCATCATGCTGGTACCGCTGTTTTCAGAGCTGTTTCACCTATTTCTACAACCTGTAGTATATATAACTATTTTTGTTCCCTTTACTGTTTAGTACCTGATCTGCAATCCAGCTATTAGAATTGTATGTTGTGTATGCTTTTAAACCTCTTGGTTTTCATTCATTCACATTAAACTGTGGAAGATAAGGAAATGCAGATTTTCAATGCCGGACATAATCAGAAAGAAGTTTGTTTTAACTGCTCTATTCTGCCACCTCCGGCTGTAAGGATTATTTTCACGTGATATTTGTACATCTCATTTCAGGAAGATATCTTTTAGATGCACAGACGATGACAGCAATTTGTTTTGTACAGTCTGCGGAACAGACAGTACACTACAACAACATGACAATTAACCTCATGGCTAATTATTATCATTGTCAACACCGTATAGCGTCAAATCTTCGAAAACACCTTGACTTATAATTTCAGATGGATCCTAAAGATTGACTTTTACGAGCCTTATACTCTATACTGTATTAGTTTGCAGGAGTGGAGGAAGAGAATATAAAATAAACTTTTGTGTAAATTCACCAGAGTTTTCCTTACTTGGTTTGTTTCATGTTTTCAGATTATCCGTTACAATCTATTTTTAGATTAACATTGCTTTGCCCAAATTACTTTAATATGTGTAATTGTATTTATAAAAGTAAAATGTCTCAAAACATCCCTAGTGATAAAAAACGGTGTTTTGAAATGGGAGTACCTTTTGCCCAAACACTAATAAAAAACATAGTTTGTGATTTAAAATATATTCTTACTGTGTGCTCACAAAGATGGGAGTTTTAGATCCAGCTCATTTTAATATATAATTTCCTCTTTCTACCATCTTTCCTGTCTATATTGATTTTGAACTCTCTCACCAAGGTCACCCTGATGATATCTTCCCCCTGGTCCTGACATCAGCCACCCAGGAGCTCTTTGGTTGCCGCACCGATGAGGACGTCACAGGGGAGAGCCCTTACAAGCTGCTGAAAAAAGACAACATCATACAGGACATTAAGACAAGAGCCGCAGTGTCCGATTTCAGCCCTGTGAAGCAGATTGTGCTGGTGAGGCTGATCCATTGTCGTACTCAGACAATACCCCCAAGACACTGTGATGATACATAGACCCCAAGTTAAGGGCTGTGGGAACAGACATAGTAACCAGTTTAACTTCATTTCCCCTCTGTCTCTGGTCAAGATTAAATACATGGTAACCACCACTCTTGCTTTAAGCATTCATGCCCCTTCTACAACAACACATTACTCTAATGAGACCAGAGAGTGCCCCAAGGGACCCATACAGACTCATCTGTGCTAAGTGCTAAGTAATGTCACCTTTTTTATTTGGGACACAGCCAATGTCTTACCTTGGCTGTGGTGAGACCTTGGCTGTGTCCCATTCCCATCTCACTCCATCATCCACTATCTCGACCAAATTACTGCTGTACAAAGTTGCCAGAATCAATTCAAATACACTACATTCATTATTTCCAAAGAAACTATGTCATGAAAATAGATGAATGTTGTGAATTCTAAAGTATTTCATCTGACAGGACTACCCAGAGGATGAACTGTTGCTGGTTTTTGACAGGGACTTCACCTATGACCAGAGCTTCTACCTGGTTCTGACACCAGAAGCTAAAAACAGAATCTTCAACGTAAGCAGACGGTAGTTTTGGTTACAAGGTTCACTTTTTCCTTTAGTTCTTACTAATGCTCTGTCCACTACTTGATGTTTGAAAAGTGATGCAGTAGGTTTCTGCACTAACTAAATATGTCAATATGACTATTTATAAGAATAAATGCCCTAGTCATTTAGCATCAACATAACAGCACCTGTGTGGCGCCAATATTTTTATTTCAATTTTATTCTGGTAAACAATTCTCTAGAGGAATGTTCTCTATTATTTACTTTCCTTTTATATTGGAGGTATGCGCACTATTTTATCACTTATCGCTAACAGTAATGGCTGGTATCAGAGGTCCATTTTGCTTTGCCAGCTGGCATATTTTCAACAGCTGATTAAAAAATAAAAGACTTCCAAAACTACTTCACCATCTTAACTTTATCTTTAGCTCTAGCTCAAACATTTTGTGACAAGTGTGACTTTGTGAGATTTCACGTTTAACTACCAAAATATATCCTACTAACTAATCCTCCACTTGTCCTGTTCTTTAACTGTATATGCTTGTATTACTCTCTGTGTTCTGCAGCCCCCAGAGCCAGAAGAGACTCCAGAGGTGTTTGAGAATGAAGTCAATAAAACCCCAGAACCAAAGCCATGGATATCTCTTGGCAGTGAGCAGGAAATAGATGGAGAATCTTTCAAAGAGACCAGAGAAAAGGTAGTGCAGCATATAGAAAAACACATTAAATATGCATATTAAATCAGTTTTTTTTTCTCATTCACCGTATGGCCTTCCATTTCACCTTTCTATTTTGTCTCCATTTTGTCATCAGCTGTGGTACAAGTTCTCCAGAGTGCGGAGGAAGTTTGGGGCACCAGTCTGTTTTTCTGACCGCAACACTGCAGATGCTAAGGATGGTTACCTAGAGTGTGCTTCCTACCAAGACAGCAGATTCAGCATCAAACGGATGCAGAGGGACTGCGGGATGCAGGCTGTTCCCAGACTGCAGAGCAGCAGTGCTCAGACACAGTGGTATGTCAGCAAATCAGTACACATCAAATTGATTTGTTCTACAGGGGGGGGGGGGCGGAAGCACTTACAGGTTCTGCCAACACCTCAAGGCATTTAGAAAATAAGATTTTAACACTAAATGCAATATTAAATCTCTTTGGGAGACAAGTATATTTCTGCAATTCATGCCTATATGCCTTATACTGCATTATATAGCTAACACATGAAATAGCATTCGCCATATACCATTTTTCTCTCTTTATAATTTTAATAGTAACTCCACCTCCACAAATGTATTGTGTAATAATTTTCTGTCCACTTTACAGGAAGTTTCAGAGGAATATCTGTACCCAGTACACGCCAAGAGAGTTAAGTGATGAAGAAAAAGAGAACATCCTCCAGTCTGAGAGTCTGAAGAATTTTTGCAACTCAGTGACCCCCGGGTGAGATGAAATATTCTAGAAATCCTGTCTACTTTCTATATATTGTATAGGAAAACTGATAGTCAACCCAAACTCATACATTACTGTATCAGCCTCAGGGTACGCAAACCCATCCATTATTACCACTACATGTAGGAGCATTAGAATATGCAAAAGGAATACTTTTAGGACACTTTCACTCAGTGTACTAGATTTTCTGGAGTATTAGAAAACGTTGCACTGTAACTATGGAGAGATTTGATGGAGGAAAATGAAACCATATGCACAACTTTTGCCACTAGAAGTTTTACCCTCTTTTGCAGGGTTTTGCAAGCCCTCCAGCAGGAAGGTATCATGAATGTGTTCTTTGATGACTGGAAGGCTCTGGGGACAGCAGCTGAAGACGGTGACTGGTCTGGGAAGATTTCTGAAGGTTTGATGCTCTATCAGGCCTTCACACACCAGAAGTACACTAAGGACAAGAAAATCAGCAGCATTAATTGGCACCCTACCATCTACGGTAAAGTGCAACATCTCAGTCAGGGAACTGACTATAATGACCAAATGTCTATAATAGCATAGGAATATGTTGACAAGGATAGTATTGATGGAAAATGCTGGCGCAAATATAACAAAATAAATGGCATTAATTCTCCCTGTAATCTCAATGTCACTGTGAAGTATTAGAACTTAAAATCCTCATCCATTGTAAAAACATTAATGCTCTTTACTACTGCTTTGTAATGTTTTCATCACCTGTAGAGTAGACTTCCAGCAAGATCCATAATAATAATATAAGTACCAAAACCTGATCAGTGCGAACATACGTTATTCAAAGGAGGGTTAAGAGTTGAGCCACCGATTACATATTTAACATCTATTATGCTGCTGCTGTGTAGTTGATACATTGTGTGGTGTGTTTTTTGATGTGGTAGGTGTGATAGCTGTGGCTTTGACAGAAAAAAAGGAGGAGCAGTTGAAGGAGTCCACAGCGTTTGTCGTCAAAGCTTCTCTCATTCTCTTCTATAGTTTCTCCGACCCTGCTAATCCCCAGGTACAGTATGGAAAGTATATGAGTATTTGGGTGAATGCGGAGAGCCTACAAGCTGGAAAAGATATCAAAAAGGCCATATTTCTATCTGTCATTGACAGCTTACAAGCTAATTCTGACCTCATATTAGTTTGAGACACACTTTGATAACAAATGGCTGGAAGGATCTGCTTTCTTCTGTCATTCAAGACCATTTAGCAAAATTTGAGAGGCTCTATTGATTTGACCGAGGCACTAAATCAATGAAACTGAGCTGCTAAATCACTCAAAAGTAATGTGAGTTCTGCATGACGTATGCCTTCACTGGTTCATGCGTCATTCTTTGGTTTCACTGTCTGCTGGAGCAGTGATCAAAGGGCACTGTGTAGAGGAAACCAGAGACATTATATAATTGGAATAAATATATTTATTCAGTGTGGGGAGTAAAGTGCTGTAGTTCAGTGTTGCAGCTAATTTTAAACTCCAGCAGATTTAAACACGATGCTGAAAAATGACTTCTCTGTAATACCATCCTGCCCCTCCTGGGTCTTATTTCCCCTTTATGCCTGATGAAATGGAATCTACCGTATGCACTCGGTTTTGTGGATTAAAAGCTGAACTTTGTGTGGAGAGACTAGAATAAATAAATATTCGGGATGGCAAGCACCCAATACATGGAAATGTCTACTTGGAAATATAATATTTCTGCCCTGGGTTTTCTTTGTTGTTTGCAGTTGCTGCTGGAGTGCCCAGATGACATTTTTGTGTTTGAGTTTTGCCCCTCTGATCCAAATATTATCGTTGGCGGCTGCATGAATGGCCAGGTGCTGACTCTGACTCTGCTCTGCATCTGGTTTGCTGCATCTGCTGCATTTTCTGCCTTGTAGCAGTTTTTGTAACCACTTTTCCATGCCTCTCTCTTTTCATTATAAGGGAAAATTTATTAAATAGACCCTCAGTCCTCTTAATCATATCCCTTACAGTTCCAATGTGTTGTTTCTGTTTTCATCAACATTTGATCATATTTATTTTGAGTGTTTTTTACACAAGTAAGTGTATTTTGCACCTGGCTCAGATATTGATCTCCAGTAACTGATTTTGTGTGTCTGTTGTCTCAGGTTGTGTTGTGGGACATTTCTGCTCACGTCACTCACTTACAGGGAACACAGCCTAGTAAAAAGGTTCCTGTCAACACTGAGACATTCGTAAGTACCCATATCCTTTCTCTAATGTGCACAATGTTGATACAATAATACATGGTGTTCTGTGTCCATGTTGGTGTATTACACATGGTATCAGTTACCGTAACTCTTTGGCTAGCGATGATGTCAGCCTGGTTTATTCAAACACGGCTCCTCAGATTATCAAAGCGTGCAGCATGTTTGCTGTAAAGACGGGTTGTGCTGTATGACAGAGTGAGACGACGATACGTTGACTCCTGAGTTCTCTCCTCATCCTCACTCTTTCATTAGATGGGAATGCAGTGGCCTAATGGTCCTTTTCAAGCCAGCCACAGCTGTCAAAACTAGTTCCACAAACATACTAATGCCAGGAGTAAATCTCAAAGCAAGTTTATATCATTACACGACTGCTAAACGAAAACAGCCTATTAGGCCTCATACAAGCAACGCAGTCAGATTGAGGTGATCTAACTGGATAAAAAAAACCTCTTGATTGAAGACTTCAAAGAGGGTTTCTCTCTTGGCTTAACATCAGAGTAAACTAATATTTTCATGGCATAGCTGCCCTGTTTGGATGGTATTATGTAGAGTAATAAAGAAAGGTGGGGGAAGAGAGAGGTAATGATACGTGACAAAAACCAGGGCTCAGATTTATCCCACAACATAGCAAGCCTGTTGAGACGTCCAGACACCAAATACTAAACCAGTTCTGTCCCTAAAGCCTGACCCCCGCTGACATCTTCCACCCGGCTGCTGTATTTAAATAGACATATATGCCCCCATCATCCAGCCCCCATTGGCTTTGTGTGTTTTTATTGCCTCTACAGTGGAACAGCTGTCTCCATCCCTGTCCTCACTACGTCCTTCTCTTTTGCTTTCCCCCCCCTCTCCCACCCTCCGTACCTCCCTCTATTCTCTTTGTCCTTGTTTGCTCTTCATCCCCCAGGGTCAACAGCATCAGCTCCCATACTCAAGCTGTTACACAAGCCAATTCCGTCCTCCGCCATAGTTTGTCCCCACAGAAGATAACACACAAGCAAATCAGATCACTGCCCTCCCTTGTGTTTGCAGTGTAAACAGTGGCGGTTGTATCTGCTAAAAGGCTTTATTTCGATGTTGAGTGCTGTGAAAGCTGCGCTGCACCAGCACCTGTTGCTAGCTTATCAGATAAACGAAGAATTACAATCCCCCTGTATATATTTATGTTCTGTTCACACCATTTAAATCCAACTGCAGGTGCACCGCACAGAAAAAAATCCTTTGTTACACATTCTGTGCAAGATTGAAGACACAATCTCTGGAGTTGTGTGTTGCAGTATCCATAATTTGTTATGTATACTATATTTTTTGATATCTTGCTGGACCATTTTAGGATGGCTGTTCACCGCTGTATAAAGTCTTTGTATTTAAATTGAAATGTCAGAGCTCACTGTACATGCTGTGCCTTTTGTGTCTGACCTCCCACCAGGACCTCGACGAGAACAAAGAGAATAAGACTCCTGTCGTGCGCTTCTGTGCAGTGTCTGCCTTAGAGAGCAGCCACAAAGCACCAATTACTGATGTCCAGTGGCTGCCACCAACATTTGAGGTACACAGAGCTGAAGGCCCGAGGGGTTGGAAGACTGCAAATCTGACGTTAAATAGGCAGAACATTGATCACGTAGAGATGTTATTTCCTGACATTTTCCATCAGGAGTGCATTGGGTAGGTGCCGGAACCTTCCACAAGGTTAATCACTATTTAATTTGGCCTATCTTGATTAGTAAAAGGTGTTTTGTGTGACTACACAGCAAAACATTCTTTAATGCTTTCTCGATCTCAGGCTTCTTTTATCGTATCTATAGTAAACACTGTGGCATAGTTTGCAACATACCGAAGGCAACTAGAGTCAATTTGAATCCTTCACACCGAAATCTCAAATTGATAACAAAACATTAAGCACTCAAAGGGTCAGGTATCTTATTGCTCTAATGATTTCAAGATCTAGTTTTGGAATATTGACAGAGCTTTTATCTGACTATGGTTAAAAGCCAGTTGAATGTAAACAAGTCTAACAGGAGGAAAGGCAATAGTGGGCACAGTGAAGTAGTCAGGGCAGAGAAAAGGCTATGAAGGTTATAATGAGGATATGATGATAGAAATTAAAAGGTTCAACAGGAAGGTATGGAAGGATGAGAGAACGAATGTTACTCTACAGCGCCACTGCCCAAAAGATTGCATATTTATAATAGCCTCAAGATGTTTTTTTGTACTCGTACTGAACAGCTTTCCTGTTATTTAACATCTGCGGTCTGCGGTCCAGTTTTCATCTGCTAATAGTGGACCAAACGTAAAAGAAAATCATTGAATGTTCTGCACATTACATCTGAAAATGTATTGACCTAAAGTGACACTATGATGTTTGGTCTGTAACCCAGCACAAAGAAGTGCAGTAATAACTGTGAAAGATAATGGTAGCAGCCATAAAAAAAAATACAGTAACAAAGGGCTGTGGTCTCACACAGAGTCACAACATTATCACAGTCCACAGAACCTAAGCATGTTGCTTAGTGTTTCTAAAATCCTCTTCCTCATGAAACAATGAATACATTATAATTCTGGTGTCCCACTGGTGCCTATCCCTCGTGTCTATACAGCCAACTGTAATAAATCATGACAACCACTGGCAATCATCTGGATAAGTAAAATAAGGCAATCATCAAAGTGCCCCCTGGGGCACATTAACCTCCCATATATCTTCATGAACCTTTTGTCACTATAATCAGCTCTTTACTACACTAAGCCTGACAGACGTTTGTTGATTCTGTGACTCACTCTCTCTCTTTCTCTCTGATAAGGTGACCAGGACGGGTTTACCAGTGGAGAACAAGTACAACATTTCAGCTCAGGTTGTCACCTGCGCCCCTGACTGGTAGGGCTTATACAGAAACATGTTCAATTTAAATGTTAGATTAATGAAATGCTGCCAGCTTCACTGTCAATCATTGTGACACTCCAGCCAGATTACAGGTCCCACGAGACTCAGTGTTTCTCTCTCTGTACTGCTCACTGCCTGCAGTTACTGGCAGACACCACATTTGGAGAACATGCTGCTTTTTGTACCTTTAGTTAGAGAATGACAAGCCGCAGGCCTCCAACAGAGTCTTTATCAGTCAATATTCACAGTGTGCGTGTTTAATTATGAACAAAAGGATTAACGTTTTTCATTTGTCTCCCTCTAAAGCGCTGTAACGTTCTGGGATGTGCGAGTGTCAAAAGTGTTGAGCCATTCAGCGTCAGAGAGGACGCAGAGTGTGGATCAGAAGACGCCCTACAGTGTTCCCGACACTTTCAAACACCTGGACCGGACATGGAAACCTCTGTTCAGGGTACTGCAGAGTCAAGGGATAGTATACATCAAAACCGAATGGCCATTGTGTTCAGTAGACAAATGTTAAGTCCACCAATACTGGCAGAACATTATTCTACCTGCAAATAGAAAATTAAATAAATGTTAACATTGCCTTCCACTGGCATGACAAATGTACTGTAAGCTTAATGATGAAACCTCTAACAAAATGGATTTTTGTAGATATATGAATACACCTGTATTCAATATAAAAATCGTGTAAATTAAAGCTTTCAAATATGGTATTTTTGGAAGAAAAACAATATAGCATTTAAATCAGCTGTTCTCTTCCCTTCTTGGCATTTTCAAGAAAGCCAATCAGATTTCTTCTAATATAACCTATTAAGCAATTAAATACATTTTGAAAAATGAACACACTCAAATGGATTTTGGAGAACAGGTTTTATGAAGGACTTTGAGTTTGACTGATTCCCCACAGTGCAAGTAACAGTTTAAACCACAATGTGAATGTTAACATTATTTCCAACTTAAATTTAAAAGCTCTGTGTATGTGTATGTATTTCTATGTATTCAAAAAGTTGTCTTCTTGTCTGTCGTGTCAGGTTTCCCTGCCAAAGATCGATAAGAGTGGAGAATACGCTCCTCTGAAGTTCAGCCTGGAACATTACACCTGTAAAGGTAATAATACAGGCAGGACCACAGGTGAGGGATTTTACCCTTCAGGCTGGCTTTGGTTTATTTGTTCCTGTCTGTTGCACTGCCTCTCCCTTCTCCTACAATCAGTCACTCAAATGAGCATTACTCAATTACAATAATTTGTACAATAAATACTGTCTGGTGTTATGGGTGGATGCAAAGCACCTCATAAAAGTGGGATATTATAACACACACAGACACTCAATCACTTTTAGAAAAAAAGAAGAACAGAAGCAAAACTCAGTATGCCAGTCCAAAATGTGAAACACAAAATTTCAAACACACACACACACACAAATGTACACTTACAGCACTGATAAAATATATAAAAAGCTTAAATTGTAACACTCTGCCTGCAGTGTCAAAATTGAAGAAGCCATTACTTTTCTTGCCGAGCACACAGGGCTACTGCACCTAGTTTTGCGTACTTTGCACGAGTAGTCCTATTTTTCGTTTTACTCTTTGAAATATCACAGATGAGAGAAAAGCAAATTTTGTTAAAGCAGCAGTGGGTAGAAATGGAGCAAATATGATTAAAAAAAGTCATTTTTATAAAACGGTCACTATATCCTGACAGTAGTGCATGAAACAGGTAATCTGAAAAAAATCATGTGCCTCTGTGTCCTCCGGTGCTCCTAATGGCATCTGCAAGATCTCACAGACTGGAGGAAAAAAAAAACAGTCAGATCTGATCTGGATTCTGCTGTCCAGCTGCTGTCTATGAGAGCCGGCTGTCAATCACTCGCGAACTCCGACCAAACGGTCAAACTAGGCAGCGCTGATCAAATATGAATCAATATTCTGTTACTGTGATGCCTATTTCTCGCCTAAAATGTTTTCAGAAACATCTTGTAGTGTACTGTTTAGCTGTAAAATGAGAAAATTTGTGACCCGGCAGCCATGTTGAGATCAGTTTAGGAAATACCAAGCACCGACCATCAGCCGGAGCACAGCCAATAGGAACGCTCTCTCTGAAATGACCTGTGATTGGCCAAAGTCTTCGATAACGGGCTAGATTTTGTAAAGCCTGAAAACAGAGCCATGAGGAGGTGCAGAAGTCTAGTTATCTCTCAGAGCACTTGAATTACAATATGCTGAAAGGTTATTATGATAAGCAATTCATGAAAATACTGGATTCTGAATATTTGTGTATTAAAAACAAGCGAGGAGACCAAACAATGAGCATTACAAAAATAAATATCCCATGTCTGATAGTTCTCAAAAGTGTGTGCATGGCTGCGAGTCTATTTTTTGGGGGGATTTTGGATTCTTGAACTCTGCTTTGGATGGTTGAACACAGTAATCAGTGGGGCAGGGTTCACTCAGCCCTTAGGTTCTCTCGTTCTCTGTCTGCCTCCCTCTTCTCTCCTCCGGTTTCATAGCACTTTATTAAGTGATACTTCCAAAACAAGGCCCTCATAGTTGCGAGGTATTAGCCTCGCTGACTGTCAGCTCTTTGCAATATGCTGCTCAGCCTCCTTTAGGCCCAGAAGATGATCGTGTGTGTCCTGGCTGGTCAAGAAGAGACCTGTCTTTGTCTGGCTGAAGGTCTGCCTCCGTAAACACAGCTTTGGTGGCTGGCGGTTGTAGAATTAATATGTTCACTAACTGTGGCAATAAATCTGCTGCAGCCCTCAGGCAGTCTATTATTAAGTTTTTTAATTAATCCCTGTGTGATTAATACTTTGCTACTTCAGATGTTTGACTCATATTGATCGAGTCTACACTGTCTGCCTCTGAGCTCTATATTCAGCAAGTTTGCTCTTTGCCTTTTGTCATCTCTGATGCCGAAGTCGCTTACAGTAGTAGCCGCTGTAGGAAAGCTCCACCCTGCCCTGCGACAGTACCGCATGACTTTCCACACAGACTTTTTGCGAGCAACCCCTCGTGGGGATTAAGCAACAGTCGAGCAGCAGTGCAGTGTGGTGAAAGTGGAACAATGTCTACATCTGTTGTTGCGCTGTATCGTCTGTCTCACATCTTTACACACATCTTAACTGGGGGAAAGTGGATTTAGAAGATGTGTGATTGGGTAATCTGATCTGACCTTCAAGAGCTAATTTAACAGAGTGAGGCTGAGGCTTGATTGGGAGCGGCCCGCTGATAAGGGGGTGTGAACGGATAGTCCTGTACTGTCCCTGACAGACAGTTGGGCTTTTGTGATGGAAAAGGCTTCTTCCATCACTACCAGCCCTGCCTATCTCAACCCTCCCACCCTTCTCCCTTACTGTCCCCCGCCTCGCCACCGTCCTCACTCCCACCTCCACCTCCTTTCTTTCCCATTCCCACTCATCTCCCCTCTTACCAACCCATTCACCTCAGCTGTACCCCTCCCCGCCTCCCTCTCTTTTGTCCTTCTGTCGTCTTGTTCATGGTCAGATAACAGGGCAGGCTGCTCCAATGCCACTGTTCAATCTCTCTTATTTCCTTACTTTAAATAAATTGTAGATGTTTTTAATGCCTCTTGTCTTTCTTTCCTGATAAGTCACTCATGTTTTCAAATTATTGCATAGTGTTCTTCCACTGCTTTGTTGTGTTTTCCTTTGGTTTGGGAATTTGTACTTTGCAAACAAGACCCAAAATAGCTGCCAGACATGAGCCATTTAAAGGTGCTAAATGTGAAATTCAGAGCATTTCTATTGCCTCTGCACGGCTCTCAACATGGCGAAGGCTGAGCTCACAGCTAACGGTGCTAAGAGCTCTAATAGTGCAAACTACGGCAACAGTGCTGACAGAGCAACAGTGTTAACTTGAGAGTAGGTGCTACGCTTCGGCACAACGACGCCATTGGTTGGGGCGGCGTTATCAGCTGTAGCCACCATAATAGCTGGTGGGGCACGCTCACATGCACTAACAACATGCACTAAAAGCATGCGTGGCCGGCCCGGCTATGTCAACAAAGCACGGAGAAACTCAGATTACAACACACACAGAGGGAGAGCGACTTCATTCCCTGCTCAGGTTGACATTACCCCTCTATATCTTTACATAGCGAATAGTTGATTGCTGCTATATTAATGCTCTGGATATCGTATAGAGAACCTTTAACTATTGCACTAAACAAGTTTCTTTGTGATTTTGTGTAAATGTTGTCATGACTGGAATGGAACGCTACACGTGTTCTTGATGCACATAGGCCTACCTTTTTGTCTTTGTTTGCTTGCTTCCTCCGTCTCGCTGTGGTTGTCGATAGCAGACTGTAGTTTCTTTAGCTGTTTTAGTACTTAACATTACTTAGAATCTAGATTATTGTTTTGTGTCACTTAATTGTGTTAGTTTTGCGGTAAGAACCATTTCATCTCCAGCGCTCCAAACACACTGAGACTACCCACCTGTGTCTGCTTATTACTTGATTGCTGGCGAGACCCATCACCAACATGTTAACTGCCCCCTTGTGGCGTGGCATGCTAATAGGCCTACCCACAAAATGTAAACTAGTCTTTCAAAAAGAAACCAAAAAACACCCATATTGGCTCCAACAGTTGTATACCCCTGGAAGTAATTGTTTTCTGAAGAGTTTCTAGAGTGTATTGTCAACATTTTTTGTCCCTAATGAGGATCATGCTACCTCTCTTGACTGTCTGAAAAAGAACAGAAGAAAAGTATGAGTTGAACTTTTAACCTTACTTTCTACACTCTCCCTTGTTGTTTCCCCTGACAGAAGAAGCTAAGGAAAATGATGGTAGCTCAGAGGTCATCCCCGACTACAGCCAGCTCAGAGTGCCCTCCGCTAAAACACTCACAGCTCTGGAAGATGTCAATACCAAACTCTGCATTGGAACAGAGGTAAACATTCCTACCAATAAAATCAACAACAGCGATGTCAGTACAACACCGGACTGCTGAATGAGCTTTATAACAAAACTAAGACAAATGGTGTGCAGGTTTATTCCATGTTCCCGTGTCACATATTCCATGATGTATGTTTTTACTGCCAGGAAGGGGAGATTATTTACACTGACTGGAAACTAGAGAAGGACGAGTCTGGACGTCTGCACAGTGAGTATTCTGGTTTACCGTTATTAAAGTCACTTTAAAGCCCATTATCTGCAAATCATGTACATGTATCATGTATTCGTGATTGCTGACCATTCTCCAAAGCAGACCAGAATGCAGTTTGTTTTAGCAGTTTGATGTAATCCACAATAGTAATAGTATCCTCGAAGTCTTAAGACAAAAGAAGCCATCAGCAGTAATAGATTTAATCATAAAAACTAATTATTCAAATTATTTTAATAGCCACTAACATTGTAAGTCAATTCTTTGGTTTGGAAACCATGCTGAATGTAATCACCATTATACATTAGTCAATACATGTACAACGAGGACACAGAGGGTTAATTGTTCTTTGTATTGCCCTGTTGCTTCTGTGGACGCAAATTACTGTCAGATATAACGCCTTCTCTTCCTGTCTCTCCTCTCTCTCAGGTGCCAAGGCCCTCCACTGTTATAGCATCCATCACAGGCTGGTGAATACGGTACAGAGGTCGCCCTTCTTCAAAGACATCATTTTGACAACGGGAAGCTGGAACATCGCCATCTGGAAGGAGGGAGTCATGGTAACAACACCAGTCGCTTCAACTACACTTGCAGACATTGCAACCAGTTAAAATCACACCCACATACTCGATTGAGTAAAAATGAATAAACACAAAAGATCCTAGACTTTTAACATAATCAGTACTACACAACAAGATAAATTGCACAATATTTATATCAGACCAGATTTGTTGCATTTTAAATCCACTGACTCTGTTTGACTTCTTGTTCTACGACATCCAGGATGGTCCCATCATCCTGTCACCGTGCACTGAGCAGGTGTGCACTGTGGGATGCTGGTCCCTGTCCCGACCAGCTGTTTTCTTCATTGGGAAAGAGGATGGCAGCATCGAGGTGTGGAACCTGCTGGAGAAGATCAGTGAACCTGCGCAGGTCCATGTACACGTCACCAATGCCAAGATTACCTGCATCAAACCCTGGACCGCCTCCTGTGAGTTCTCTGCCTCTTTGGTACACAGCGCAGTACTAGTTGGCATACTATGTTTGGCTCCATTAAAAAAGACATTACTTGTTTTACTGTGTTTTGTTTCTAAATTTTGGGTCTCACACCCAAATCATATTTTAATAGTATGTTTGCCTAAATGAAAATAAATGGAGGTAAGCCTGTGATCTAGATTGGATAGGAAGCTTGAGTGTGCTGCTACAAACGTACAACATATATCAATCAATCTTTATTTTTATAGCCTCTTTCGTACAGGTTAGGGCCATTCAAAGTGCTTTACAGAAAAGTTGATAATAACTGAAAAAAGTAAAACAATTTGAGAATAATGTAATATTATAATAAAAACAACAAAATAGATAACAATAGCTTAAAAAAAAAATGCAATAAATAAAAGACAAAATAAAATAGGGAGTAAAACATTTTAAAACATTAATAAAATAAAAAAAGATATTAAATGAAATAAATAATGGCCATAAAACAATCTACTTTACTCTCTGCTGTAATCTCTTGCTGCTGCTCAGATACTGTGCCTGCCTCTCTGTCTGTTTTGTTTATGTTTCCACAGCCTTGGTGATAAGTTCCTTGTTGTAAGATTTGTTTAACCATGAAGCTCGTTTACTGGATTTTTTTCTTACATACAGCCAAGCAGCACTTCCTGGCTGTGACTGACGACCTTGGAATGGTCCGTGTTTTCGAAATCCCGAAAACTCTCTACGTTCCCTCCAAGAGTGAGGTAAGACAGTCCAACCACCTCCTATAGTATGTACTTACTTTAAAGAAGGTTATGAGTTGTCTGTTTACTTAGTATTTTACAAAAAGGAATAATAATGTACCCTTGGTTAAGGTTGACAAACGGAGGTAACAAATCCAACACTGCAGCATGCCACTGGTTTTCTTTTTGTTGCTTTATTGCGTTGATATTAAGTCCACATATAAGGCATTCTAGTAATAGGCATGCTGGTCACCAAACCTCCAGCGTTGTCAGAGAAATTATGATTATGGGTTATTGTGTTATTAGCCACAAGTTTATTTAATCTCTGCCTGCTAACAAGTGCCTTTCCCTTTTGTCTGTATGCAGAGTTTGAGCGTGAGGAAATGCTTTGAGGTGGAGGAAGAGAGGTTGAAGGATTTTTTGAAGAGGGAGGAACTGTGGGCGAAACAGAAGAAGGAAGCTGAAGAACTCAATAAGAGGAGGGTGAGCTGTTGATCTGACTGTAGAAAGAATGAACAGGCTTTGTGCTCTCCCAACCATCAATATATGCCCTTAAAATGTCCTTGAATGAGACCATGTATCCTCAGCTACACTCTAACCTGACTGACAGCCACTGGTATTATTAACAGTCCTCTGAATGAACAGTGATACCTTCAAATGTTTTTTATTGGTTAAAAGTGTGTACACCAGTTCAAAGTTGACGCTGGAAAAGCTGCAGCTCTCCTGTCTCCTCTGTTTCAGTCTCTCTTATTCTCTTTCCCTCTCCCTCCCCTCATGTTTAATTCAGTCAGATCGTTATTTGATCCCGAGCACCGAGGAAAGGGTAGTTATTGACAGCCAGTGGCTGGCAGTCTGTCCGCTAACTATAGATGCTAAATATTTTAGTGGCTAAATGTCTTAATTCTAAGCTGAATGCAGATCAAGATTTGTTTTGTTGCAGTAATCTTTGTTTATGTGTTTGTGTATATTTTCTTCTTGCTCCTCCAATCAGCCATAAATTTCCCACATATTTTCTGATGTTCACTTCCAGCCTTTGTCGTCACATGACAAGGACAATACGCTTATACAAACAAAACTATATGATTACTGTTTTCTGCACTGGCAGCGTGAATGTGTGTGTTGTGATTGTGTAGTGTATTTGTCTCATCTGGTCATGTTTAGAATGACATTAAAAAGTGATAACAGAAAATTATCATTAAACAAACCTTCCTTTAGGAAAGCCTGTAGCCTCTGGTGATAGGAAATTAATGAGCAATATTTTTGCAATATTATAATACTGTATTTTAATTTGTAAAAAAAAAAATGTAGGAAGTTTCTCAAACTGATTCTAACTAATTTAGATGTGATTATTAAATTATAAGACCAATGTTGTATTCCATTAAGGTGTTCTGTCAAGCCTTTCCTGAAGCCACAAAAGTTTTCCACATTTGGAGAAGATTTCTATTTTAGGACTGCTGGAAGATGTAGTCCACTTAAAATGAGGGTTTTGCTTGAAATTAATGTTCAGTATTTGCGTTAGTTAATGAAACATCAAGTGCTTGAATTCAGAGGCAAGACAATTAAGCGGAAAGTGTAGATTTAAACATGTAACCTGGATATATGACCTATATGACCATTTCTGCTTCAAAGAGGGGAAATGTCAGATCTTGGGGAAGGAGAAGAGAAGAAGAAGAAGAGAGTTTTAAAGTGCCCCTGTCATTTGCTTCATATTGTTTATGACTCTAATTCTTCTCTGGTGTTTGTCTCAAGGAAACTGACAAGCCGGTCGAATCCCTGAAGGAGATTGAAGAGGAGGACATGAAGGAGTACAAAGATCACCTGAATCTGCAGGAGAGCATCCTCAAGGGCATGGGCATGTGGCCAGCAGCTGCCGACACACGAGATATCTGATATCACCTGAGACACCTGATATATATAAAACAGGTTTTATCATTTAGTTTATTTCTTTCTTTATAAATTTTATTGCCTCAACTATTTTGACACCATTCATTTGAAACGTCCTTGTTTGTATCTTTGTTGCTTTTTTCACAATATTTGTCACAACTACTAATGTATGAATGTGATATTTTTATTGAAATATGATCTATTTGTAATATATGAGAACAGTGAACATTTTTGTAATTTGATTCTGCCGTCAACATTCAGGCTGTTTCTGGGTTGGTGCTGCGGGGTCAAACATGGATTTTTTTTCATCCACCCATCTGAGATCTAGTTACTGGGTAATGCCATCCATTTGCCCCCTCTTCAGCGCCGCTCCCCGAGGAAACTGTCTGAAATACCTCAAGGATCTGACCTTGGCAGGAAGTCATTTTATGGCTCTTTAATTTCATGATACTTATCTGTTGTTGTTGAAAGCTGCTCTAGTACATTAATCAATTTTGTATGACTCATCTTGTGTGCTGTTGATAAAGAAATGTTTAATAAAGAAGGAGTTTAAAAGTCACAGACCACAAATCCTTAAAGCTTGAGTGCGTAACTTTCGTCTCCTCCCTCTGGCAGTGAGAGTAATTATGCAAACACTGTCGACGCAGCCTGCAGGTGAGCTCGCTGCATCTTCCCCTCTCCCGGGAGTGTTTGTTCACGCCGTCGATCGCTTTCTTTTTATTACTTTAATCCTTCCTCTGGACGCCGGGTTTCTTTGTTATCTGAAGCACCACTCCAAAAACATTTCTTGGACACTTCTTAGGATTTTCCACCATACTCTAGCTGCTGCTCCATCGCTATTATCTCTCCCCGCCTTCCTGCCCCCTTTAGCTCTCGGTGGTTAAAGTAAAACGCATCACCAAGTCGCCACAGACACCAGACACCATAACTCCAGTATACTGCGAAATACAGAGAGCTTTCCCTGGTGGCGATAGGCTTAATCAGCATTGTGTGAGCTCGTTTGGCAAGGCTTGAATGTAACAGACGTTCATTTATATGTAAAAGTCCCGTACTCCAGGTGTAATGCAAAAGCTGTTAGTTTCCAATCCTCAACTAGTTGGAGTGGGCGGATGTGGGCCTGATTGCATTTGGAGGGCAAGGCCATACTAATAGTATGTACAACTTTCTGTAAATCATTCATGATTTTAGAAATTTTGAGTTGGGGAAAAACATGACTGGACCACATTCTTAAAGCTGCATTAATCAATATTAGTATAAAAACAATGGGTGCAATGACAGCTTAATGTAAAAGGACTAATTTGTAGTGACGAACAAAGTCTTTCAGCTCATAGTTTTTTTTGTTTTTACGGCCCACATTCTTACTGTCTTGGTTCAGTCTCACACCGCTCTCATCTACCATGCTTTCAGCTGCAGCAGGAATATGTTTTCAGCAAAAAAAAAAGCTCTATAAACCCACTGTACAATACCTGCTCCGCACCAAATGGCTGATACACAGAGTTAGCAACTAGCTGGTGAACATAGTGGAGCATTTATCAGCTAAAGAGACACATATTTGCCTCAGGAGTTGGTGGAGACCAAAACAGAGTTAGAAGATGAGTGAATATTGGCCAGGTGGCCACAATCATGACTCCAAATGAATGATAATAATGTTGCTCTGCTGCCCTCAAATGTTGCTGTGATTTCATGATCTAAACAGCAGTCCCATGTCATTTAGATTTGAAGCAGCCTGCTACATTGACAATTTCCTAATGTGAATCCAGTCATCCTAATTAGAGGATTCCTATATTATCATTTTTCAGTTTGTTTTTGAGTCAGTATCACCTGCTGCTGTCCAATCACCTGTGAGACTCGGCTGTTTTGACATTGCAACAGGCTGAACCTGAACAAGTGGCCTTGAAACGTTGTCAACAGGAACAGGGGAGCAGTAGAGTGCCGTTCACACCTGCAAGTAGCTCTGCAGCAAAAAGAGTGTGGTGTCATTAATTTCAGTTTTCACCACAAGGGAAAGGTTTTCCTAAGTGAAACTTCATTTCTGAGAATGCTGTTTCCCTTGCAGTGTGTTGCAACCAGTACCTCTCCGGCTCTCTGGACTCCATTAGTTTCGCTCCTTCATGGGGATAAAATAAGGACGCCTCAGAGTGCTGGGTCCACCTCAGGTCAAGAGCAGCCCAGCAAACCTATAGTCACAAACTGACAGCCGGTATCCTGCCAGAAAAGATGCTAGAGGGACAGAGGAAGGGGGGGGTCGCTGCATAATATAGGGCAGCTGTCTATTGCCAGGTTTTCACACTGTGTCTGAGATGCCTCAAAAGGAAACGGAGAGGATTGAGAGAGCAGCAGATGAACAACAGCAA